>CM040239.1:97713396-98313396 GCA_022545495.1 Chrysanthemum lavandulifolium
GGAAGTGTTTATTCCGTGTTTAGTTTATTTAGTGTGGATATACATGAGCTTTATTAGAAGTGATTGTGTATATCTTATTTAGTTTTATGATTATCGTTTCTTGGGAAACGGTTTAGCGATATTGTTTAGGTTCCTTGTCTATAAAAGGAACACATTAGAATGAGTTTGGTACCGATTGAAAACCCGTTTTAGTTAATATAAAGATCCATAGAGGATCAAGAAGTTCTTAGTTATTACTTGTGTTTATATTCACCGATAAATATAAGTAGTAGAGATTGTCTTTATTGTGCTTGTGATTACATAGGCATACATAACGATCCACGAGCTCAAGATCTATCAAGGTCCGTTTGTTTCAATTGAATTCTATCCTCCATCCCGAACTACAAGTCTCAAGAATGAGATAATGAAATTCTCTCTAGATTTGATGAATCATTCGGGAGGCATGGGATCGTTATAAAGACTTGCTCATAAGTGTCCGCATCATGGTTTTACCGAGTTAATGCAAATGGATACTTTCTACAATGGTGTAAACCGACTAATCAAGACTCTTTGAATGCCTCTGCTGGAGGTAATTTCTTGAGCAAGACCACAAAAGAAGCCTTGCAAATCATTGAAAACAAGTCCTGTGTCCGCCCTTTCCGCACAAAGACATATCATCCGAGTCTAATCTTGGACCTTCTATTTCATCTCCCGTGAGTACATCTAGCACCGATGCTAAGATTGACAAACTCACGGATATTGTTCGTGCTTTGGTTCTTGCTAACTAAAGAAAGTCACTTTCACACAAGCACCATCATATGGTGAAGTGAAGAAAGTTGAAGTTTGTGTTACTTGTGGTGGTCCTCATGCATACTACAATCAGATCGCCACCGATGGTAGTCCGTTTGAAGCTAATGCTATAGCCGGTATTTCAAATCAAGGAGGTAATCAATACCGCCCTCAAAATGAACCAAACTACCGAGCTAACACTTATCGTGCACCACCCGTTTTAACTGAATCCTAACCGAATCGAACCAACCAAGAATGAACCAAGGTTATCAAAACCAAGGTAATTTCTATTCGGACCCAATCAAGGTTTCCAACATCAAGGAAATCTTAATCAAAACACTTACAATCGAGGGAATCAATTTCGGGAATATGAATCCTAATCAAGGGAATTCGCTATAATCGAACATACGGCCTCAAATTATCCCTCCACCTCCTCCTGTATCAACATCGATGAGCTTTTAAAGCAATTCATAAAGACTCAAGAGGAGACAAACAGGTGTTGGTCGGTCGATCACGAATTAAAGAAGTCATTAATACAAATATCGCCATTAAACGTTATTTATATTTTTGATCTTTGCCTAAGTTTTGTTAACGATAAAAGTAAATTTAATTTATAAAAGCTTAAAGCTTGTCAAGTTTATTAGATATTAAACAAGCTTTCTTAAACAATATATTCATCATTCAAGCATTTACATTTATGATTAGTAACATCTTGATATGACTCTAATCATTATGTATGATAGTAGTTTGTAGAATGTGTTAGGTTCTTAAAACAAACACTACTTAAGCATTTGCATATTTCTATTAATAGTAATACAACATGTTGACATCATGTATTACATCATGGAGATCATTGGAAGATTCCATTAGATATTTTGTGAAGATTTGTACTCTTCATATCTTGCACAATCTTACTTAGATAGAGTTGACTTTAGGCAAGATTTGATATCTTGACCGCCGATCGGCGGTATTAATTGGGTACAGGCGGAACCCTTTTAGGGGTCCGCGGTCCGTGGATCGCCCCGTCTAAATTGGCTATAAATAGCAATGCCAAGCCAAGTAGTTTCTTATCCCTTTCTAACATACTCTCATACATATCTTCTCTAACCTTTCTAACTCGGTTTCATATCATATTAGTGATCTCTTTGTAGCAAAGAAGATCAAGTCATATTCAAGCTTCAACGAAGTTGGAAGTCTTGTTTATTTTGTGTTGTATGATCTAGTGTTGATCCATACTTCATTGTTGTATCAAACCATCATAATCTTGTGAGTGTGTGAGTGGTTAGTATTTTAGTCCTCAAAATACATTGTGTGTGGGAGAAGTTGTACCCTTGGAAAGAACTCACATCTAGCTTAGTGTCGGAAATAGTGTGGTAAGTGTAAAGGTTTTCTCCCACGGTGAAAGGAGCTTGTTGACTAGTGAAGTTAAACTCTCGAGTGTGAGACTCGGGAGTGGAGTAGGCAAGGAAAAGAGTCCTTGTAGGCCGAACCACTATAAACAACTTGTTGTGGTTTGATCATTTCTTTCCTTACTTACTTATTACATATTGCTTGCATATTTCATTAACTTACTTAAGATCAATATCAATTGATCTTTCAATAAGTTTCAAAACAAAGTTTTTAATCCAGTAAACTATTCAACCCCTTCTAGTTTTCTACAATTGGTATCGAGCCTCGTTGCTCAAGAATTTCTAAAATAACGGTATTTTATAAACTTGAAACGATCCATGGATTACGAAAACTTTAAAGAAGGGCAATCTATGCAAAGACCACCACTCTTTGAAACCAATGGATTTATCTATTGGAAAAACCGTTTTGAAACATATGTAAAATCAAAAGATATAGATCTTTGGTTTATTATTGTTAAAGGAGATTTTAGTTCTACAACAAAGGATATTTCCGTTGATGAACAAAAGAAATTAGTTGCTAAAAATAATGAAGCTAAAATGATGCTTTACAATGCTTTACCTAGAAAAGAATATGAAAGAATTTTTATGTGTGAAACCGCCAAAGATATTTGGGAATCTTTAATTGTTACACATCAAGGTAATTCACAAGTCAAGGATAACAAAATTGATCTTCTTGTTCAACAATATGAACAATTCGTTATCCCCAAGATGAAACCATTGATTGTGGCTTTGCTCGTTTAACACTATCATTACATCACTTAAAGCACTTGACTAATCTTTTCGTAGTAAGAACTTTGTCGGGAAATTTCTTAGAACACTCCATCCCAAATGGAGAGCTAAAGTGACCGCTATTGAAGAATCAAAAGATCTCTCAATAATGTCACTAGACGAGCTAATTGGCAACCTCAAAGTTCACGAAATGGTAATGGAGAAAGATTCGAAATCATCAAAGGAAGAAAGGAGAAGATCAAATCCGTTGCTCTTAAAGCAAAGGCGGAATCAGCGATGATGGTGAATCTTGCTCGATAGTGAAGATGAGGAATATGCCATGGCCGTTAGAGATTTTAAGAAGTTCTTTAGAAGAAGAGGAAAGTTTGTAAGACAACCTCGAGAAGAAAAGAAGCCATTCGAAAAGATCGGGATGATAAGAAGATTAAAGGTGAAAGAAAGTGTTTTAGATGTGGTGATGCAAGTCATCTCATAGGAGAATGTCCCAAGCCACCTAAAAGCAAAACTCAACGAGCTTTTGTAAGTGGTGCTTGAGTGATAGTGAAGACGATGAAGAATCAAGCAAGGAAGAGATCGCTCTAATGGCACATGAGTCAAATGAGGTACTTTCCGACTCTTCTTATTCTTCTATAGATGATGATACCTTGCAAAACAATATAATCAATTGTGTGAGCTAAGTCTAAAAATCATAACTAAAAATAAATTTCTAAAATCAAAAGGAGTTTTGGAAAATGAGGTATATGAGTTAAAGAAAAAGCAAAACGTCTTGAAAAGGGAAAGCAAATGACGTTGATTGTAAATCATGTCAAGAGCTTAATCTTGAAATAGAAAACTAAAGCTCACACAAGAAGTTTTAATAGAAAATAATTCTAAGTTTAAAAGGTTTAACAAAACATCGCTCTTGCCGATGAAATAGTTAAAATCCATAAAACACCGAGAGACAGGAATGGGCTAGGTTTTAATGAAGTATTAATCTCAAAGAGTCAAAACAAAACGTCGAAAAGGACGAACATTCATCAAAGCTGTCAGAAGATAAGACGGACCGCACGGAACCAAAATAAGGGTTCCGTCGGGTTGTCAAAAAGGGTACCGCTGGTACTTCAATGAGTAATGAATGTTCGCACACGGACCGCATTGAATTTGTTAAAATAACAAAGAAAACCAATGATAATGTTAAACTAAAACCGGCGATTATATCGAGTAGGACTTGTTAAAATGAATTTAGATCAAAACTACTCAACAACGATATAAAACCTCTTTGCCAAACGCCTTTCCTAAGAGCAACCACAACGTTCAACCTAACTACCAACACAACGGTTGGAATCAAAACATTCCTAGACCATATCAAACCCAGATTACATGCCATGGAACCCTTACCCATCATTTCCATACATGAATCAAATAAATGGTATGTTTAACCCAAACGGACCCATGAGATATTGGGGACCAAATGTTTGAGTTATTCGCTTCTTAGGTATGCTTAAAAGTTGGATTGGAACCGATGAATGGATAAAAGATAGTGGATGCTCACGACACATGACGGGCAACAAAGTCTCTTCTCATCATACCAAGAGTATGACGGAGGTAATGTTACTTTCGGTAGCAATCTCAAAAGCAAAATCATTGGCAAAGGTACGATTGCTCATAACTCTCTAACTATTGAAAATGTTGCTCATGTGGATAGGTTAGGATTTAATCTACTTAGTATTAGCCAACTATGCGATAAAAAGTATAAAGTACTATTTGATGAAAATGGTAGTAAAATACTAAAGATGGTATCACCATAGCTAAAGGAGTTAGGAAAAATAACATATACGTCATGAAAATAGATAAAACATATAATGACAAACTTTGCTAACAACATTAGACGATAGCTCATCTCTTTGGCATAGACGCTAGGTCACGCTAATATGAGACTTATACAAAACCTATCTTCAAAAGAATTGGTTAGAAATTTACCAAAACTAAAATATGACCAACACTTTTGTGACGCTTGCAAAATTGGTAAACAAACACATAGTAGTCACAAATCTAAAAATATGGTGTCCACTTCTAAGTGTCTAGAATTATTACATATGGACTTATTTGGACCATCCGCTATAAGGAGCTATGGAGGCAACTTATACACTTTGGTCATAGTAGATGATTACTCAAGGTTTACTTGGACATTATTTTTGAAAACTAAAAATGAAGCTTTTGATAAATTTGAAATACTTAGCAAGAAAATTCAAAATCTTCTAGGTGTCAAAATTGTGTCGATCCGAACGGATCATGGTCGTGAATTTGACAACGAAACTCAATTTGGAAACTTTTGTGATGCAAATGGTATAACACATAACTTTTCGGCTCCACGAACACCTCAATCAAATGGAGTAGTAGAACGTAAAAATAGAACAATTCAAGAAATGAGTAGAACAATGCTTAATGAACAAAACATTCCTCAAAAGTTTTGGTGTAACGTCGTTGACACTTCTACATATATTTTAAATAGAGTCCTAATACGTCCTTTCCTAAACAAAACACCATATGAACTTTATAAAGGTAAAAAGCCAACATTAGGATATTTTAAAGTCTTTGGTTGTAAATGCTTTATTCTTAACACTAAAAATTATCTCACCAAGTTTGACCCAAAGTCTTATGAAGGTGTATTTCTTGGTTACTCTCAAACTAGTAAAGCTTACATTGTCCTAAATAAAGAAACAATGATAGTCGAGGAATCGTTGAACATAACATTTGACGAAAGTCCACCTCCCTCTAAGACATCACCTTTGGTAGATGATGACTTAGTTGAAAGTCAAATAATTAAAAGTCAAATTGATAATAACAAGGAAGATGAACCATTAAATAAGGAAATTATCAACATAAAAGAATCTAAAAGTCATCCATTAGAAAAGGTCATAGGAAAACTTAATCAAAGAACCTTAAGATCACAAGCTCAAAATCAAAGTAATCATTTTTGTTTTGTATCCACCATTGAACCAAAAACCATAAATGAAGCAATAAAAGATGAATCATGGGTAATGGCCATGCAAGAAGAATTAAACCAATTCGTTAGAAATGATGTTTGGAAACTAGTTCCAAAACCCAAAGATCAAACTATAATTGGAACGAAATGGGTCTTTCGAAACAAAATGGACGAAAATGGTATAGTATCTAGAAACAAAGCTAGGCTTGTTGCACAAGGTTATAATCAACAAGAAGGAATTGACTATGATGAAACTTATGCACCGGTTGCTAGACTAGAATCTATTAGAATATTACTTGCTTATGCATGTGCTTATGATTTTAAATTATTTCAAATGGATGTTAAAAGTGCTTTTCTTAATGGGTTTATTAACGAAGAAGTGTATGTTGCTCAACCTCCGGTTTTACCGACTTTGAGAAACCTCATCATGTTTTCAAACTCAAGAAAGCATTATACTGCCTTAAACAAGCACCTAAAGCTTGGTACGACCGCCTTAAGACTTTTCTTATTGATAACAAATATACTATGGGATTAGTAGATAATACTCTTTTACTAAGAAAAGGAATCGCAAATTATTATTGTTCAAATATACGTTGATGACATTATATTCGGATCAACTTGTCAAGAACTATGTAATGATTTCTCTAAAATCATGCATGACGAGTTTGAAATGAGTATGATGGGTGAGTTAAACTTTTTCTAGGACTTCAAATTAAACAACTAGAAGATGGTATTTTCTTTAATCAATCTAAATATATAAAAGACATGCTTAAGAAATTTGGTCTTGAAGATTCCAAACCAACTAAAACACCCATGTCCTCGGACACTAAACTCACCAAGGACGAAGAAGGTGAATCCGTAGATAACACTAAATATAGAGGAATGATTGGTAGCCTACTCTATCTTACGGCTAGTAGACCCGACATTATGTTTAGTGTTTGTCTCATGCTCGCTTTCAAGAAAACCCAAAGGCATCACACTTAGAAGCATTAAAAGGATTTTAGATATATTAAGGGAACAACGTGTTTAGGATTATGGTATCCCAAAGGAACGGGTATTGAAACCATAGTGTATGCCGACTCGGATCATGCCGGTGATTATGTCGATAGAAAAAGTACAAGTGGTATTTGCACTTTTGTTGGACATTGTCTCACCTCATGGTTTGCAAAGAAGCAAACGGCTTTAGCCATCTCTACTACTGAAGCCGAATACGTCTCAGCAGGAAAAGCATGTCAACAAGCTCTTTGGATGAAGCAAGCTCTCGTAGACTACGGAATTCATCTTAACGACATTGTGATACTGCGACAACAAAGGAGCCATCGATCTCAAGAAGAATCCCGTTCAACATGCTCGCACAAAGCACATTGAAATCCGTCATCACTTTCTTGCGACAATGTTCAAAAGGAAACATTTCAATCGAGAAAGTATCCTCAAGACAACATTGCCGACATCCTTACTAAACCTCTTAAACGAGAACCTTTTAATCTTCTTAGACTTGGTTTAGGGTTAATGGAACCAAGCATGTAGGATAAACATAGCCTAAAACATTAGAATAGTCAAACCAAAACAATTTTGTCTTGTTTACGCATCGTAGTACGGCACCAAACGACAACACGGACGGAACCAAAATTTGGTACCGTCTCGTCCGTGGTGTCTCTGTATAAAACGAATTTTATACATAACATCTTCTTCCTCACAACCCACTTTACCAAAACGTAAAACTTAAACCAAGCTCATTATTGTCATCTTCCCACTCACTAATCACTAAAGATAACATCATTGTAAGTATCCTAACTACATTTCATCTCTTAATTACGAGTCTAGGATTCTTATTTATGCACAAAACTATCACAAATCATTACATGGGGTTTTATGTATGCTTTTGTACCAAATATGAATTCAATTGGCAAATTGCATAACTAGTCATTCAAATTAGGTACTACATTATCATATTGCATAAACAAAATCATGTTTCCTACTAATTGATAGATAATAAATATAAGGCCTTATTCAAACAACCAAACACCCCATGTCAAAAGTTTTGAAAAGCTTCTCACTTGTAGGAAAACTTTTTTTCATTGCTAATACAAATAGAAACGTTAGAATTTTCATCACTTGCATGCTCTTGAATACTAAAGGTATTGCATAACTAATATGCACTCCGGGTATATTCAAATATAGCAACATTGAATTAGGAGCATTTGGGTTATCTCATGGTATTTGCCAAACACTCCACTAAAACCATTTTGTGCATAAAATGAGTCGAGATAACATAACTCCAAATTGTTTTCATATAGGCACACACTAGAATCAAAAACGTTAAAATTTATCTAAATTTTTTAACATGTTAATTCTTATCCTTAGGAATAATCATGGTAGCCGCAAGATTCTATGATCACAAAGACACCCTTAACTACATTCCCAAACACCACAAAACCAAAGGACTCACCAAGGAACAAGTAGAAATATTTAGGGGTCTAGAATCAAGGTATTTCCACGAAGGTAGAACCATTCACTCATCCTTCCTTGAGCATACCAATCTTCGTGAAGAACTAGCCGCCATTCAATTCGATTGTCTTCTTGACATTGATGAACCAATTTGTCCTAGGTTCGTATTAGAATTCTATGCTAGTGTGACCGGTTTTAGTGATGAAGATGATGAGTTTTGTCTTAGCTTTAGAATCAACCAAAATGACTACACCATCACTTTAAGTGACTTTGCTAGAGTACTAGGAATTCCCAACCGTGGAACTTGTGTCTACACGGATAAGTGGTCACCACCGCCTTGATGCAATCAATGACCGCTCTCTCCCACATAACCCGTTTAGCCGATAAGGATGTCATCCGTGAACACCTTTTAACCCAAAACGGATACAACCCGAGTCACCCGAAAGGGAAAAGAGGTAGACCGAGATCCATATGGAATGGAGCTCAATGAACTTAACACTAATTTAAGAAATGGGAGGAGTTACTTAGAGCAAACGTCATTAGCACCATAGGGAATAGGATCACATAAACGCTTGTCTTTGCCACATGCTTTACAACTTGTCCACCGACAACCATTCAACTTAGCCTACTACATAGCTAGGAGAATGATTGATATTCCAACTCAAGGATCCGTTGCTCTTCCATACGGGATGCTTCTCACCCGTCTCTATAGAAACTTCGCTCCAATTCCACCAACCCCAAAAGGGATGCACCTTCAATATGATCTCATCCCTCACATCTTTGTACCCTTGAGTGATGCTCGAGTTGCTAAGACTAAAGGCAAGAGAGCTAAACCTCCAACTCCTTCATCATCATCATCAAATAGCTCCGAGGACGGTCTTCCAAGCTCTCGTCTTCCACCTCAAGAATATTACACATCTCTTCCCGAAATTGAGAATGAATCAGCAGAATTCAAGCAAACTAAGGGAATGTTCAAGTGCCTTGGTAGGATGATGAACAAGATTTACAAGAAGTTGGACAAATAAGGGTACTTTAAGGAGTGTTTGGAACAATGCATTATCGTTAATGTTTGATACTATTTAGTTGTTTTATTATGTAGGATGATAATATAACTTGAAACAATGGTGTATGCTAACAATCTCATGTGGGGATAGCACAAGTATGCTATCAAATTTACCCATTTTCACTATATTGTGAAAATCAATAAGCCTTGCTCTTAATCTATGCTCCATTGTGTTTACATATGTGTTATTTACTTTTCCTAACTAGAAATGTTTAGTATAACAGGTTTTGAGAAAATTTTCAGATTTGAAATTTCGCTTTTAAGAAACATTTCATCAAATTCAAAGACTCACGGATCGACGGCACCTTTATTTTGGTACCGTCCTTTATGAATTTTGGTACCGCCATATCTCAGATAGTGACCAGACGGCACCCTTTTTGGGTTCCGTCTGTATGATTTTTGGTGCCGTGGATCCTCCGTAATTTTCTAATTTCGACTCTTCGTAATTCCAAATTATCTTCCATCGTTATAAATCAATCTTAACTAGTTTATACTGTTATTAGAACTAGTATTATTCACTAAGGGATGTAAGAAACCATTTCCCACCAAAATTCAAAAATTTGAAAAATCCACCCAAGGAGCCCTTTGGCATAAAGGAAGGAACCAAATTTTGGTACCTTCAATCCGTGGTAATCCGAATATTAGGAAATTCCACCACTAAGAACACATTTATTGCATATCTTTTCTTCCTCACTCCATCTTCTTTGTATGGATTGACTTGGGTGATATGACTAGCATTCAACCCACTTCCAAATCATTAGGAACCTCATCTATTCAATGGTTCAACATCAAATCAAACCTTTTCTCAACAATTTCTTACCTCTATAAATTGAAAGGCTTTACCATGATCATCCTCACACCTTCTTCATTCTCACTTACTATCTAGCAAATCAAACCCAAGATAAAAATGACTAAATCATCACCAAAACCTTGCAAGAAAACCGCTAGAATGAGTGTAAGGCCTTGTTGTTTTGTTAATCTTAGCTCATCATCCGAATCTTCACCACTAACCATCTCATCTCCCATTAGAGATGATACACCTTACCTTGGCTACACCCACTTCATCACACATTGTGATCACCACTCCACCACCATCAAAGCACCCACTTCACCTCCACCGCACCCATCCAAACATCCAAAACACCCTCACCACCTTCACCAAGGTCTCCCACTCTCACTCCCATGGAGTTATTTTCACTCCACCAACATCACCAAATCCTTTCCTCGAGGACTTGGAAGACTTGCCTCCTAGGCCAAGTCATCCACCACCATTGCCATCATTTGGCACCATTGAGCGAATCGCTCATGAATCACCCTCGGTCATCCATTGACCCAAACGCCCATTAGGGCCAAGACCTCCTTTTCCACCCCATTCACAAGGACATTCATGGTCCTTTATACGGGATCATCCACTTCCATCATCAATGTCCCTCATATTGAGGACATTCCGGAGAGCATGTGGGATGACAATCCCACTAGAGAGGAGATTCAAGCCGAACTCCACAACCTCCACCAATTCAAAGGCATGGTGGATTCTCACTTAAGTGAGACAATGCAAATGCAAAGTGCTTTGCTTGCATCCATCATGACCACTCCAAACATCCCCAACACCACCAACACATCCACCATTCCACCACCACAACCTCCGCAAACTTTCTACCCACTAAGGCATGGTTGCTCAACTTGTGAGCAACGGGTCAAACCGTGGAACGGACCCGGATTATGGTCCATGACTTCCACGAAGAAATGAGGTTCATCCTCAACCACATTCTCGAGCGTCTCAACGCTTTTCCCATCCACCATCTCTTTAGGATGGTTTTAGAATAGTCTTTATTTGTTTTTGTTTTTAGATATTTTTTTTTCTTGTACTAGAAACACGTCATTGTGTTCTCTTTTCATGATCTTTACTCATGAAAAATTTTAACAAATGAATGTTGTTTATTATGTTGTTGGTGTCATTACATAGTGCTTGGAAATGCTTGTGAATGATCATTATTACTAACAATTTTTTTGTAGCTTTATTTTCACAATCCATGTATCTTCCCATTAAAGCACCCAATTTAGGGGAGCTTTGAACAAGGGGAGATAATAGCTCGGCTCATTACATTTCAAGATAGCCTCTTCTTTTTGTTGAGACAAAAGGGAGAAAATATAGAACTTGAAATTATTTATATTTGACTTTTCCGAAAAAGTCAAGCGCATACAATTGACTTTCTAAAAGTCAAACAGAACCCTCATTGATAATACTTGACTTTTCTTAAAAGGTCAAAGCGCATAATTTGACTTTCGAAAAGTCAACATCATGCATCAACTAGTGAATTCTTTGACTTTCATAAAAGTCAAATTTCATACACTTGCATTATCATTTCCTTTCAAAGTTCTAAAACTAATATTTTATAACTCTTGTACAAACTTTGTCTCTTTTATAAAAATAAAATTTATATTTTGTCCTCAACAAAAGTGGGAGATTGTTAATACAAATATCGCCATTAAACGTTATTTATATTTTTGATCTTTGCCTAAGTTTTGTTAACGACAAAAGTAAATTTAATTTATAAAAGCTTAAAGCTTGTCAAGTTTATTAGATATTAAAACAAGCTTTCTCAAACAATATATTCATCATTCAAGCATTTACATTTATGATTAGTAACATCTTGATATGACTCTAATCATTATGTATGATAGTAGTTTGTAGAATGTGTTAGGTTCTTAAAACAAACACTACTTAAGCATTTGCATATTTCTATTAATAGTAATACAACATGTTGACATCATGTATTACATCATGGAGATCATTGAAGATTCCATTAGATATTTTGTGAAGATTTGTACTCTTCATATCTTGCACAATTTACTTAGATAGAGTTGACTTTAGGCAAGATTTGATATCTTGACTGTCGATGGCGGTACTAATTGGGTACACGGCGGAACCCTTTTAGGGTCCGCGTCCGGACGCCTCGTCAAATTGGCTATAAATAGCAATGCCAAGCCAAGTAGTTTCTTATCCTTTCTAACATACTCATACATATCTTCTCTAACCTTTCTAACTCGTTTCATATCATATTAGTGATCTCTTTGTAGCAAAGAAGATCAAGTCATATTCAAGCTTCAACGAAGTTGGAAGTCTTGTTTATTTTGTGTTGTATGATCTAGTGTTGATCCATACTTCATTGTTGTATCAAACCATCATAATCTTGTGAGTGTGAGTGGTTAGTATTTTAGTCCTCAAAATACATTGTGTGTGGGAGTAGTTGTACCCTTGGAAAGAACTCGACATCTAGCTTAGTGTCGGAAATAGTGTAGTTAAGTGTAAAGGTTTTCTCCACGGTGAAAGGAGCTTGTTGACTAGTGAAGTTAAACTCGAGTGTGAGACTCGGGAGTGGAGTAGGCAAGGAAAAGAGTCCTTGTAGGCGAACCACTATAAACAACTTGTTGTGGTTTGATCATTTCTTTCCTTACTTACTTATTACATATTGCTTGCATATTTCATTAACTTACTTAAGATCAATATCAATTGATCTTTCAATAAGTTTCAAAACAAAGTTTTAATCGGTAAACTATTCAACCCCCCTTCTAGTTTTCTACAAAGTCTTTAAATGATCGACCCTCGGGCTCAGGTACTTTACCTAGCAACACGATCGCTAATCCGAGGGGCGATGCAAAGGCGATCACAACCAGAAGTGGTGTTTCGTATGATGGACCCGCTATTCCTACTACCTCTTCTTCTTCTCTCCCAAAGGTAGTGGAAAGTGAACCCGAGGCGACAAAGGACAAGGAACTTCCTACTAATAACGGAAGTACCAACAATGTCCATCCTCAGGTTGTCCAGAAACCAAAATCCAATCCAGGAGTTGTTTTTGAACCTCCTGTAGCTCCCATTGAAAATACCAAATCCAAATCTTCTATTCCTTACCCATCACGTTTACATGAGCAAAAGCTCCGCGAGAAAGCCAGTCAACAAATGGAAAAATTCTTTCAAATTTTCCAAGAACTTCATTTTGACATAAGCTTCGCGGATGCTATCATGTTGATGCCCAAGTTTGCATCAACTCTCAAACACATGTTAAGCAACAAGGAAAAAGTTGTTTGAAATGGCTAAAACTCCTTCGAACGAACCGCTCTGCAGTTATCTTGAAGAAGCTTCCGAGAAGCTTGGAGATCCCGGAAAGTTCCTCTTACCTTGTGTATTTCGAGAATGGTTGAATGCTTTGCCTTAGCCGATCTTGGTGCAAGCATAAACCCGATGCCTCATTCAAGATGGAAGAAACTTTCTCCGGATCTTACTCCTACATGCATGACTCTCGAGCTTGCGGATCGTACAATATCCCGTCCTCCGAATTGCCGAGGACGATTTGTAAAAGTAGGAAAGTTCCATTTTCCGGTGACTTTGTAGTTGTTGATTTCGATCTTGATCCACGGGTTCCTCTCATTGTTGGAAGAGGATTCACGAGAACGGGCCGTGCTCTCATTGATGTATTTGAGCAAGAAATCACATTACGTGTTGGTAATGAAGTCGTCACCTTTAACCTTGATCAAACTTGAGGTACTCCGCAAACTATGATTCCGAGTCGGTTAACCGAATAGATATCATTGATGTTGCTTCGAAGAGTACTCAAGAAGGTCTTGGTTATTCTCATAATTCGTGAGTGGGATCCACCACATCTTCTCAACCTATCATAGCCAATTCTACTCCTCCTCTCACCCATTTGAGAAGCGACTTCATCTTGGAAGAGATGAAGCATACTTGGCTAGTGATTACATTCCATGGGAAATTGATCACGCCTAATTGACATCGAGGGGACATACTTCTCATTGAGAAAATGCTTAAAGATGATCACTCATCAACCCTCACATGAGTGATGCAATTCCGGAAGAGATTAATCACCATGAGATTAATTCGAGGGAGATATTCTTACTCTTGAGAAGTTGTTAAATCGTGACACTTCTCCTCCACTCCTCCCGTCAAACTTCATAATAAGGAAGTCAAGTCGCTTGAGAAAATCAAGAATTTCCTGACGTCGAACTTAAGGACTTACCACCTCATCTTGAGTATGCATTTCTTGAAGGTGATGATAAATTACCATCATTATTGCTCGAGATTTGAGTAAAGATGAAAAGACTGCTCATAAAGGTCTTGAAGTCACACAAGCAAGCAATTGCTTGGAAACTCTCCGACATTAAGGGTATTAACCCCGAGTTTTGTACTCACAAAATCTTAATGGAGGATGACTTTAAGCCAGCCAGTTCAACATCGAGAGAAGAGTAAATCCAAAATCCATGATGTTATCAAACAGAGGTTATCAAACTTGATGCAGGATTGATTTACCCAATCTCGATAGTCCTTGGGTTAGCCCGATTCACCGTGTTCCAAAAAGGGTGGCATAACTGTTGTCACAAATGAAGAAAGCGAGTTAATTCCAACTCTACCGGTTACGGATGGCGTGTGTATTGACTATCGTAAGTTGAATGACGCCACCCGAAAGACCATTTTCCTCTACCCTTCATGGACCGGATGCTTGAGAGATTAGCAGGAATGAGTACTATTGCTTCCTTGATGGTTTCTCGAGTTACTTCAGATCCCCATTGATCCACGTGATCAAGAGAAGACCCATTCACCGCCCATACGGAACTTTTGCCTACAAACGATGCCTTTTGGCTTATGTAATGCTCCCGCACGCTCCAACGATGTATGATGGCCATATTCCACGACATGATCGGGAAACAATGGAGGTGTTTATGGATGACTTCTCGGTCATTGGGGATTCATTTGACATGTCTCTCCCATTTAGACAAAATGCTTAAAGGTGTGAAGACACCAATCTCGTCTAAATTGGGAGAAGAGCCACTTTATGGTCAAAGAAGGCATAGTCCTCGCCATAAGATTTCAAAAACGGATTGAGGTAGATAGAGAAAAGTTGATGTTATTGCTAACCGCCTCACCCTACTACCGCCAAAGGTATTAGGAGTTTTCTTGGTCATGCCGGGTTTTATCGAGATTCATACAGATTTTTCTAAAATCGCTCGACTTTATGACCGATATGTGTCTAAATACACATATATTTGTATTATATAAACCCACAAAACAACCAAAACACACAAATGACTCTCAAAATGATACAAATTCATAAAATGTGTTTTTATGTGATTCGGTACAAAAGATTGAAAACAAGTGAAAATTGATCAATTTCACAACAATTGTCATTTTCAGGTCCACGAGTTACTCAAATTGTCAAAACTAGTCCCTAAAAGTTTTAAATGAATGAAAAGTCAACTTAAGTCCTTGGGAAATCAAAATGTTCACAAAACATCCCCGGATAAAAGTTTTCACAAAATGGCAATTTTACCCTCAAGTTATAAAATTGGCAAAATAGTCCCCTGGTATTCTAAACTTGGAATTTTACAAATAATACCCTTGTACTATGCATGATTTAAAAATGGAACAATTTGATAACTTTGGGAAATTTACAAGTTTAGTCCTCAAAATCCAAAATTACATTTAAGGTCCTTTTAAGTTTTAAAATGAAATTTTATACAAAAGGATCCTTGTTTTATCAATGTTTGTCAAGTATGGTCCTTGTGAGAAGTTTGGAATTGTGGCACTTTCATCCTTGAGGTTTGGAAAATTTACATGTTTGGTCCTTGTCTAGCTAAACCAAACCGGATCCCTTTAATAATACAAAAGCCAATCCAACCCAACCAAGGCCCAAATCCAGCTAGCCCATATCACTAGCCCAGCACCTCTTGACCCTTGAGCCAGGTCATAATGCATTTTGACCCCCTTGAGCCATGAACCTTGGACTCCCCCGTTTAATATTAAACCCACGGGTCAACAAAAGTCAAACAAGCCTAAAAACCGCCCAAACACTGTTCATCGTCCTCTATACCTCTGTATACCCAAAACCAGAGCTGGTTTTGCACTTTTTCAACACACCACTTGTATACACCTTACCTTGTCCCCCCTCCTCTTCCACTAACAACCAAAAAGCCTTAATTCACTAAAACCTGCTCAAAACTGCTTTTGACTATTTTGGCGCCAAAATGGACAAATGGCAGTTTTGATGAATCATGAAGATCCAACGGTTGGAAATTGGTGGGATAATTTCAGAAGTCGACAAGGAACTCATTGGGGTATAAAAGAGAAGATAAGGAGAAGAATGAGATGCTTTTGGCCTTAAGCCATAGTCACTTAGTTTTATTCATGTCATTTACTGTTTTCATGTCTTTTAATTGCTTTCAATTCTGTAATTGAACCTTGACAAAGTTTATTTACAGAGCTATTTGATTGTAGTTTCATAATTTTAAATTCATGTCATTTAAATTACTTGTCATTTATCTTAAAAGTCATCTACTTAACTGTCTTATGTAAGTTGTTTATTGGACCATTTTAAGCTCAACTAAGTTGTTGACACAGACTTAGGACCTTTTAGATACCATTTAAACACTTACAATCCATAAAACCAAAAATCCAAAAAGAAAAGGTTGAAGAAATGGGTTTACTCATGAGAACAAGGTGGAGCGGTGGAACTGGATTGTTTAAGGGATATTAGGAGCTTAATGGGAAGCTATTAGGTGTAACCTTGTCCTAAGAATGGTTCTTGTCACTTTGCATTCATCATGGACACTCTTGTAAGCTTTTACTTTAATTTTTCATTTCTTTGTTTAAGTTTCTTTTATGCTATGATCTTTGTATTTCTATGTTCCTTTTCTGTTGTTAAGTGATATTATGGTGTAATATGAGTAGCTTGTTTATTGAAATTCTTAGTTGTTAAGTTTTTCATATAATCAGTCACATAGTGTAAAGTGGATTTCTGTGTTCAATTGTTATTATTGTTGTTTATTAATGTTTAATAGGTCTATTGTAATGATATGATGAAGTTTGAAATCAGTTCCATGGTTTTAAATTGTGTTTTGTTTTGAAAAAGTTCCAAACTGTTTCAGTAAGGGTGTTTGGTTTTGCTGCATTTTCTGTCTCAGAGGTCTGTTTAATAGTTGAGTTCTGTTGGATCATGTTTACTAAGTGTATTTGAGTTCATATATGTCTTAATTTTGGTCTGCAACATCAAGAAAGTCAAATTCTCTTGATTATGTCCTAGCAGCTCACTGTTGGAGCTTTAGAAAGTCCAAATCTTGTTTTTGTGTTTAAATTTCATAAACTTTGCTTTTGTTAACTTAATTCCATCTCAATATATCATGCTCAGTCCAAAAATTTGAATCAAAGTTGGAAAAAGTCAACTTTTCAGTTTCTTAAAAAAGTCAAATGTTGCAAAAGTCAGTTTTGGGCTCATCTAGGAATATTTTTCATGAGCTCATTTCTGATTCATTTCCATGAAACTTGTGGCTTTAGAAAGCCCTACCGCTCTAGTTTCTTGTTGTCATTTTATATATTTTGTGAATTTTTATAAGTCTCAAACAAGCTTGTTAAAAGGTCATATCTCCCATTCACCATGTTCAAATTTTATGCCGAGTTTTTCTCGCTTTTGTCCAAGGTTGCCTGAGTTCATTAGAGCTTATCCAAGCTTGGTTTTGGTTTAAACATAGTCACCCGGTCTAGTATAGGTTCCAAGTTTTGTTTTAGATTTCTAGCTTATTTGAGTGCTTAAATAGTGGATAGAAAGTGCCTAGTGATTCATAGAGTTAACTGTGTAACAGTGTTTAGTTTTGCTTATTTGTGCTTAATTTGTGCTTATTTCTTAGTCATTTGCTTTTTCAATTGTTGTAATTAGCTTATGTTAAGTTACTTAGCTCATTTTCTGTTTAGCTTTTGCTATTTCATTAGCTTATAAGCATTTTAGTTCAAGCTTAGTTCTTATTCATTTTCTAAAAAGCTTACTGTTGAGATCTTAGCTTATTTCTGTGCTTATTGGTCATTTTTGTAAAAAGTCATAGTTGTAAAAAATGCTTATCTTTGTTTGTTTAATAAGTTTGTAAAAGAAAATTTCAAAAATAAAAAGTTTTGCAAAAAGGGGGTAGGCAGGCTCGAACCTGAGACCTCCCCCTTTGTGAGAGTGATAGTGTGTACCTGGATGCCAATGCGCCCTTGGGACTTTTTCTGTCATATCTTCACACAACAAATCTCTTATACACGTTTTGTTAAGTTTAGCTTATTAAGTGTTTTTAGCTTATTACGAGCTTATTCAGTGTAGCTTTTTCAAGTTTTCTAATTTTCATAAATTTGTATTAGTATAAAGTATTTTCTGTATAAGTTTCAGATTTTTCTCATTTGTTTTAGTATTTTTAAATATTTAATTAGTGTAAAAACTTATTTAAATCATAATAAAAAATATAAAAGTCAAAAAAATATAAATCTTTTTTCTAAAATTTCCTTTTGTCTTATATTTTGTAAAAATACTGTTTTTACACTTGTAGGACTTTTATTTCATAAATTTTACGTTTTATTTTGCGCTCCAGCGTAATTTTTTGTACATAACACTCGTTTTAGTTTTAAGTTACGTTTTTAAATAATTTGAGTTTACGTTTTAGTTAATATTGTTTATTTAAGTTATTTTGTTTTATCTATCACTAAAACATCATTGTAAAAATAGTGATAGCGTTTATTTAATAGATTTTATCTTTTTAATTTTCTTAATTTGTATTTAAGTCGCTTTTATGTATTATCTTTTCAAGAGTGTAATATTCCATCCTTATCCTTTCGATCACTATCATTAGTGATCATTCTATCGTCGATCATGTGTTTAACACACCATTGAGTCTCCGTGGGACATAACGACCGGAAATCTCGTATTCTCTCGATCTTAATTGTATTTGTGTATGAAATGTTTCAAGTCTGTTTGACTTGACGGTTCAAAGATAGATCAAAATTTTGGCGCCATCTGCGGGAGGCTTTAGCGTGTGTTTAGCCATTTTCGCACCCATTCTTATGCATATCCATATTTTGTAAAAGTTTTTGTAAAGTTATCGAAAATCCAAAAGTTCATTAACACTTTTCCGAAGTGTTATCAACGCCAAAAATATTTTCATTCTTTGTTTTATCATCATGTTTTCAAAAACACCAAAAATATTCCTCTTTACCCTCTTACCTTTTGATTCTTCATTTCTTACCCTCGATAACCTTTGATTCTTTCTATGTCTTATCCTCACCCTCTTGATTGTCAATGGTGTGGTGGTCCTTATAATGGTGGTAATTGCCCCGGTTGTGGCATGGTGGAGTCGGGAAGCGGGTCCATCTATAACCAAGATCCCTATTCCTACCATAACACAACCGATTTATTCCATCGCTACCACACCGTGAGACTCGGCAGTTTCTTGTTGTGAGTATTGTGGTGATTCTCACTCAGATTCGATTGTCAATCGTGAAACACGCTTGTCTATGAGCGTGTTCCCGATAACAATTATGACTACAACACATACCACTCACTACCACATCGCTTTATTGTTGTAGTATTGTGGAGGTCCTAACTCTAGTTCGGATTGTCAAACAGGAACCCAATTCCTTGTAACAATTATGAATCTTCAGATAATGACCAAACTCCACAAGACCAAATGATTCAAGCGACCTCTTGAAACTACGGCGGACCTTCATCAAGACTCGGAGTTATTAAAAGAACTTAAGGAGAGTCGGCTATGTCATCCCAAAATCCAAATGAAAAATCAATGGAAGTTTTGTTAGCAAGAGCGGTCGCTAAATTAGATTCCCAGTTGCGTTTGAAAAATGCATTGGGAATCAATTGCAATAGAAAAGCGGCCAAATCTAGCTCTCGATTCCGTTTCATTCTCGATGACGATGATGATGAAGATATCCTTGATATCCTACAATTTTATAACAGATTCATCAAGTTCATCGGTTGAGACTCCTTCCATGATCCATCAGGAGAAAAGACTATGATGGAATTACTAGCGTAAGAACAAATGTTAAGCATTAAACATATGTATGCTAGTCCTTCTAACCTCCCTCGATCTGTTGTTATCACACCGATATTCCCACTCACTCTCTAAACATGGGGATGAGCTTTAGCACTATTCCGAAATGGAATTGTCTAGTGTTGAGGACCTTATCCCAATCCCGAGAGAGTCACAGGAACGTTTGATCATATGTGTGATATTCCTTTCCTCTTGAGTGTTCAAGATCATTTTGAAACTTTCTCCGATCTTAGTGACGATTGTGCTTCCTATGGAGACATCGAGTACGTTGAGGCATCACTTCCACTATCCGATGTCGATCCCTCTTGAGGAGTTCTCCGGTGAACTCACTCACATCAACCCACTCTTTGATTTCAAGCCGATCCGGGAGAGACCGAAGTCTCATTGATAATGATCGCTCACTCACTTCTTATCCCAACAATCCAAATGAGAATGTTGATCACTTTGTTCCCGAAACATTCAAATCTACTCTCACCAATCCTCTATTTGAATTCGACTGAATTCACGTCAATTTCGAGAATCCACTCTTTGATACTCGACCGAGGATAGTGATGAGCCCACAATGGAACAAGAGTTCACAAATTCACATTATGTGATTGATTCTCTTCATGAGGAGTTCTCCGTGAACTTTCTCATATCATATCTCCGCTGGAGTATGATTGTTTGGATGGCAAAATCATGATCGGGGAGAGAATCTCAATTGCATAGTTATGACAAATCTTCCCACCCTCCCACCGAGATGCCTTCCAACCCAAAGAGCTCTCACCGATAAAATCCAAATAAGTGCAATCGCACTTAATCTCGAGGAAGAAGATCTAGTCATGATTGTTATCATGATCTTCCTTCTTTCTTCACCTACCGGTGACTTCCTCTCTTCTTCACTCCTTCGGGAGTGAGGACACTATCTTTGATCCCGGCATTTTCATTCATCATTTTTGAGCGGTTCTCAGATATCTCGTCGGTGTGGAACTTTCGCGTGCACTTAAATGTTTATCCAAACATCTTGAATGAAAGTCCGATGGAGATTGTTTCTTCCACTTTGCTTCCCCATGAACCAATGAATTGGGTCGAGTCAAGCTAGCGACTCGGTAATCAAAAACAATGGTCGAACATGGGTTTTCACCCGTGTGTACCACCTAAGTGTGGGGAGTTACCCACATGTTATAGATATATATATATTTCTAAAAAAAAAAATCCTTTTAAAATAATGGCCGTAGTATTTCCCTTTTACGTTCTTTGTTTCGCATAACCGCGGTACTTTGAATATTGAGGGCAATATTCATTTCTAAGTGTGGGGAATTCTCACTAATTTCATATATTATCTACCCAATTCCCGTTTTTGGCCAAAAATTTTTTTTTGGAGTAAGTGTTTACACTTACTCATTTGGTTATCATCCGCCATGTTTGATAAACTAAAGGATTGGCTAATCCAGAGCAAACGGCTCTTGGTAAAGATTTCTCAAATCCGTTTATATGGCTTGCAATTTGCCCAAAATTGTATGGTTCTCACTCACCATATCCTAAAAAGTGAAGAGTTGGCTAGCCCGCAAGATTATGGCTTGTGGTAAAGCGGTGAAAAAACCATAATTGGTAATCGACTCACCAAAGATAATATTGATAATTTATCTAAGAGTTGGCTAGTCCGTATGGTACGGCTCGGTAAAGACAAAATCAAATCCGTTGAAAGTCGGTGGTTTGCTCAAAATCACATGGTTATCGGTGTACCAAGGTTCTTACTTGAACTGAAACATTTGGCTACTCCGAAGTGATGGCTTTTGGTAAAGAGTTTTCAAATCCATTAAAATCTCAAATCATTGCTAGGGACTAGCAATATCTCGATGTGGGGGATTTGATATGTGTCTAAATACATATATTTGTATTATATAAACCCACAAAAACAACCAAAACACACAAATGACTCTCAAATGATACAAATTCATAAAATGTGTTTTATGTGATTCTGTACAAAAGATTGAAAACAAGTGAAAATTGATCAATTTCACAACAATTGTCATTTTCGGTCCTCAAGTTACTCAAATTGTCAAAACTAGTCCCTAAAAGTTTTAAATGAATGAAAAGTCAACTTAAGTCCTTGGGAAATCAAAATGTTCACAAAACATCCCCGGATAAAAGTTTTCACAAAATGGCAATTTTACCCTCAAGTTATAAAATTGGCAAAATAGTCCCTGGGTATTCTAAACTTGGAATTTTACAAATAATACCCTTGTACTATGCATGATTTAAAAAATGGAACAATTTGATAACTTTTGGGAAATTTACAAGTTTAGTCCCTCAAAATCCAAAAATTACATTTAAGGTCCTTTTAAGTTTTAAAATGAAATTTTATACAAAAGGATCCTTGTTTTATCAATGTTTGTCAAGTATGGTCCTTGTGAGAAGTTTGGAATTGTGGCACTTTCAGTCCTTGAGGTTTGGAAAATTTACATGTTTGGTCCTTGTGCTAGCTAAACCAAACCGGATCCCTTTAATAATACAAAAGCCAATCCAACCCAACCAAGGCCCAAATCCAGCTAGCCCATATCACTAGCCCAAAGACCTCTTGACCCTCGAGCCAGTCATAATGCATTTGACCCCTCGAGCCATGAACCTTGGACTCCCGTTTAATATTAAACCCACGGGTCAACAAAAGTCAAACAAGCCTAAAACCGCCCAAACACTGTTCATCGTCCTCTATACCTCAGATACCCAAAACCGAGTCGGTTTTGCACTTTTCAACACACCACTTGTATACACCTTACCTTGTCCCCCCTCTTCCACTAACAACCAAAAAGCCTTAATTCACAAAACACGCTCAAAAGCGCTTTTGACTATTTTGGCGCCAAAATGGACAAATGGCGCTTTGATGAATCATGAAGATCCAACGTTGGAAATTGGTGGGATAATTTGTAAGTCGACAAGGAACTCATTGGGGTATAAAAGAGAAGATAAGGAGAAGAATGAGATGCTTTTGGCCTTAAGCCATAGTCACTTAGTTTTATTCATGTCATTTCTTGCTTTCATGTCTTTTAATTGCTTTCAATTTGAATTGAACCTTGACAAAGTTTATTTACGAGCTATTTCTGATTGTAGTTTCATAATTTTAAATTCATGTCATTTAAATTACTTGTCATTTATCTTAAAAGTCATCTACTTAATGCCTTTTGTAAGTTGTTTATTGGACCATTTTAAGCTCAACTAAGTTGTTGACACAGCTTAGGACCTTTAGATACCATTTAAACACTTACAATCCATAAAACCAAAAATCCAAAAAGAAAAGGTTGAAGAAATGGGTTTACTCATGAGAACAAGGTGGGCGTGGTGGAACTGGATTGTTTAAGGATATTAGGAGCTTAATGGGAAGCTATTAGGTGTAACCTTGTCCTAAGAATGGTTCTTGTCACTTTGCATTCATCATGGACACTCTTGTAAGCTTTTACTTTAATTTTCATTTCTTGTTTAAGTTTCTTTTATGCTATGATCTTTGTGTTTCTATGTTCCTTTTCCGTTGTTAAGTGATATTATGGTGTAATATGAGTAGCTTGTTTATTGAAATTTTAGTTGTTAAGTTTTCATATAATCATCACATAGTGTAAAGTGGATTACGTGTTCAATTGTTATTATTGTTGTTTATTAATGTTTAATAGGTCTATTGTAATGATATGATGAAGTTTGAAATCGGCCCATGGTTTTAAATTGTGTTTTGTTTTGAAAAAGTTCCAAACTGTTTGATGAAGTGGTGTTTGGTTTTGTTGCATTTTACTGCCTCGAGGTCTGCTTAATAGTTGAGTTCATTGGATCATGTTTACTAAGTGTATTTGAGTTCATATATGTCTTAATTTTGTCTCGCAACATCAAGAAAGTCAAATTCTCTTGATTATGTCCTAGCAGCTCACTGTTGGAGCTTTAGAAAGTCCAAATCTTGTTTTTGTGTTTAAATTTCATAAACTTTGCTTTTGTTAACTTAATTCCATCTCAATATATCATGCTCAGTCAAAAAATTTGAATCAAAGTTGGAAAAAGTCAACTTTTCAGTTTCTTAAAAAAGTCAAATGTTGCAAAAGTCAGTTTTGGGCTCATCTAGGAATATTTTTCATGAGCTCATTTCTGATTCATTTTCCATGAAACTTGTGGCTTTAGAAAGCCCTACTGCTCTAGTTTCTTGTTGTCATTTTTATATATTTTTGTGAATTTTTTATAAGTCTCAAACAAGCTTGTTAAAAAGGTCATATCTCCCCTATTCACCATGTTCAAATTTTAGCTTTGAGTTTTTCTCAGTTTTGTCCAAGGTTGCACAGAGTTCATTAGAGCTTATCCAAGCTTGGTTTTTGGTTTAAACATAGTCACCCAGGTCTAGTATAGGTTCCAAGTTTTTGTTTTAGATTTCTAGCTTATTTGAGTGCTTAAATAGTGGATAGAAAGTGCCTAGTGATTCATAGAGTTAACTGTGTAACAGTGTTTAGTTTTGCTTATTTGTGCTTAATTTGTGCTTATTTCTTAGTCATTTGCTTTTTCAATTGTTGTAATTAGCTTATGTTAAGTTACTTAGCTCATTTTCTGTTTAGCTTTTGCTATTTCATTAGCTTATAAGCATTTTAGTTCAAGCTTAGTTCTTATTCATTTTCTAAAAGCTTATTGTTGAGATCTTAGCTTATTTACTGCTTATTGGTCATTTTGTAAAAGTCATAGTTGTAAAAATGCTTATCTTTGTTTGTTTAATAAGTTTGTAAAGAAAATTTCAAAATAAAAGTTTTGCAAAAGGGGTAGGGAGCTCGAACCCGAGACCTCCCCTTTGTGAGAGTGATAGTGTGTACCGGATGCCAATGCGCCTTGGGACTTTTTCATCATATCTTCACACAACAAATCTCTTATACACGCTTTGTTAAGTTTAGCTTATTAAGTGTTTTAGCTTATTACGAGCTTATTCAAGGTAGCTTTTTCAAGTTTTCTAATTTTCATAAATTTGTATTAGTATAAAGTATTTTCGTATAAGTTTGATTTTCTCATTTGTTTTAGTATTTTAAATATTTAATTAGTGTAAAACTTATTTAAATCATAATAAAAATATAAAAGTCAAAAAATATAAATCTTTTTCTAAAATTTCCTTTTGTCTTATATTTTGTAAAAATACTCGTTTTACACTTGTAGGACTTTTATTTCATAAATTTTACGTTTTATTTTGCGCTCCAAAAGTAATTTTTGTACATAACACTCGCTTTAGTTTTAAGTTACGTTTTAAATAATTTGAGTTTACGTTTTAGTTAATATTGTTTATTTAAGTTATTTTGTTTTATCTATCACTAAAACATCATTGTAAAAATAGTGATAGCGTTTATTTAATAGATTTTATCTTTTAATTTTCTTAATTTGTATTTAAGTCGCTTTTATGTATTATCTTTTCAAGAGTGTAATATTCCATCCTTATCCTTTTCGATCACTATCATTAGTGATCATTCTATCGCCTGATCATGTGTTTAACACACCATTGAGTCTCCGTGGGACATAACGACCGGGAATCCCAGATTCTCTCGATCTTAATTGTATTTGTTCGAATTTGTTTCAAGTCTGTTTGACTTGACGGTTCAAAGATAGATCAATGACCCATCTTCTTGAAAAAGAAGCTCCTTTTATCTTCTCTCACGAGTGCATCAAGCTTTTGAAACATTAAAGAAAAAGCTTACGGAAGCACCCATTCTAGTTGCCCCGATCGGGATTTACCCTTTGAGCTCATGTGCGATGCAAGTGATTTTGCTATCGGTGCGGTCTTGGGGCAACGCAAAACTAAGCATTTTCACCGATCCACTACGCAAGTAAGACTATGATGAAGCTCAAACCCATTACACCACTACGTAAAAGAACTATTAGTCGTGGTGTATGCGTTTGAGAAATTTCGCCATACCTCATCTTGACCAAATGCGTGGTGTATACGGATCACCTCGCTCTCAAATATCTCTTTGCAAAACAAGATGCAAAGCCGAGATTGCTCCGTTGGGTTCTCCTCCTCCAGAATTTGATATCATTATCGTGATAAAAAGGAGCAGAGAACCCGGTCACGATCATCTGTCGATTAGAGAACCCTCACCAAGATGTTTTCGAAAAAAGGAAATAAATGAAACATTTCCTCTCGAAACACTCAATGCGGTTTCTTTTCGTGGAGACTCTACTACCCCATGGTTTGTCGACTTCGCAAATTACCATGCGGGTAACTTCATAGTGAAAGGGATGTCGTCCCAACAGAAAAACAAATTCTTTAAAGATGAAACATTACTCGGACGACCCCTACTTATTCAAAATCTGCGCGGATCAAGTCATCAGCGATGTGTATATGGTCGAAGCTATTGACATTCTCAAAGCTTGCCATTTCGACCCACTGGGGACATCATAGCCCCAACTACACCGCCAAGAAGGTGTTTGATTCCGGTTTTATTGGCCCACTATCTACAAGGATGCCCATGAATTTGTCAAAGCTTCGCGACGCTTGTCAACGTCACGGAATATCTCAATGAAATGAAATGCCGCAAAACGCCATTCAAGTGTGTGAGATTTTTGACATCCGGGGCATTGACTTTATGGGGCCATTTCCTTCTTCTCGCGGTAATAAGTACATACTCGTGGTCGTTGACTACTTGTCAAAATGGGTTGAAGCTAAGGCTTTACCTACCAACGATGCCCGAGTTGTTGTGAAATTCTTGAAATCTCTTTGCTAGGTTTGGAACCCACGAGCCATAATCGGTGATCGTGGCACGCATTTTGCAATGACCGGTTTGAAAGAGTCATGCAGTATGGTGTAACTCACCGTATCTCATCTGCGTACCACCCCAAACTAGTGGGCAAGTGGAAGTTTCCAACCGGGATTAAAGAATTCTTGAGAGGACGGTTGGCGAAAACCGTGCCTCTTGGTCGGATAAGCTAGATGACGACTGGGCCTTCCAGACACTTACAAAACACCCATCGGGTGTACTCCATACAAGCTTGTGTACGGAAAGGCGTGTCATCCGCCGGTTGAGCTTGAGCACAAGGCTTACGGGCCTTGAAGCATGCCAACCGATATTCAGACGGTGGTGATCACCGGAAAGTTCAAATGAA
This sequence comes from Chrysanthemum lavandulifolium, assembly GCA_022545495.1. Lineage (NCBI taxonomy): Eukaryota > Viridiplantae > Streptophyta > Magnoliopsida > Asterales > Asteraceae > Chrysanthemum > Chrysanthemum lavandulifolium. The sequence goes on from CM040239.1 coordinate 97,740,740, forward strand.
TGAATTAAATGAACTCCGTGATCACATCGAGAACTCTTTGATCTACAAAGAAAGACAAAGAAGATTCATGACTCTAAAATCAAGAACCGCGTTTTCAACGTTGGTGATCGAGTCCTTCTTTTCAATTCAAGATTGAAGATTTTCTCGGGAAAGCTTAAGTCCCGTTGGTCTGGTACATTTACTATCACTAAGGTTTATCCTTATGGCACATTGAGTTATCTCAACCCGATGGTCCAAACTTTAAAGTGAATGGTCATCGATTGAAGCACTATTTTGGAGAGGACATTCCTCCTGTGATTCTCCCAGATCTACAAACTTTCCCCATGAACCAATGAATGCGGGATCGAGTCAAGCTAGCGACTCGGGAATCAAAAAAGAGCATGCCATATGGGTTTTCACCCATATTTCGAAATGTCTGAAGTTTGTTACGGTTAGCCATTCACAAGTGGCTAGCTTGTGTGACAAAACTTGATGTTTAGCTTCTTCTTTCTACTTTCTACCACCTAGTGTGGGGAGTTACCCCACATGTTGTGTATATATAAGAGTTTCAAAAAAAAAAAAAAAAAAATCATGCTAAATAATGGCCGTAGTATTTCCCTTTACGTTCTATGTTTCGCATAACCGGTACTTTGAATATTGAGGGCAATATTCATTTCTAAGTGTGGGGGAATTCTCACTAATTTTATCATGTAATTATACGCCTAATTCCCCGCTTTTGGCAAAAAAAAAAAAAAAATTATTATTTTTTTTTTTTTGGAGTAAGTGTTTGCACTTACTCATCTTATGGTTATCATCCACCTTGTCTAATAAACAAAAGGATTGGCTAATCCAGGATCAAACGGCTCTTGGTAAAGATATCTCAAACCGTTGACGCTTGCAATTTGCCCAAAATTGTATGGTATTCACCACCATATCCTTAAAAGTGAAGAGTTGGCTAGCCCGCAAGTTTATGGCTTGTGGTAAAGGCGGTTGAAAACCATAATTGGTAATCACTCACCAAAGATATTTTATCTAAGAGTTATTAGTCCGTATAAACGGCTTCGTAAAGACAAATCAAACCGTTGAAAGTCGGTGATTTGCTCAAAATCATTTGGTTATCGGTGTACCAAGGTTCTTACTTGAACTGAAACATTTGCCATCTTGTCACACCCCAAATTACCTATTTTGCAATGAATGGAATTTCGGGATTCGATTGTCATAGATCACAATCACGATTATATTGAACGACCTAAAGTGTCGTTTGAAAAGAACATCGCTTGATTTAATAAAACAATCGAGTTTACAAAGTATAGGTCCCAAATGAAAATCAACTTGCGGAAAATAAGTTTGTTACAATTCAAACGATGTTTTAAAGCACGTGAAACCCAAGTGAGACGCGTCGTCACCGCGACTCCATGATGTGTCCACATGCATGCCATGAAGTGAATGCCTTAGATACCGAGATAAAAACATGCTAAAAGTGTCAACACAAAGGTTGAGTGAGTTCATAGAGTTTGAGTTGAAATGTAAAGACTTTCAAAATCGTTTATGCGACAAAGGCATTGTAAATCCACTCGGCCCAAGTTCCGCCCATACAAAACTTGCAACTGTGTGTTCACAACCCACCGCCAAAATGTGTATAGTTTATGTTCAAACACATGATGTCAAATGAATTCACAATAGTACCTAACTCGACGAGAAAAATAGCACTTAATCAATAGGACTAGACTCAATGTATCGGTGAGTCAATCGATTTAGAACATTATCTGACGTAGAACTATAGCACATAATCAATAGTACATGACTCAATGTATCGAGTCAAGCGATATAGTACTTTATTCGACGATAACTATAGCACGCAAACAAGAACAATTGATATAGTACAACATTCGGTTTTGAAACGATGGTAATCATGATAGTAGTTATCCTTAAAATATAAAGTACTTGTGAAAAATAGTTAAGCATGTATCTCCCCAAAATAGTTCAAAACAATTGAAAATGAGGCTATGAAAACTCACTTGATAAATTGGTATGATGACAAGAGTGAGTACACCGAGATGTAGCGTGATGCTTTAACCTTGACCTATTACGAATGATATGATATGTAATGAGTTATGATGTAATGTTATGCATGCATTTCGTATGTTATTTATACCATTTGTGAGTTTTGAAAATAATACTTATCGTCGAAAAATACTCTTTTGACGTCTTGACCAATCTTAAATTACTTTACAAGTATTTACGTCAAAATGTCATCCTACAATAGTTTATTAATGATTTATTGTGAAATTATAACTTTTCGTCGTAAAACAATGTCGTTGGAAAATTCATGAAAGTGACTAAAATGGCCTCGGAAAGCTAGTTGTAAAATGGTGTACGTCGAACGTTAGGAAACGAACTCAACGGTTTTGGAAAGCTTGTATCATCATTTCAAAGTTTTAGTATTTAAGTTTTTATCCTAGAGGTCTCTGTGACAACCCGTACTTTCAGGTCATTTCTCGACACCATTCATGTCTCATTATTTCAACATTTATAGTAAACTTGGTTTACTTGTTTCAAATTGCGTAACCTTGGAGGTTTAGCGGCTAATTCATGATCATGACATCACGTACATTTCATATGGACTATGAGTAGTCTACATTTCATGGACATCATGTGCATCTCATTAGTTCATTCACGACATTTCATTTTCACTTGCAACGCGTAATTTTTATGTTTAATAATTTTTATCGCGTGAGTTTTTATTTTGTATATTTAATCCATTATTTTCAAAAATGATCCCGAGGTATTTTTAAACTTACATTTAGTTCATAAAAACTATATTTTTAGTTTTCCTAGTGTTTCAAATTTATTTGGTACTTAAATCGTTAAAGTTTAATTGTTACGTCGTTTTTCTTAAAATTATACGATAATTATTTTTATCACTCAAATTTCACAAGGAATGTATTTTTACAATTTTTATCATTTCATTACATTCTACTTTGACTTATTAAAAACTTACTTGTACTAAAAATTTCCATTTACCTTTACTTGTATAATATCTACACTTTAACTTACACTTTTGTCAAGAATTATACAAATAATACAAGTACCTACATTATATATATAAAAAAAAAAAAAGATCTTTGGGAAACATAATCCCCAAAATTCGTGCAAGGAGGGGTATTCATTAATGTGGCATGACTTTGTGCTTTCTAATTATCACACTCAACATAAAAGTCTTTCATCTCAAGTATTTTCTCATTCATTTCTCATACTCATAAGTGATAAGAAAAATATTTCTCTTCTTCTTGGGTCTTCCATAACCGGTCACTACATCAAGACACAAGGGATCAAGATTTTGCTAAAATCAAGTGTGTTTACAATCTAGTATATATCCTTTTATGGTTTTGAAATAAAACCAAGGATATTTAAGTTAATCCTTGTTGCTAGCACCTCTTCATTTTCACTAGTAAGCATATTCTTATCATTTTATGTTTCCTCTTCATTTTCATAAGTTTCTTTTCATTTTTGGAGCTTATATGCATGTTATGTGATTTATACCATTTATTTCATGATTTTGAGTTATATATACAATATGGTCATCCTATAATTATTCCCAAGTTATTCTTTGGTCTTGATGGTGATTAGAAACCATGACACCCTAAGAAGGTGTATGGTAGGATTAGATTAGCTTTGGAGTTGATTTGAAGGATTAGAATAGGTTTTGTCCGAGAAAAACTATTTTAAGTAAACTATATTTTACGCTCTGTCCTTAAAACGAATTTCTGGAAAAACCCATTGTTGGTACGAGATTTTGGCCTTGATAATTAGAAATATACTTTAAAACGAATCCGTGGCAGCTTGAACGGATAAAACGGAGTTATAACGAAGCCGGTGAATTTTTAAAGTTTGACGACGAAATATATTATTTTCAGGATTTTCAGATGCGCTTTTACATATTTTGACTAGTCGAAATAATTTGTGAAGCTTAAGGCTCGTTTTGACCCTTCGATACGAAGCTAAGGACATATTTTACGAGAAAACGGATTTAAAACGACAAAGATATGGCCGTTTTCATAAAGTTGCCGTAAATATTATTTTCGAAAAACTATATTATTTCTACGTTACAAGTATTTCATTAGCTATATCGTCCATGTTTATGCGCTTTTAACCATGATGCAAAACTTTTGGAACAAATTGTCTTCTAGTAAAATCAAGTTCACCGCCATATTTTCAAAACAAAAAGCCGCTTGTCAAGCGGAGTCATAGTAAATTATTTACGGATGTTCAAACTTGGCGAAACTAATTTTCGCACACAATTAGCAAAACCACCATCTTTAGCCTTTGATATCTTTATGATCGAGACCTTTTGGACGAAAACTCCTGAATCGAAACTTTTAGATATCGATACAAACTTTCCAAAACCGTCGAGTTCGTTTCTAACGATCGACGACAACGCTTTTACTGACTAGTTTTCCAAAGTCATTTTTGTTGATTTCATGGTTTTTCCGACGACATTGTTTTGCGATTTAAAAGTGTTTATTTCACCAAAATCATTATAAAACCATTGTAGGATGACATTTTGACGTAAAAACATGTAAAGTCATTTTGAAGGGTCAAGACGTCAAAAGAGTATTTTTAAATCGACGAGTAATATTTTCAAAACTCGTAAATGGTATAAATAACATCTGAAGTGCATGCATAGCATTACATTGCAACTCATGACATATCATATCATTCGTCATAGGTCATGGATAACGCATCTCATTATACCTCGGTGTACTCACTCTTGTCATCTCGTCGGCTTACCAAGTGAGTCTCATAGCCCCTACTTTTACTTGCTTTCAATTGTTTGTACTATTTTGGGGAGATACATGCTCAAACTGCTTTCATTCACTTTCACAAGTACTTTAATATTTAAGGATTACTTGTGAGTTTCAGAGTCTCTACTTTTACTTGTTTTCATAATCTGTTTGGGGAGATACATGCTCAAACTGCTTTCATTTATGCTCATAAGTACTTTAAATTTATCATGAGTACCATTGTTTCTAAATCAAAGGTTATACTATATAAATTGTTCTTGTTTGCATGCTATGGTACTACGTCAGATAACGTTCTAAATCGCTTGACTACCGATATACATTGAGTTAGGTGCTATTGATTATGTGCTATGGTCCTATTGATTAAGTGCTATTGTTCTATGTCGTGTTAGGTACTAGTGTGAATTCATTTGACATCATATGTTTGGAACATAAACTACACACATTCGGCAAAGGTTGTGAACACACAAAGTTGCAAGTTTTGTATGGCGGGACTTGGAACCGAGTGGATTTACGATGCCTTTGCTTTGCGAACTATTTTAAATGACCAAAACTTTGCCTTTGTTTTATGAACGCCTTTTAAAGCTTTACTTGTTAAACAAACTCTATGAACTCACTCAACCTTTGTGTTGACACTTTTAGCATGTTTTATCTCGTGTATCTAAGGCATTCACTTCATGGCATGCATTTGGACACATCATGGAGTCGCGGTGACGACGTCTCACTTGGGTTTTATGTACTTTAAAACATCGCTTGTATTGTAACAAACTTATTTTCGCACAAGTTGATTCTCATTTGGGACCTACTTTGTAAACTCGATTATTTTATTAAATCAAACGATGTATTTTCCAAACGACACTTTAGGTCGTTCAATATAACTCGTGATTGTGATGCTATGATGATCAATCCTCGTGAATTCCATTCCACCGCAAAAGCAGTAATTTGGGGTGTGACAGATTGGCATCGAGCTTGATTATAGAGAACTAGGTTGCATCATTGACCCTAGACTATAACTACATCATCATAGCATCTCATCATTTCATCATAAGTGAATGTTCACTTTACATGCGGTTTTTACGCACATTTTCGAGTTATTCACTTTCATTTCACATCGATTGTCACATGGATGCCCTTAAATGCCCATCCCATTATCTTTTCCCCATACTCTAACATGGAGAATTCCTTGTCATTCCCTATCACAATTTTTATGTCACCGATTCATCACCGATAACGTCGAATGCCGGATAAACTTTTAAATAGGACGAAGTCGCCTCACTCCTTTGTTTCACCACTAACATGTCGAGTTACACTTTATTCACATTAAGTCTCTAAACCATCATACATTTGAAGTACTTACGACACCTCATAACCCATTCCTTAGGAAACCGTCGATCATTTTGAAACATAACCTCAAACTTATCATTCTTATCACATTTCTTTGGAGCGTTTATTATTAACATCGGATTTTGCTACGTCTCACATTTCCTCTTGTTTTGAAGAAGATATGGCATCAAGAAAGCTACGCTTGAAATGACCCAAGCAAAGAATTCAAAAGTTGGTGAATGATAGCATTGCTAATGCTTTAAGAACTGAAAGGGAAGCGGTCGCCGGGCCGCCGAGGTCATGATCGTCAGTCAGTGACAAGGCTTGCTACTACTATCGAAATGCCGGAGGATCCGGAGTTAAGAAATGTTCGTATAAAGATTTCAAAAGTGGTGAACCCACTAAGTTCCGAGGTACCGAGGAGCTACGACTATGGTTAGATGGTTTGAAAAGTTGGAATCAGTGTTTTTGCTATGTAACCGTCCGGATGATAGTAAAGTTAAATTTGCTACGAGCACATTACTCGATGGAGCATTATCGTGGTGGAATTCTTATGCTCAACCAATGGAATAGAGAATGCTTTCAAGCTCACTGGGAGCAATTCAAAGGTCCGTGACTAAGAAGTTTTGTCCTCGTACGAAATCAAAAAGTTGGAGACGGAGTTCTATGAATTAGTAACCATTGGGTACAATATTGACACTTACATTCGAGATTTCAAGAATTGGTCATGTTATGCCCGTCCATGGTTTCGATAATGAAAAGTTGCTAGAGGCTTTTATTGGAGGACTTCCCGAGGTCATTCAAGGAGATGTGACATCTTTGATCCACAAACAATCGAGGAAGCTATTCGAGTTACTCGAAGTTGATGGCACAAGTGGTGAAGCGAGGTAAGTACACCAACACCAACCGAAACAACAACAACCCCAACAACCGCACTAACTACAACAATGACCGTAACAACAACAACAACGACGATAACCAAATCAACAACAACAAAAGAAAATGGGAAAATGACCGGAAGGTTATGATAACGACAACCAAAACCATAACACTAACCATCACCAACAACATAATAGAAGACAAGAAGTCGCCGTGGTCTATGTTGCCGCACCAACCGTGGGAAGAGCTTATGCAGAAACTTACCGCGATGCCACCAATGCACGCTACATCATAATGGTCCATGTGGTATATGCTTTAGCTGTCACAAAGTAGGACACCTTGCTAAGGACCTGTAAGGGCAAGACCATAGTTACGTGCTTTGATGTGGAGAACAAGGACACTATCGGAACCAATGTCCTCAAAACCAAGGTCAACAAGTTGAAGGTGCTCATGGAATGTATATATGTTAGAAGGAGGAGGAGGAGCTCGTCAAGGTATCAACGACGGAAGATCAAGAAGTTCGAGATTAACAGCCTTATTTCTCCTTATGTACTATGTCGTACTAAGTTTATGTCTAATCATCGTATCCGAAACTTTATAACTTAACGATGTACTACTTTTGCTAAACCACTCGTTGTAAAATATTCTCATCTATCGTACTTTATTTTCTTTCCGATTTGTTATCATTTACGAGGATTTTAATTCTTTTTACTTTAACTATCATTTTAACGACACTTCTCCATGTCTTCTCCTCGATGTTCATCACAATTTTAACATCAGTTGACTCAACACCAAACAACATATGAGTCGATTAGTCCAAGCATTGCGTAGTTACTCCTAAATTATACATAGCCCGATCACCTATGTCTAATTCAGAAGAATCATGCAATGAAGGGAGTAGTAGGCTTATATGTAAGCAATCGTAATCGAGCCAAATTTTCAAAAGATTTTCTTCAAACCACTTGTTTCCAGCTTGATCCGCGTGATGTTCTTGTTTGATGAGTTGCAAAGATCGAGCTAGAAACAAGTTGTTACCTAAACCGATTTAGCCTAATCTCATGACAGTTCTTGTTTGATGAGTTGTGAGATTAAGTAAAAATCGGTTACCAAAAGTCTTTTGAGGGTTTTGCTCGGAATGGGAAAGTTTGCTACATCAAACCCTAAACCCGTTAGACATAATAACGATTGAATTCAGGACTGAATTCCTTTTGATGGGCGAATGTGACAACCCGTATTTTCGTGTCATTTCGACACCATTCATGTCTCATTATTTCAACATTTATAGTAAACTTGGTTTACTTGTTTCAAATCGCGTAACCTTGAGGTTTAGCGGCGAATTCATGATCATGACATCACGTACATTTCATATGGACTATGAGTAGTCTACATTTCATGGACATCATGTGCATCTCATTAGTTCATTCACGACATTTCATTTTCACTTGCAACGCGTAATTTTATGTTTAATAATTTTTATCGCGTGAGTTTTTATTTTGTATATTTAATCCATTATTTTCAAAAATGATCCCGAGGTATTTTAAACTTACATTTAGTTCATAAAAATTATATTTTTAGTTTTCCTAGTGTTTCAAATTTATTTGGTACTTAAATCGTTAAAGTTTAATTGTTACGTGCTTTTCTTAAAATTATACGATAATTATTTTATCACTCAAATTTCACAAGGAATGTATTTTTACAATTTTTATCATTTCATTACATTCTACTTTGACTTATTAAAAACTTACTTGTACTAAAAATTTCCATTTACCTTTACTTGTATAATATCTACACTTTAACTTACACTTTTGTCAAGAATTATACAAATAATACAAGTACCTACATTATATATAAAAAAAAAAAAAAAAAGATCTTTGGGAAACATAATCCCCAAAATTCGGTGCAAGGAGGGGGTATTCATTAATGTGGCATGACTTTGTGCTTTCTAATTATCACACTCAACATAAAAGTCTTTCATCTCAAGTATTTTCTCATTCATTTCTCATACTCATAAGTGATAAGAAAATATTTCTTCTTCTTTGGGTCTTCCATAACCGGTCACTACATCAAGACACAAGGGATCAAGATTTTGCTAAAATCAAGTGTGTTTACAATCTAGTATATATCCTTTTATGGTTTTGAAATAAAACCAAGGATATTTAAGTTAATCCTTGTTGCTAGCACCTCTTCATTTTCACTAGTAAGCATATTCTTATCATTTTATGTTTCCTCTTCATTTTCATAAGTTTCTTTTCATTTTGGAGCTTATATGCATGTTATGTGATTTATACCATTTATTTCATGATTTTTGAGTTATATATACAATATGGTCATCCTATAATTATTCCCAAGTTATTCTTTGGTCTTGATGGTGATTAGGAAACCATGACACCCTAAGAAGGTGTATGGTAGGATTAGATTAGCTTTGGAGTTGATTTGAAGGGATTAGAATAGGTTTTGTCCGAGAAAAACTATTTTCGTAAACTATATTTTACGTTCTGTCCTTAAAACGAATTTCTGGAAAAACCCATTGTTGGTACGAGATTTTGGCCTTGATAATTAGAAAATATACTTTAAAACGAATCCGTGGCCGCTTGAACGGATAAAAACGGAGTTATAACGAAGCCGTGGTGAATTTTTAAAGTTTGACGACGAAATATATTATTTTCAGGATTTTCAGCATGCAGTTTTTACATATTTTTGACTAGTCGAAATAATTTGTGAAGCTTAAGGCTCGTTTTTGACCCTTCGATACTAAGCTAAGGACATATTTTACGTAGAAAACGGATTTAAAACGACAAAGATATGGCCGTTTTCATAAAGTTGCCGTAAATATTATTTTCGAAAAACTATATTATTTCTACGTTACAAGTATTTCATTAGCTATATCGTCCATGTTTATGCGCTTTTAACCATGATGCAAAACTTTTGGAACAAATTGTCTTCTAGTAAAATCAAGTTCACCGCCATATTTTTCAAAACAAAAGCCGTTTGTCAAGCGGAGTCATAGTAAATTATTTACGGATGTTCAAACTTGGCGAAACTAATTTTTCGCACACAATTAGCAAAACCACCATCTTTAGCCTTTGATATCTTTATGATCGAGACCTTTTGGACGAAAACTCCGAATGAAACTTTTAGATATCGATACAAACTTTCCAAAACCGTCGAGTTCGTTCTCTAACGATCGACGACAACGCTTTTACGGCTAGTTTTCCAAAGTCATTTTGTTGATTTCATGGTTTTTCCGACGACATTGTTTTGCGACGAAAAGTGTTTATTTCACCAAAAATCATTATAAAACCATTGTAGGATGACATTTTGACGTAAAACATGTAAAGTCATTTTGAAGGGTCAAGACGTCAAAAGAGTATTTTCGTCGACGAGTAATATTTTCAAACTCGTAAATGGTATAAATAACATACGGCGCATGCATAGTATTACATTGCAACTCATGACATATCATATCATTCGTCATAGGTCGCGGATAACGATCTCATTATACCTCAGTGTACTCACTCTTGTCATCTCGTCGGTTTACCAAGTGAGTCTCATAGCCCCTACTTTTACTTGCTTTCAATTGTTTGTACTATTTTGGGGAGATACATGCTCAAACTGTTTTCATTCACTTTCACAAGTACTTTAATATTTAAGGATTACTGTGAGTTTCGTAGCCCCTACTTTTACTTGTTTTCATAACTGTTTTGGGGAGATACATGCTCAAACTGCTTTCATTCATGCTCATAAGTACTTTAAATTTATCATGAGTACCATTGTTTCTAAATCAAAGGTTATACTATATAAATTGTTCTTGTTTCGTGCTATGGTACTACGTCAGATAACGCTCTAAATCGTTGATCACCGATATACATTGAGTTAGGTGCTATTGATTATGTGCTATGGTCCTATTGATTAAGTGCTATTGTTCTATGTCGTGTTAGGTACTAGTGTGAATTCATTTGACATCATATGTTTGGAACATAAACTACACATATTCGGCGGTGGGTTGTGAACACAGTTGCAAGTTTTGTATGGGCGGACTTGGAACCGAGTGGATTTATTGATGCCTTTGCTTTGCGAACTATTTTAAATGACCAAAACTTTGCCTTTGTTTTATGAACGCTTTTAAAGCTTTACTTGTTAAACAAACTCTATGAACTCACTCAACCTTTGTGTTGACACTTTTAGCATGTTTTATCTCGGTATCTAAGGCATTCACTTCATGGCATGCATTTGGACACATCATGGAGTCGCGTGACGACGCTGTCTCACTTGGGTTTTATGTACTTTAAAACATCGTTTGTATTGTAACAAACTTATTTTCGCACAAGTTGATTCTCATTTGGGACCTACTTTGTAAACTCGATTATTTTATTAAATCAAACGATGTATTTTCCAAACGACACTTTAGGTCGCTCAATATAATCATGATTGTGATGCTATGACAACAATCCCTCGTGAATTCCATTCACTGCAAAAATGTAATTTGGGGTGTGACGGTCTAGCTCATAAAGAAATACATAGGTTAAGTAAGGTGATTTTGTCCAAATGTGGTTTAAAATGAGTTTCGCAAAGTTTAAGCAACCAGAATAATTTATTACAACTCCGCTATACAAACGGTTGGTCATTTTGTAAAGTATGCTTGATGATCTCAATTTTATTAGAAGACATCTCATTACAAAAGTTCTACGTCAACGTTAAAAATAGCCTTCAATATGGTCGTTTTGTTTACCGTAACACTTGTCTCGTAAAAATAATATAGTTTTCTTAAATAAGTAAGTTACGCAATTTTATGAAAACGTGTATATTTTAGTCGTTATAAACCGCTTTCACGCTTTATACGTCCTTAGCTTCGTATTAAAGTATACTAATATATTTTTGATAAGTCGAAATAATTTGTAAAGCTTAGGACTGCTTTTGACTCGTACAAAACAAAACAACTTGCTGAAATTTCAGGAAATATATATTTCGTCGTCAAACTTGAAAAATTCATAACTTCTTCGTTATAACTCCGCTTTAATCCGCTCAAGCGCCACGGATTCGCTTTTAAAGTATATTTTCTAAATATCTAGGCCAAAAATTTGTGTCTACTGTCGGATTTTCCAGAAATTCAAAACAAGATCAGACCACTTTTATACTTGTCGAAAAGAGTTTTCTCGTACTAAACCTATTCCAATCCCTTCAAATCAACTCCAAAGCTATTCTAATCCTACCATACACCTTCTTATGGTGTCATGGGTTCCTAAACATCATCAAGACCAATATATAACAAGGGATAAATTATAGGATGACTTATATATATAAAACTCTTAAAATCAATGTAAAATGGTATAAATACACATAAGTCTTGCATGCTTGCTAAGAAAATGATGAAATACATATGAAATGAAAATAAAAGATATAAAATGAAAGTGATATGCTTACAAGCTACTATGATGAGGTGATTAGAACAAGGATTAACCTAAACACCCTAGGTTTTTATTTCAAAACCTTTAATAAGAGTGTAACTAGAGTGTTTATACTAGATCTTGGAAAAAATTTATGAATCTTCTAACTCCTTATGTAGAACCGGTTTGTAGAGGATGAACAAAGAGAGAAAAACACTAACTTGTTGAATTATTTGTGATGAATAAATGAAGTGAATGAAGTTTGAGTACATATCTATACAAGTAAAATTTTCTTACCAAACATTAAATGCAACCCCCCCTTTGGTCGGCCAAGAGGGGAAGCATTTCACCAAATATATATATTTTTTTTTTCTCTCTTTTATATATTGTGTAAGTATTTGTTTGTAAGAACAAAAATGTAGTTAAGGTAAATAGGTTGTAACTTGTATATAGTTGTGAAATTAGAGTAACATGAACAAAAAATAAGTTTTAATGGATCAAGTAAAGTATAATGAGATCATAAAAATTGTAAAATACATTTCTTGTAAAATTTGAGTGATATAATAATTATGGTGTAGTTTTTAAGAAAAACGTCGTAATAATATAAATATAACGATTTATATACAAAATAAATTTATAACACTAGGTAAACTCAAAATATTGTTTTATAAACTAAATGTAAGTATAAAATATATCGGATCATTTTGGAAGTATCGGATTAAATGTTTAAAAATAATAACTTACGCGATAACGCTTATTTAATATAAAATTTACGCTTAATGTGAAATGCAAAATCATGAATGAACTATCATAATGCAATTGATGCTAATGAAATGTAGACTAAACTTAGTCCATATGAAATGTTCGTGATGACATGATCATGAATTCGCCGCTAAACCATTAAGGTTACGCGATTTGGAACACGTAAACCTAGTTTACGATAAATGATGAAATAGTAAAACTTGAGAAATGACTTGAAATTGCGAGTTGTCACATTCTACCATCCAAAAAGGAATTCATCCTCGAATTCAGTTCGTGTTAGTCTATCAATTTTGAGTTTGTGATGAATAACGAGAGAGAAGACATGGAGAAGTGTCGTTACGGTTATCGATGATTGAGAGTGTCTAAAACATCATAGTAAGGAAAATATCGGATGAATCTCTCATAAGTAACACTTTGAATTGGAACATGTGAACATTTTGCTTGCACTAAGATTTATAAATAACTGCTCCCAACCTAAAATGATCCCTCCAGAATTAGACATAGTTAGCTAGGCTATGTATAATTAAGGAACGATGATGTGACGTTCGGTTTAGTTGTTATAACTCTCGATGTTTACAACGATTTAATCTGTGTCGTTAAAATGGTAGTTAAAGTAAAAAGAATTAAAATTCTCGTACCTGATATCGAATCGAAAGGAAATAAAGTACGATAGATGAGAATATTTTACAACGAGTGGTTTATCAAACAGAAATACATCCTAGTTTATAAAGATTCGGATACGATGGAAAACATAAACTTAGTACGACATAATACATAAGGAAAATAAGATCATAGTTTCCGAACTTCTTCGCCTTCGCGTCGTTGATACCTTGACGAGCTTCTCCTCCTCCTAACATGTATGCATTCCCATGAGCACCTTCAACTTGTTGACCTTGGTTTTGAGGACATTGATTCCGATAGTGTCCTTGCTCCCCACATCCAAGCATGTGACTATGGCCTTGCCCTGCAGTCCTTAGCAAGGTGTCCTACTTTGTGACAAATAAAGCATATACCACATGGACCATTATGATGTAGCGTGCATTGGTGGCATCGCGGTAAGTTTCGCATAAGCTCTTCCCTTTGTTGGTGCAAGAACATAGACCCCGCGACTTCTTGTCTTCTATTCTGCTGGCGATAGTTAGTGTTACGGTTTTGGTTGTCGTTATCATAACCTTCCGGTCATTTTCCATTTCCTTTTGTTGTTGTTGATTTGGTTATCGCCGTTGTTGTTGTTGTTTTGGTTATTGTTGTAGTTGGTGCGGTTGTTGGTATTGTTGTTACGGTTGGTGTTGGTGATGTTGTCCTCTTTACTACTTGTGCCATGAGCTTTTGAGACAATCGAATAGATTCCTCAATCGTTTATGGATCAAAGGAAGTCACATCGCTTGAATAATCTCGAAGTCCTTCAATGAAAGCCTCCAGAGCTTCTCATTATCCGAAACCATAGATGGGCATAACACGGCCAATTCTTGAAACCTTCGAATGTAAGTATCAATGTCATACCCAATAGTTACCAACTCATAGAATTCGGTCTCTAACTTCTTCACCTCCGTGACGCGGACAAAACTTCTTTGTTACCAAACCTTTGAATTGCTCCCAAGTGAGCTTGAAAGCATTTTCCATTCCCATCGGCCGAGCATAAGAGTTCCACCACGACAACGCCCATCAAGTAGTGTACTGTAGCAAACTTGACCTTGCTATCATCCGGGCAATTACATAACAAAACACGGACTCCAATTTCTCGAACCATCGAACCATGGCGTTGGCTCCTTCGGTACCTCTAAACTTCGTGGATCTCCACTTTGAAATCCTTATACGAACGACTTTTAACCCGGACCCTCCAAGATTTCCTGCGAAGAAGAAGCCTAGCGGCTCGCCTTCCCTCGCAATTCTAGTGGCTTCGGCAGTAGCCGCGGCCTCAGCAGCAGCAGCAGCCACCGTTTCCCTTTCAATCCTTAGAGCATCGGCTATGCTATCCCTTATCAACTTTTGAATAGCCGCTTGTGTCAATTCGGGTGCAGCTTTCTTCGGCGCCATAATTCTTCAAAATAAGAGGAAAGGTGAGACGTAGCAAAATCCTATGTTAATAATAAGCGCTCTAAAGAGATGTGATAGGAGGTAATAGATTTGAGGTTATTTTTCAAAATGATCGACGGTTTCCTAAGAAATGGGTTATGAGATGTCGTAAGTGCTTCAAATGTATGATGGTTTAGTAACTTAATGTGTTAATAACGTGTAACTCGACATGTTAGTGGTGAAACAAAGGAGTGAGAGTGACTTTGCCCTACTTAAAGGTTTATCTCGGCATTCGACGTTATCGGTGATGAATCAGTCGATATAAAAATTGTGATAGGGAATGACAGGGCATTCTCCACATTGGAGTCTGGTGTGAGTATGATGGGATGTGTATTTGAAGGCATCAATGTGACAATCGATTTTGAAATGAAAGTAAATAATCTTGAAAAAAAAAAATACGTATAAACCGCATGTAAAGTGAATATGCACTTGTGATGAAATGATGAGATGCTATGATGATGTAGTTATAGTCTAGGGTCAATGATGCAACCTAGTTCTCTATAATCAAGCTCGATGCCAACTCATCACACCCCAAATTACCTATTTTGCGCGGAATGGAATTTCGGGATTGACTGTCATAGCATCACAATCACAGTTATATTGAACGACCTAAAGTGTCGTTTAAAAAGAACATCGTTTGATTTAATAAAACAATCAGAGTTACAAAGTATAGGTCCCAAATGAAAATCAACTTGTGCGGAAAATAAGTTTGTTACAATTCAAACGATGTTTTAAAGTACGTAAAACCCAAGTGAGACGCGTCGTCACCGCGACTCCATGATGTGTCCACATGCATGCCATGAAGTGAATGCCTTAGATACCTGAGATAAAAACATGCTAAAAGTGTCAACACAAAGGTTGAGTGAGTTCATAGAGTTTGAGTTGAAATGTAAAGACTTTCAAAATCGCTTATGCAAAGAAAGGCATTGAATCCACTCGGCCCAAGTTCCGCCCATACAAAACTTGCAACCTGTGTGTTCACAACCCACCGCCAAAATGTGTATAGTTTATGTTCAAACACATGATGTCAAATGAATTCACAATAGTACCTAACTCGACGAGAAAACAAGACTTAATCAATAGGACTAGACTCAATGTATCAAGAGTCAACCGATTTAGAACATTATACTGACGAGAACTATAGCACATAATCAATAGTACATGACTCAATGTATCAAGAGTCAACCGATATAGTACTTTATTCGACGATAACTATAGCACGCAAACAAGAACAATTGATATAGTACAACATTCGGTTTTGAAACGATGGTAATCATGATAGTAGTTATCCTTAAAATATAAAGTACTTGTGAAAAATAGTTAAGCATGTATCTCCCCCAAAATAGTTCAAAACAATTGAAAATGAGGCTATGAAAACTCACTTGATAAATTGGTATGATGACAAGAGTGAGTACACTGAGATGTAGCGTGATGCTTTAACCTTGACCTATTACGAATGATATGATATGTAATGAGTTATGATGTAATGTTATGCATGCATTTCGTATGTTATTTATACCATTTGTGAGTTTTGAAAATAATACTTATCGTCGAAAAATACTCTTTTGACGTCTTGACCAATCTTAAATTACTTTACAAGTATTTACGCCAAAATGTCATCCTACAATAGTTTATTAATGATTTATTGTGAAATTATAACTTTTCGTCAGAAACAATGTCGTTGGAAAATTCATGAAAGTGACTAAAATGGCCTCGAAAGCTAGTTGTAAATGGTGTCGTCGAACGTTAGGAAACGAACTCAACGGTTTTGGAAAGCTTGTATCATCATTTCAAAGTTTTAGTATTTAAGTTTTTATCCTAGAGGTCTCGCTCATAAAGAAATACATAGGTTAAGTAAGGTGATTTTGTCCAAATGTGGTTTAAAAATGAGTTTCGGCAAAGTTTAAGCAACCGTAAATAATTTATTACAACTCCGCTATACAAACGGTTGGTCATTTTGTAAAGTATGCTTGATGATCACAATTTTATTAGAAGACATCTCGTTACAAAAGTTCTACGTCAACGTTAAAATAGCCTTCAATATGGTCGCTTTGTTTACCGTAACACTTGTCTCTTAAAAATAATATAGTTTTTCTTAAATAAGTAAGTTACGGCAATTTTATGAAAACGCGTATATTTTAGTCGTTATAAACCGCTTTTCACGCTTTTATACGTCCTTAGCTTCAGACAAAGTATACTAATATATTTTGATAAGTCGAAATAATTTGTAAAGCTTAGGACCTGCTTTTGACTCGTACAAAACAAAAACAACTTCTTTGAAATTTCGTGAAATATATATTTCGTCGTCTAACTTGAAAAATTCATAACTTCTTCGTTATAACTCCGCTTTAATCCGTTCAAGCCGCCACGGATTCGCTTTTAAAGTATATTTTCTAAATATCTAGGCCAAAATTTGTGTCTCACTGTCGGATTTTCCAGAAATTCAAAACAAGATCAGACCACTTTTTATACTTGTCGAAAAGAGTTTTTCTCGTACTAAACCTATTCCAATCCCTTCAAATCAACTCCAAAGATATTCTAATCCTACCATACACCTTCTTAGGGTGTCATGGGTTCCTAAACATCATCAAGACCAATATATAACAAGGGATAAATTATAGGATGACTTATATATATAAAACTCTTAAAATCAATGTAAAAATGGTATAAATACACATAAGTCTTGCATGCTTGCTAAGAAAATGATGAAATACATATGAAATGAAAATGAAAGATATAAAATGAAAGTGATATGCTTACAAGCTACTATGATGAGGTGATTAGAACAAGGATTAACCTAAACACCCTAGGTTTTTATTTCAAAACCTTTAATAAGAGTGTAACTAGAGTGTTTATACTAGATCTTGGAAAAAATTTATGAATCTTCTAACTCCTTATGTAGAACCGGTTTGTAGAGGATGAACAAAGAGAGAAAAACACTAACTTGTTGAATTATTTGTGATGAATAAATGAAGTGAATGAAGTTTGAGTACATATCTATACAAGTAAAATTTTCTTACCAAACATTAAATGCAACCCCCCCTTTGGTCGGCCAAGGGGGGAAGCATTTCACCAAATATATATATATTTTTTTTTCTTTTATATATTGTGTAAGTATTTGTTTGTAAGAACAAAAATGTAGTTAAGGTAAATAGGTTGTAACTTGTATATAGTTGTGAAATTAGAGTAACATGAACAAAAAAATAAGTTTTAATGGATCAAGTAAAGTATAATGAGATCATAAAAATTGTAAAAATACATTTCTTGTAAAATTTGAGTGATATAATAATTATGGTGTAGTTTTTAAGAAAAACGTCGTAATAATATAAATATAACGATTTATATACAAAATAAATTTATAACACTAGGTAAACTCAAAATATTGTTTTTATAAACTAAATGTAAGTATAAAAATATATCGGGATCATTTTTGGAAGTATCGGATTAAATGTTTAAAAATAATAACTTACGCGATAACGTTTATTTAATATAAAATTTACGCGTTTAATGTGAAATGCAAAATCATGAATGAACTATCATAATGCAATTGATGCTAATGAAATGTAGACTAAACTTAGTCCATATGAAATGTTCGTGATGACATGATCATGAATTCGCCGCTAAACCATTAAGGTTACGCGAATTTGGAACACGTAAACCTAGTTTACGATAAATGATGAAATAGTAAAACTTGAGAAATGACTTGAAATTGCGAGTTGTCACAGCTACTCCAGAAGTAATGGCTTTTGGTAAAGAGATTGAAATCCATTAATTTTTCTCAAAACATTGCTAGGGACTAGCAATATCTTAGTGTGGGGGATTGATGAGTGTGTAAATACTCATAATTTTTGTACAAATTAGATCGCAAAAACATCCGAAAACACCTTTAAATGCATCAAAATGATAAAATATCACAAATAAGTGTTTTATGTGTTTTAAATGCAAAATATCAAAATCTGTGAAAACGATCAAATTTGCATAATTGGCGCTTTAGTCCCCAAGTTTCAAAAGTTGTCAAAAACAGTCCTCGTAAAACAAAATAAAGAAAATGTTATTCAAGGTCCCTAAAATATTCTAAGTTGTCAAAAATGGTCCTTGAATAAATCTTTTGTCAAATGGCAGAAAAGGTCCCTCAAGTTTCAAAAATGTCAAAGTTTGGTCCCTGAAAAATTGAAATTGTCAAATCTAGTCCTTGTACTATTGAAGGTTGTCAGTTTTAGTCCTTGTGAACTTTGGAAAATTACAGGTTTAGTCCCTCTAGTTTGGCAGAATTACACAACAAGTCCTTGTCATTAAACCTAATCCAAGCCTTGTCATAACTCATTATGGTCCCCTGCCAAAACATATTGGACCCCGCTTTAAACCATTTGCCCCTCATCATTTACCTATTTTGACCGCTTAGTCAAAGAAAGTCAAAAGGAAAAAGGCGCCACCATCGCTTATCCTTCCAACACCTCTCGCAACCACTGCGCCCCTCCCATCACCTCACCTTTTCCACCACCCTCATCATCATCAACCCCACAATTAATGCCACCCCACTTGCTAGTTTCAGAGCCTATAAGTCAAAAACAGCCTTCCCGCCAAAATGATAAAATGGCCAAATGTGCAAAACTCAACCATTGGCTCCAAAGAGCGGATACTCTCGTAAGGCCACGTGGAAGAATTCTAGAGCATAAAGAGGAAGAGGAACAAGAGAGAAAGAGCATTCTTTTAGTTTTTAAATTTTGTATGTCGTATTTCCTTTAAAATGTTTTAAGTAGCTTTAAAATTGTAATTTCAAGTTTAAATATATCAAACTCAAGTATTTCATTGTACTTCAACTGTTATCAAGCATCAATTCAAGTTTGAGTTTAAAATTCATGTTTCATGTCCACTGTTTAGATTTTCAATTTTAAAAACCTGATCTTAAAGCTTCTTATAGCTTATATTAAAGTCACACCATTATTCAAGTTTAATATAGCTTTCAGTAAGCACGGAGTTCGCCACACAATGGGTTGAAAGTCAACAAAAGTCAACAGAGAAGCAAAATGGGTATAAGTTTGGAATTTGGTGTTGCGTAGCTTGATTTGGATTGATTTGGTTAAATTAGCATAATTGGGTTCTGTTCATCTTCGCAACATAAAGTGGATAAGTAGCGAGTTTGATCTCATTTTCATATTTTTTATGCAGTTTCATATTGTGCTCATGTTTGCAATCTGTGGTCATCAATGGTTTAAACTTGTTTAAATAACAGTAACTAGGTTAACTTAAGTTATATCAATCATTGGTTTGTGTTTGATCAGTGTTTAGCTCATTTATAGTTCAAATCAATTTGTTAAAGTAGTGTTTGGAATTGATACTTAATCTGTGTCTTAGGCTAGCTCAGTGGTTTAATTTGTGGGTTCATGTTTGTTTAGTCTATTTGTGTTCATATATGTCCTAGCTTTGTGTCTGCAAGCTCTTAAAGTCAAATCTATATCAATCTATCTTTCATGCTTAACTGTTGGAAATTTTGGATAAGCAAAGTTTTGTTTTGTGCTTAGAATTCATAAACTTAGCTTTCAGTAGTCCTATTACATCATAATACTTCATCATAATCAGTCTGCAAATTAGCTTTAAATCTCATAAAAGTCAACTATCTCATAACTTGTCAAAAGTCAAAATATTTGCAAAAACCAGTTTTTAGCCCAACTAGCAAGATTTTTCACAGGTTCATTACTGGGCCAAATCAAGTAAAACTTGGGGATTAAAAACTTCAACTGGTCTGTTTCCTTATTGTCATTTTTTCATAATTTTAGTAATTTTCTAAAGCCCTCAAACAAGCTCATCAAACAGGGCTTATATGCCCTGCTCACAACTCAGCTTTGACTGAGTTTTTCTCAGCTTATTGCTAAGCTTGTCAAAAGCTCCACAGAGCTTCTCCAGGTCTGCTTTTTGGTTTGAAAGTAGTTAGCCAGGTCTAGAACAAGTTCCAACATTTTGTTTTCATTTCCAGCTTATTGTCAGACTTGTGCTTAAGCTACAAAGTAGCACTCAAAACTGTTTTAGCATAAGTACTCAAATAATCAAATCTGTTTAAGTGTGTAATCCAGAGGTTAAGGATTGTTGTTTCTTGCTGCATTTTAGTAGTTTTAGCATATTAATGCTTTTGTTTCAGTTTGATAGCTTGTGCTGATCATTTAGCTTATTCAAAGTGCTTATTAAGAAGCACTTACAACTGCAGTCTCATTTTCTTACACACAAGCACATGTTTTTCTATTTTTCTTAGATTCATAATATTATTTTAGAGTTTTCCGAATTTTCATAATTTTCCATAATGGTTTATTATTTTTCTTAATTTAAAACAGCTTTTAGGTAATTTTAAATAGCTTTTAATACAATTAATTAAGAAAAGTTCAAAAAAATAATTTTCATTTTATTAAGTTTAGATAAATATAAAAAGTAAAAAATAATTTTCCAGATTTTTCATAGTTTAATTTGTAATTTTTAGTAATTTAATTAGTTTTTAATAGTTTAAAATCCATAAAAATAGAAAAATAATCGAAAAATATAAAATAGTTTTGAAAATTCTTTTTGTTATTTTAGATTTTTCCAAGTCATAATTTTATTTTTCTAGCTTTATTTCCTATTTTCTTGTAATTTAGGTTATTATTAAATAGTTAAAAATAGTTTTTAATTAATAATAATTAGATAAATAGTTATAAAAATAATTTTCTTTTTCTTAAAATTTTATTATATCATTAGGTTTGTAAAAATATCATTTTCATATTTTTAGGATTAATATTGTGTAAGTTTCACGCTTTTATTTAGACGCTACGTAGTTTTTAATTCGCTTTATAAAACATAAAATCAAAAACATCGCTTTAAAAATAGTGATAGCATTTATTTAATAGAATTTAACTTTTAATTTCCTTTAATTTGCATTTAAGTCATTTGTAATTTATTAAACTTTTCTTTAGGTATAAATAAACTCAAAATCCTTACTCGATCACTATCCTTAGTGGTTATTCGACATCTGATTGTTAAACACTACCATCCTCCGTGGGACTTAACGACCCGGGAATCCATCAGATTCTCCTGATCTAAATTGCATTTGGTTTGTGAGTCGTTTTAAGTTCCTACGGCCGGCCATTCACAGCAAGCTAGCTCACGGAGAAAACTTGACGGCTTTGCACCAATCAGATACCTCCGCCTTTAGATTCTTAGAATTTCCAATTTCATAACATCATTAATAAATTGCAACAAGAAAATGAATGTTTTCAAGTGAAATTCAAGGTTAAACCGAAATACAAAAGTTATATGATTCAATTAGGTCAATCATGATAAACACATTGAAAAGGTAACTTCTTTGCTTAACGAGATTGAGAATCTAAAGCTTCAGGTAAAAGGGAAATTGTTGATTACCTCATTCAAATATGTTTCTCTAAAGGTTTCTGGTTGTAATAATTATGCCATTGATGTGTTGTATATTCCCCCTCCTCTTAAAAATAATAAACTTGCATATCAAGCATATCTCTCTTACCTTAAGGATAGTTTAGAGACTCTCCGTAAGATTGTAGAAGATGATAGAATAGAAAAACCACTTGATAGTTGATAACTTCAAACAGTCCTGAATATTAAGTGTCAATTTCCCCTCGATAATGCTCATATTTTATATCATTTATATGGATTTACGCTTGTTTTCCTCTATATTTCACTTTCAGGTAATTTACGAGCATTCGAGCTAATGAGACGCGGATTTGGAGAGTTTATTGAAGATATATGATAGTATGCTTATTTTGAGGTAATTACGGTGTAACTATTCTCTCACATTATGCCAGAATGTAAGCGTGGCTCGTAAAACCAACTAAATCGAAGATTACGGCGAACCCTCCTATGATTACGCCATAACTAATTAGGTCAAATGATGTTCACACAACAAGAAGCTACGCCCAGAACTCATTCCACAAATACGGCGTAACCATGATTTATTGAAGATACGGCGTAACTCATTCCCGATGTTACGCAGTAATCAGCTTTTCCGAGCAAAATACGAAGAAATGGATGTTACGTTGTAACTCTCAACTTAAGTTACGCCAGAACCGATCTCGCCTATAAATACCGCCCAAAATTCTGCATTTTTCATCATTCACTCCAACAAAAAAGTAGATAATGTGGGTAGGAGGCTGAAGGTAGATCTCGAGGAGCATACGGAGCCATCTCAAAGGGAGAAATCACTCCTTAACGATAAGCATCAGCAATTTATCATTTCTTTTACTTTCAATTCATGTGTTTCAATATGTTAAACATTGAATCAACTTTTTCAGTTAATATGAATGGCTAAGCACCTCTGGTGCTAGCCTAGTTATGATTCCTTAATTGTTTTGTTTATGTTTACATTGTTTTCGTATAATTGTTTCTAGTGTATACATGCATAGTTTGTTGGTAGCTACCCTTGTTTCGGTAGTTTTGAATGGCGGTAGTGGCTAGTTACTTAGGAGATATGACCAATTGACCCTAAGTAGGTAGACTGAGTGGGAATGGTAAGAATTGACCAACTGACGACCCTTCTTCGCTTGTGCGATTTGACCAACTGATCACCTACCGTTTGGATGAACTTAAAAAGTTAAGGATGAGTGTTTAAGATGCTAGTACCCGGGAACTCATTGTTATGAATCTTGCATGTAGCATAACTTAATGACTTGGCTTAGGGGACTAACAACAACTGGACTTTCAAGGGTAGTAGCTTGATCTTCGGTGGAAGCCTTTGCTGATAGATTAGGACGAACTGACCAAATGCTGTCCAAGCGACTTCTACCCCTACCTGAAGCAATTGGAAGTAATTAAACGTGAACTTAACTTAATAGGATGAGTAACTAGGTTAGCACACTTCTCCTCTATTGATCACAACATTTTCCTTTACATGCTTTTCTTATTTTCTTGCCTTTAGTAGTTAATTAATCATTCCAATCTTAAAAACCAATTAAAATCTGTGACATCTAGACTTAATTAGAATCCACTCACATAACTCTTGGGACTACCTCGGTTTTACCGAATACTACACTACACACGATCGGGTACACTGCCAGTTAGTGCATTAGGGTAGACCATAGGTATAACGAGACATTATAAATATTAAAACCTACTCAGTAAAACTTGCATCAATAGTGTTGTTGCCTATGCTTGCATGGATGCCAAATGATCTCAGGAACTCTTAGAATATGTCATTGCCACATGTCCTAAATCTGGTACTAGGCGAGATAGAATAGTTGCACCCACTTCAATGCCTAAAGTCAAGCATGTTACCTTTGTTGTACCTCCTAAAGTCTCAGAGCCCAGCACTTCTAGGCCAGAAATGCAAAAAGTAATAAAACAAACTAATATTCCTGTCGTTCTTTCTACAGGAGTAAGAAGTGACAATAAGGCTAGTGGGTTAAAGCCTACAGGCAATACAAAGCAAGATAGGACCACGTGAGCTAAAAGTGAGCAAGAGAAGAAAGTAGAATACCACCTTAGGAATAATAACTTTAAGTTGAACAATATGAATCATGTTGATTCTAGTATTAGCTATAAGCGTACTGTAATTAGTTTGAATTCTACTACTGCTTGCAAAACATGTAATGAATGTTTAATTTCTGGTAATCATCATGAATGTGTTGTGTCTTATTTAAGGCATTCTGTTAAATCCCTAGTAGATAAAGTTTGGAATGCAAAATAGGTTAACCAATCTTGGAAGCCTACATGGAAAAGTGTTAAATCCCTAGTATTTAAGGCATTCTAATGTTTTGTCGACAACAAACGTAAAATCATTTTAACGAAACAAATAAAATACATAAATAGTTTGAGCCAATAGTTTACTAACACACTTACATTTTCATATAAAACACTAAACAAGTAATATTGTTTACAATTTATAGAAATGCATATGTATAACAACTAGTGTTTACGTAATATGGATATCTACTTATATATAGTTAGTATATATTGTAATGGGTAATGTAATGGGTAAACATATAAGTACTTGACCCATTGACTAAATACATTGAATATAGTTGGGTAAAACCCAAATTCCATGACCCATACCCATGGAGCTTGATCCATAACCCATGACCCATTGCATGACATCATGCATGAAGTCATGTTGGGTATTATCCATGGTCCATGACCCATACCCATGATTCAATGTCTAGATACATTGTATCTATTTGGGTGCCCATGATCCAAAGTCCATGACCCATGATCCATGACCCACAACCCAAATGGTGAGGAGCGTCCACGGATCCCTAGGATTACACTGGACGGATCCTTTAAGTAACGGATCCGGGGAACAGTAGAGGTTTTTGCCTATAAATAGTGAGCCATTTCT
This sequence comes from Chrysanthemum lavandulifolium, assembly GCA_022545495.1. Lineage (NCBI taxonomy): Eukaryota > Viridiplantae > Streptophyta > Magnoliopsida > Asterales > Asteraceae > Chrysanthemum > Chrysanthemum lavandulifolium. The sequence continues at coordinate 97,766,269 of CM040239.1, forward strand.
TCATTGTAACTCACCCCTTTTACACATACTTTCTCTTAGTATTGTAAACTCTCTAACCTCAGATCCAAAGGATCTTTCTATGTAGTTTTATGTTTGTTTGATTCTCTAGGTTCCTCTTAAAGGCGAGATCACCACCTCTTGAAGTCGAGCAAGCTCAAGTCCATGGGTTGCCAAGCTTCATCATCATCAAGACTACTGAAGTAATCTTATTGATAGTTCTTTCCTCCATCCTTAGAAGTGTTGTGTTGAAGGCACAAGTGAAAGATGCCAAACGGGTCAAGATGAAGGCATTAGTGAAAGGTGCCAAAGGTTTGTGTTGAAGGCATTAGTGAAAGGTGCCAAAGGTCCGTGTCGAAGGCATTAGTAAAAGGTGCTAAAGGTCCGTGTTGAAGGCATTAGTGAAAGGTGCCAAAGAGTCAGGACAAAGGCATTAGTGAAAGGTGCCGAAGGGTCATGTCAAAGGCATTAGTGAAAGGTGCCAAGGGTGTACATTCGATATGGTGCATCGATGTACAAAATAGATTAGTTTGGGTTAAAGGATCTTGAGATCCTTATGATGTTGTATTATGGAGTATGTCTCCTTTGGGGTAGTTGTGTTGTGTTGGGTATTAGTTCCTCCTTTGTAATGGAACTCAGTATCTAGCCTTGTACCGGAAAAAGTGTAGGCGACGTTGTGATAGCTTTGGTTCTACCTCTTGGAAGAACCCGGTGTCTAGCCTTGTACCGGATAAAGAGTAGGCGACATTATGAAGGCTTTTTCGCCACAAGGAGCTGGTGTTGTGTAGTGCTTACGAACTCTCGAGTAGGTGACTCGAGGAGTGGAGTAGGGCAAGGAAGGTGTCCTTGTAGCCGAACCACTATAAATACTTGCGTCGTTGTTTTGTGCTTCTTACTCTTTATCTTTGCATTACTTATTTATATGCTTATCTATCAACATCCAACACACAAATTAAATAGATTGACATAAGTCGATCTAAATAGATTAAAACGAAGTTTAATCGGTAAAACTATTCAACCCCCCTTCTAGTTTTCCACAAAAAGGTTTATTAATGTGGGTTTTCAGTGGAAACCTACAGACCATAAATTCAAAATTGGTAAACTTCGCCCTTCATTGTCTAGATCAGTGCCCCTTAAGAAATGGAAGCCCACTGGTAGAATTATAACTTTAGAAACTCAACACACTTTAACTAGGTCCATTGCTTCTACTAGTGTAGCTCCCACTAATAATTTCATTGCATCTAGGGATGCTATAGGTTTACAAATTGTGTGTGCTAACCAATCGGATCCCTCATTCTCATGGAGATCCAATGCTCCCAGTTATCCATTCTTGTCTATTTTCGAATGCAGGTCGTACAAATCGTCCTTTGGTATTTGGATTTAGGTTGCTCAAAACATATGACTGGGGATCGTTCAAGGCTTAAGAACTTCGTGAATAAGTTCATCGGGACTGTTAGATTTGGTAATGATCATTTTGAGGAAATTATGGGTTATGGAGATTATGTGTTTGGTGACAGCGTTATCTCCCGGGTATACTATGTAGAAGGACTTGGGCACAATCTGTTCTCTGTTGGTCGATTTTGTAATTCTGATCTCGAAGTAACCTTCAAAAACACACATGCTTCGTTAGAGAATTAAATGGTGTTGAGCTTCTAAAGGGATCTCGTGGCACCAACTTGTACACCATCTCTATCAAAGACATGATGAAGTCTTCTCCAATTTGCTTGTTATCAAAGGCATCCAAGAACAAATCATGGTTATGACACCGTTGACTCAATCACTAGAACATCAGCACCATCAATGATCTTACTAGAAAGGACCTTGTGAGAGGTTTACCACGGTTAAAATATGAAAAAGATCATCTTTGTTATGCTTGCCAACTGGGCAAAAGCAAAACGTATGCCCATAAACCCAAACCTGCCAATACCATCATGGAAGTTCTTCATACCCTTCACATGGATCTATGCGGACCCATAAGAGTACAAAGTATCAATGGGAAGAAGTATGTACTAGTTATTGTTGACAATTACTACCAGTTCACATGGGTAAAGTTTTTAAGAACTAAGGATGAAACTCCCGAGGTTATCATTAAGCTTATCAAACAATTGCAGGTTAGGCTTAACAAAACTGTCAGAATCATCCATAAAGACAATGGAACTAAATTTGTGAACAAACAGCTCATTCAGTTTTATGAAAGTATTGGAATTAGTAATCAGAAAAGTGTTCCACGCACTCCTCAGCAGAACGGTGTAGTTGAAAGGCGTAATCATACTCTTGTGGAAGTTGCTAGGACTATACTAATATTCTCAAAGGCTCCAATGTTATCCTGGGCTGAAGCCATTGCCACTGCTTGTTATACTCAAGACCGATCCCTAATACATACTTTTCATGGAAAAACTCCATATGAATTAGTACACAACAGAAAACCGGATATTTCATTTCTACGTGTGTTTGGGGATTTATGCTATCCAACCAATGATGGTCAAGATCTGGGAAAGTTGAAGGCTAAGGCTGATATTGGATTTTTCATTGGTTATGCACCTGATCGGAAGGGTTACCGAATCTACAACAAAAGAAACTGAGATATTATGGAAACAATTCATGTTACGTTGACTGAGCAAATGGCTCCCGGACACTCCAGTTCTGGACCCACACCTCAACTTTTGTCACCTAGACCAATTGTTCGGGTCTTGTACAGAATCCCACGCTTGTAGCTCCTCATGTACCTCCCTTAGAAGAAGATTTGAAGATTCTATTTGATCCGATATATGATGAATACTTTGAGCCTACAACTAATGATACTTCTGCACCACCAGCTGCTGCTGCTCCTACACCAACCAATTCAAATGGTCCATCAGTCTCTATTTCCATATGACAAGATGCTCCATCCGCTAACCATTCAACATCATCATCGAATCTTTAATCATCTTCAATACATCAAGGGAATGCAGTTGATAATTTTTTGGAAGATAACCCCTTTGCCACTCCTGAAGATGCTCCATTTGAGAATATATTTGCCCCTGAACCTACTCCTGAGGCATCTTCACCTAGGGATCCTAACTCTGCCACTTTAGTACCTTATCAACAACCACATGAACATCTCAGAAAATGGACACATGATCATCAATTAGATAACATCATTGGGAATCCTTCTCATCCGGTATCTACTAGAAAGTAACTTGCCACTGATGCCTTATGGTGCTTCTTCAATTTTGTACCCTCTAAGATCGAACCAAAAGATGTCAAGACTGCAATGTCTGAGGAAAGCTGGTTTAGTGCTATGCAAGATGAAATTCATGAGTTTGATCATCTGGATGTATGGGAATTAGTGCCACCTCCAGATTGTGCTATGATTATCCCTCTAAAGTGGATCTTCAAAGTGAAACTTGATGAGCATGGTGACGTTCTAAAGAATAGGTGAGACTTGTTGCTAAAGGATATCGACAAAAGGAGGGTATTGACTTTGAGGAATCATTTGCTCTGGTGGCACAAATTGAGGCTATTAGAATCTTCCTTACTAATGCTTCCAGCAAGAATATGGTAGTCTACCAAATGGATGTAAAGACTGCATTTCTTAATGGTGGTCTCAAAGAAGTGGTCTACGTCATTCAACCGGAAGGATTTGTAGATCTCGAGCATCCTAACTATGTCTACCGTCTGAAAAAGGCTCTCTATGGCTTGAAGCATGCTCCAAGGGCATGGTACGATACTTGGTCAAAGTTTCTTTTGGAAAATGAATTCTACAAAGGCGTTGTTGATCCCACAGTATTCACTCAAAAGTCAAGAAAACATTTAATTCATGTTCAAATATATGTTGATGACATTATCTTTGCCTCGACGACCCAAATGAATGTGACCGTTTTTCTAAAGAGATGGGCTCTAAATTTCAAATGTCAATGATGGAACAAATGTCCTTTTTCTTAGGTTTACAAATTTCTCAAAGTCCTGGAGGCATTTTCATAAATCAATCTAAATATGCTAATGAAATATTAAAGAAATTTAGATTTGATTCTAGTGACCCAGTTGACACTCCCATGGTGGATAGAACTAAACTGGATGAGGACCTTTCTCTGTTGATCAAACTAAATATCGTAGTATGATTGGATCTTTGATGTATCTCTCGGCCAGTAGACCTGATATTCTGTTCGTTATATGCATGTGTGCTCGCTACCAGGCTAAGCCTACTAAGAAGCACCTTGAAGCAGTTAAACGGGTATTTCAGTATCTCCAAAGAACCATTAACATGGGTATTTGGTATCCGAAGGACACCACCATGTCACTAACAGCCTATGCAGATGCTGACCATGCATGATGTCAAGATACACGTAGAAGTACGTCAGGAGGTGCTCAATTCTTGGGTGATAAATTAGTGAGTTGGTCATCAAAGAAGCAAATGAGTACTTCTATATCTTCTACAGAGGCTGAATACATTGCCATGTCATCATGTTGTGCTCAAATCTTATGGATGAGATCCCAACTAATCTGACTATGGCTTTGTATTCAACAAAATTCCTATGTACTATGACAACAAAAGTGCCATCGCTCTCTGCTGCAACAATATCCAACACTCAAGAACAAAGCATATCGACATTCAACATCATTTCATCAGGGAACAAGTAGAAAATGGTATGGTTGAACTCTACTTTGTAAGGACTGAGTATCAGTTGGCAGACATCTTCACCAAAGCTCTTCCAAGAGATAGGTTTCAGTTTATCATCTCGCGACTCTGCATGAAGAGTTTGCAGCCAGAAATACTCAAACGTCTTCAGGAAGAGGATGAAGAGTAAAGGAGTTTCTTCACCAATTCTTTGTACATAGTTTTCAAAAAAAACAAAATACAAAAATATAAAACTAATAAAAAACCATAAAAATTTGAAAAATCAGAAAATTCCAAAAATATTGTTTTTCTCAAGGCATGTCTTCTGATATCGATAACATCTACAATCGTAGAAATGTCATTCAATAATGGCACGGGCTTTTAGATGAAGTTCGAGCAGAAGTTCAAATGTTTTTTAAAACATGCCTAAGATGGTTTACAGTCATTTCAGGCTATAACCCATGCTTAAACTATGGCTTGTAGTTATCTCAGACTATAACCCGCTTTTAAAGAAAGGAAAGTGCTTCGCAAAATCAATTTTCATAAATATCGAGCACTTATCCTAAAACAAAATAAGGAAATTTCTTCGCCAAAAAGACGGCTGATCCTATACAAATGTTTTTCATTCTAAGATTCTTCTGAAAAATATTTGTTCTCTCATGGTGATAACATTGTTTGAAAATAAATCGTACTCAAATTTTTTGAAAATCGATTGTACTACATTTTTTTCAAAACATTTGTCACTCAATGAACGACTACGGTCATTGATTGAGGGGAGAGTGATTTCAAACTTCATATTTTCAAATGATATTTCATCAAATAAGTCCATTTTGTACGTTATAAAGTGGTGAATAAATGATTTTGTTGTTAGGTGTGTTGGAATCACTCCTAAACTATTCTCAAGTGTTTGTAATCAATATGTAATAGTTAGCTTAATTAGGCTTTTATGTTAGTATTAAGGCAAGGCTTATGTAGAAAGCCCATAAGCCCTGGCCCAAGCCCAATAAGGAAAGGAAGGGACTAGATGTGTTGCCCTAGCTCCCTTCCCCTATAAATACTTTGTAAACCTTCATTTGAAGGTTGGTTGTTCATTTCATATCAAATCCTACGCTATAACTTTTCATCATATCATTCGTGTTTTGTGTGTTAGTGTGTTCATCCGATCACTTTCTTATCTCATTTCTTACATATTGATGCTTGTGTTACAAATATGGGAACCTAACAATGGTATCATTCGCCAAATAGTTGGGTGAAACATTTGTTTTTGAAGTTTATATTGTATACGCGTAAGTTTTGTGCTTAAAATTTTCAAACGCTTAAAAGCTTAATTTTACACTTTAAAACTCAAGATTCTTGTACTTTAAAGGTTATTTGGTGTTAAAGTTTAAGTTTTTGACAAAAAGTTTGAAACTTTACGTGTATTTCATTGGTTTTGAGCTTGGTTTCATTCGTGTAGTCTTTTCTACGCGTAAGGTGAAAACAAGTTTTGGATCATCAAGTTTCACACTTTTGTGTTATTTTGGTGATATTGAAGCTTTTTCATCATAAAAATCTGGTTTATAAACACTTTTGGGCAGAAAAATCTGTTTTGGCAAAGTTTGGTATATCCTACGCATAGTAAAACCCTAGTTTTACTCGTAAGATTCAAAGTCTACGCATAAGCTTCTCAATGTTTGATCTTCAGTGCTATTGGTTTACTTAGTGTTTTCTTGCTTGGATAAGCCCGAAAACACTTCGACTTTGGATATCTTTTACATCGGTATAAGTGTAAAGGATTTTGGGCAAACCCTAGTTTTACGCCTAAGCTAATCACTTACGCAGAGAATTCTTTACGCCTAAGCATTTTCTTACGCCTAAGCTTGTCTTACGCATAAGCTAATCTTACGATAAGCATTCTACTACTAAGCCTTTGGTTTACGCCTAAGCTAAGTTTTTCTCAAGTCTACGCGATAAGCTATTCCTACGCCGAAGCTCTATTTTACGCCGTAAGTTGGTGTTTTACGATAAGGTATTTTCTTTGCATAAGTCGGTTTTCACGCATAAGGTTACTTCATCAACAAAGTTTCATTCGACTACAAAGATCCATCATCAACACAAGTTTCAAGATGTCTCAACCACCATACTCTAGCTACTTTCCTCATATGTATCCTCAACAACAACAACAACAACTAACAACAACAACAACAATATCAAACAATTTCAACAACAAATCCCTCAAGGAGCAATTCCACCACAAATGATTCAACCACCACCTAGTCTACAAGTACAACCTTACACAAACTTTCAAAATCAACATCCATCCAAGTATGCTATGAAGGAACCGTCTTGGTTTGCAAAGATGTGTGAAGCTTTAAGTAGCCAACAATCCATTCATGAAGCTGGATCACTTGATAGACCTCCAATGCTCACTCCCGGAAACTACGATCAATGGGTGATAAGGTTCTTTAGGTTTTGTGATCTAAAGAAGCCACATGGAAAGTTCTTGAAGAAGGTCATCCTTGAAGGTCCATTTCAGATGCCTACTATCACTGTACCCGGAGATCCGAATGCTAATCCACCAAGAGATGATATCACCAACGTTGTCGGTCTTAATGAACTCACTACTGACCAACTTCTACACATGGAAGCCGATGAACTTGCAATGCAATATATCCTTTTGGGATTACCTAATCCGATACTTCGTAGTGTTGATGCTCAAGATCGCTAAAGCAATGGGAGCATATTCATCTTCTCATGGAAGGCATGTAACTCAATCAAGAAGACATGGAATCCAAAATCTACTTAGCATATGAACACTTCATGATTGAACCAGGGAGACATTAGAGTCATATCATCATCGATTCTCAGACATCATCAATGACTTGGAAAAACATAACATCATTATGCCAAGAATTGCAGTCAACACTAAGTTCCTTAGTAGTCTTGGTCCTGATTGGGAAAAGTATGTCATTTTCATCCGTCAAGCGAAGAATCTTCATCATGCTACATACGGATTGTTGTACGACTATTTGAAGCCCCACCAAAAGGAAGTTGACAAAGAAAGGATTATCCGTGGAGTCCCTGCTTCGCCTTCACTTCCGGATAATCAAACTCTAGCTTTGTGGGCTCAAACGTGTTATCCTCAATTCCCTACTTTGCAAACTGTCTTCACAAATCCTCCACAACCAACTGCTACAATTACACCATATGATCCGTCACAACAACAATCTCAAGAAACTCAATTGGTTCCATACAACAACAACAATGATCAAGCACTTTACAGTGAATCTAATGAGGATGCAGAAGCTTTCGATGCATTGCAACAAGGGTTTGTCATGATTGCTAGAGCCTTCGGCCGATATTCCAACAAATCCAACAATCGCATTCGTACCTCATCAAACACAAGGAATCAAGTTGTTGTTAACAATGGACGTGTTGAAGTTCATAATCGTGGTAATGTTCGTCAGATGGGTAGTGGTCAAGGGTTTAATGCTAATGGAAGGAATAACATGGGTGCTCCACAACAACGAGCTCAAGTGGTTGATCGTGGAAATGCTCGATCGGGGTTAATGGTCTTCGTTGTTATAATCTGTAATGAGAAGGGTCATCCGCTAATGCATGCCCAAAGCCGAGGACAAGAGGCAACGCTTATCACAAAGAGGCTTTACTCTTGGCTCTCAAGGATGAAGTCGGTGGAACTCTTACCAACAAGGAACAGAGCTTCATGGCAAATGCAGATTCGATGATGACATGGAGGACTTGCGTGCTAATGCGCAGTGATGCTAATGGCAAACATGCAAGAACTCCACATGAGTGACACAGCCCAGCAGTATGACATCGACGGCTTGTCTCGTGTACCGGATCAAACTATATTCATTATCGATCCGATATCTCCGCCAACATCTCGCATCCGACGAGGATCGAGTGTTCAACATGAGCCATCTACATCTCATTTCGATGATAATCAAATAGATCCCGTAGTTATATTTGACGATCAAGATGACCTTATGGTTAATATCGATAATCAAGTTGACTCGTGGTTATATTTGAGGATCTAAATAATGATCATGTTGAGACTCACGTTGAACAAGTCGAACTTTGTCTAATCCAGATATTGAGCTCATGACCTTACTTAAGGACCAAAATCTCGAATGGAAAAATGCCTTGACATCAATAAGCAATTAAAGGATAAAATGCATCACGACTAAGGATAATGAATGCTAAAATTTCAACTCAACATTTTTCAAACACAAGAAAACGTGAAAAGGTTTTGAAGTCGCTTTGCTAAATCTTACCAAAACGAAAAATCTTTGGAAAACAGATATGTGATCTAGTTGCATCTAAGAATGCTTTGTTGTCTCAAATAGAACAACCGAAATATGATCATAAACAACAACTTAACGCCTCACTTGGAAACTCAAAAGCCAAGTCCGAGTTGTTAACTTGTCAAAAACAGTTATGTGAGTACAAAAGCATTCAAAGAAACGAATAGATGACTATCTTGAAGAAATTGTCGACTTACAAAACAAAATCAAAGAGTTTCAAATGTTGTTTATAAACATGGTGAGTCAATCACAACTATTCAAAAGTTTACTTTTAAACCAAATCCAAATGGATATGGACCGAATCTTGCCGACACAAACCAAAGTTTTCACATAGAGCATTCAAACCAAATCCTCAAGTTTACAAAAGCGTAACATAGAATTGATGATTCCATTATGAGTGTTGTTGAATATAATCGCATGGAGGAATTAGATGCGTAAGACGAGAGTCGGTCAAAATTAGAAAATGTTGTTTATAACAAACCATTTAACTATTCAAAAGCCATAACTTTCATCGCACAACAGATAATTCTAACACACCTTGGGTTATCACGCCTATTTCGAGTCTTCTAATGTTGATCCCCAACCCAATATCGCACAAATTAATGGTCCTTTACCTTCACTCTGAAGTAAAACATTACCCGAACAATGTCAAATTCTTAAATATTTTGAAACATTCATTTCGGACATCAAACTTTTGGAACGTGAAATTAAAATCAATTCTGAAATAAAAGTTGAACATTTTCAATCGCCTCATGCGCAAGAACAAAGAGATATTTTTCAGAAAAGAATTTTACCTCATGTCCGAAATTTGAAAATGTGTGCAATATATTGGGAAAAGGATTTTCACAAGGAGCTTGGACTTATGAAAAGAGTTTTCGAGAAAACAGAAACATCGATTTCAAATACAAAACGTAAAAAGAAAATGTTAAGAAAAAATGTTGATCGACTATTGGAAGATGTAATATGTGCTGATACCATTAATGTTGTGTTATTACATTCTGTTGCATATGCATTTGATTTGATCGCTGTCGATTCTATTGATACTGTTGAAAATGTTGAGAATACCGATAATGAGTCCCAAATCAAGTCTTTAAAAGTTGAAAATGAAAACGAGCTTTCAAATGCAAAACGTCGTCTTCAATGGTGTCAAAAAGATTGTCAAAATCGAGAACTCGCTTTGCAAAACAAAATCAACCAGTTGCATACCAAAACTCTCAATCAAAAACTTGAGCAACTGGATGATGAAAACGTGTCTTTAAAGTGTCAAATTTCAAAATATGAACAAGAAATTTCAAAAGTTAAAAAGGAATATGGTGTCATATTTGATTTACTCAAAAAGACTCGTGCTCAAGCGTCAAAAGATGTTGATGATCATCTTGCATATACCAAAGATGTTTTACGACGAAATGGAAACACTGCTCGAAAATCTAGATTTGTTACACACTATCCATGATCTAAAAGCGAGTTGGTGAAACTTAAGCAAGATAGGAATAGTAACACAAACGTAATCGCACTAGTGAATTCTTAGACTCTGCCTAATGACACATCACAAGAAACTAATGTGCTTCCTCTCATCGAAACAGAATAGTTGCCTCTTTTCCCAACGCTAGCACTTCAAAACTTAAGAGCACCACAAGGAAGAATAGGAAGTTGTGACGTAAGAAAAGAACAATAAAGACCTCTCAAGTAGAAGAACACCTTAGGACTTTGAATAAGACTCAAGTTGCACCCACTTTAGATATTGCGTCTGAAAAATGTAATGGAAAAAGTGATGTAACGAATGTTGAATCTTTAAGTACTTTAAATGTTATGTTTGAAGCTTCTTGTGTTGGTTGTCGTAAAAGCATATTTTCTGGTTGTCATGATAAATGTGTTGCTAATGCTATCTTATCTCGTAAGCGGAATAATAGAAAACGGAATACCTCTAGGCCTACTAATGCTTCTAAGTCTGTGCTAGGTAAACCACCCTCTAGTGTTCTGGCTACGATCATTGATGTACCCATAGAACCCCTTCACCTCCTAGGAAGAACTTATCACCTAGTGCATTTACTAAGACCAAAGCTAAGACTAGTTGGAGATGGCATAAATGGTTACATAATACACTTGGCTTTAAATGGATACCTAAAATCATAAACATGTGTGTTTCAACTATAATCGCATCGGAACCTCTAACTCTTCGGGTTCCACATCTACTTCTATTCCATCCGTGTCGTCTATGTGTAATGCAGTGATACAGATCATCCTCTAGATTGTTGATAGCGGATGTTCCCGACACATGACAGTAATCTCAAACTGTTATCAAACTTTGTTTCAAAGTTCATTGGCACCGCGTGTTCGGAATGATCACTTGCAACTATCATGGGCTACGGAGATTACATCAATGGTAACATCGAAATTAGCAGTGGTTTATTATGTGGAAGGTCTCGGTCACAATCTCTTCTCGCTTGGTCAATTTTGTGATGGAGATTTGGAAGTTGCTTTTCGGGAGAAAACTTGTTTCATTCGTGATCTACAAGGAAACGATCTTATGTCTGGTACCCGCACATCAAGTCTTTATACAATCTCAATGCAAGACATGATTGCTTCATCTCCCATATGTCTACTTTCAAAGGCAACATCTACAAAATCTTGGCTATGGCACCGTCGACTCTCACACTTAAACTTTCAAACCATAACCAATCTTGCACGATACAAACTTGTTGAAGGTCTCCCAAGATTTCGGTATTCTAAAGATCACCTATGCTCAGCTTGTGAACAAGGGAAAAGCACTCGTGCTCACTTTCCTTCAAAGGTGGAACACAGCTCACAGCATGTGCTTCATCTTCTTCACATGGATTTGTGTGGCCCGATGCGTGTGCAAACGATTAATGGCAAACGCTACATCTTGGTAATTGTGGATGACTACTCAAGATGGACTTGGGTTTATTTTCTTCGAAGTAAAGATCAAGCTCCACAGATGATCATCACCTTTCTCATGAAAATTCAAGTTCACTCCGAACACAATGACAAATCGTAATGCATAAAGGAACCGAATTTGTGAATCAAACTCTTCGTGCATATTATGAGAAAGTGGAATTGAGCATCAAACATCTATTGCACGAACACCGTAACAAAACGGAGTTGTTGAAAGATGAAACCAGACGTTAGTGGAAGTCGCAAGAACAATGTTAATTAATGCTAAACTTCCAGACACTTGTGGGTCAAGCCGTGTCAATCGCATGCTACACTCAAACCGCTCAATGATTACTAAACGCCACAACAAAACACCTTATGAGCTTATCCACAACCCAGAACCGAATCTCAAACACTTTCATGTATTTGGATCCCTTTGTTACCCAAATAATGATCGTGATGACTTTGGTAAGCTCAAAGCCAAAGTCGACATTGAGTCTTTGTTGGATATCGTGAAAACTCTAAGGGTTACCGGATCCGAATCGTCGACAAGGGAGATTATGGAAACGATTCATGCAAATTTCGATGAGCTTACGTAAATGGCTTCGAGCAAAACAACTTGGAACCCGGACATAACCGTCTAAACTTCCCCAAACCCCATCATCACCGAACCAAGCTTACAACTTACTCACAACAAATGGAACAACTATTTGCTCCTCCGTTTAGTGATGATATTGATCAACGTGCTCCAGATGTATCAACTGTTTCACCGCTCAACCCGATAATAATCCAATACCGATACACCAAACAACAACATCGCTGAAGAAGCACCTCCAATTGATTCTACAACAACAACCGAACAAACCGCATCCAATGACGCTGAACCACCGATGATCTTTCGAACAATGAAGTACCCCAACCGCAGATTATGATCCAAATGCGTTCTTCAACCCTTTTGCAAATGAAATCGCCACACCGATGTTGCGGAATCATCTACAAGCCATTTGAATCCTCCTAATCTGCAGAATGTATATCAACATCAACCCTCCACACATCGTTGGACTAAAGACCATCCTCTTGTGAACATTATTGGAAACCCGAATCAACCAACAGAATTAGACAACGCCTTCAGATCGACGGTGAACATTGCATTTATGCACTTACCGTCCGCCAAGTCGAACCCAAAATATTAAGGAAGCCATGACATATGACAACCGGATTGAATCCATGCAAGAAGAACTTAATCGCTTTAAACGCCTTGAAGTATGGGAATTGGTTGAAAACCAACTGGGTCTATGTTATTGGTCCGAAATGGATTTGGAAAACAAATTGATGTCAAGGTACGGTTATCGTAAATAAGTCACGCCCGTGGCTAAGGGTTATAGACAAGAAGAAGGGATTGACTACGAGGAATCATTCGCACGGTTGCTAGACTTGAGGTCGTTCGGATTTTTCGCATTCGCGGCTCACATGAACATCACGGTCTTTCGATGGACGCCAAAACCGCTTAAATGGAAAACCAAAGAAACGGTCTATGTTAGTCACCGTAAGGATTTGTTGATCCGAGTTCCCTAATCACGCCTACAAACCGAACAAGGCTCTCTACGGTCTCAAACAAGCCCCGGGCGTGGTATGATAAGTTGTCATCCTTTCTTATCTCTCATAATTTCGTCAAAGGATCGGTCGACCCAACACTATTCATACAATATCACGGGCACACATTTTAATCGCTCAAATTTATGTGGATGACATCATTTTGGGTCAACACATCTAAAGTACTCAAACGCTTTTTCAAAACTTATGAAAAACATTTTGAAATGTCCATGATGGGTGAACTTACGTTCTTTCTAGGACCGCAAGTTCATCAATCACCCCGTGGTATTTTCTTGAGTAGTCCAAATATGCTCTTGAAATTTTAAACAAAATGGAATGCAAAATCGTGATACCTATGCCACACCAATGGCACATACCAAGAAACCGGACGCCGATTTGCATGGGAAATTGGTTGACCCTACCAAATACCAAGTATTATTGGGTCTCTCATGTATCTAACAGCCAAGAGACCCGATATTGTCTTTGTTGTATATCTTTGCTCCCGCTATCGTCGCGACCAACCGAAACTCACCTCTCGAGGCTAAAAGAATCCTCCGATACATCAAGGGAACCATTAACTTGGGATCCGTATCCAAGGATTCGGTTTTGAACTAATAGCTTTTTCAGACACCGATCACGCAGTTGCTTAGATTCTCGGAAAAGTACTTCAGAGCTCTACAATTTCTTGGTGATAAACCGTGTCATGGCAATCGAAGAAGCAGGATTGTACATCATCGTCCTCAACCAAGAAGTAATATGTAGCCATGTCGGCGTGTTGTGCTCAAGTCATTTGGATGAGAACACAACTCAAAGACTATGGTTACGATTTGATGTAATCCCGATGTATCGCGACAATCAAGTGCTATTGCGATCTCGTGCAACTCGCTCAACATTCAAGTCTAAGCACATCGATCTTCGATATCATTTCATCAAGGAGCATGTGGAAAAGGGTACCGTTGAATTATATTTTGTGGTATCGAATATCAATCGTGCACCTTCTCACCAAAGCCTTAGCTCCTGCTAGGTTTACTGAGTTGGTCCACCGGATTGGTATGAGGTGTTTGACTCCAGAGGAACTGGACGAACTTTTAAAACAATCTTAAAACCAGTCAAACACCAAAACCTCTTTTGTAAATATTTTTCAAAAACAAAATACAAAAATACAAAACTTATAAAACTCAAAAATATTCTTCTATCTTAATTTCTTTCAACATGGCAAGTACAAATCTTCCGTCAACACTTCACTCTTTCAAAATTTCAATATTTTCACGGTTAAGTGTTGAGGGGGAGAAAGTAAATATTTTATGTTTCATAAAACCTTGTACTTGCATGTTACCCAGTATTGGTAGTATCTTTGATAATGGTGGACACGCTTGTTTCTTGACACCTCGGACCCAAATTTGTAAAATTTCTCTATTTCAAAAGTCGAGGGGAGTGTCGTCAAGTTTCTTTCCAAACTTACACTTCATACTTAACCAAAATGGAAGTTATGGGCTTTGGATGAAAATGGTTGAGGTGGAGGGACCAAAGTTGTCAAAAGTTTAAACTATTTTAACAAAACCTCTCCACCAAACTTTCTAACACATTTATTACTACACATTAAATTTTTCAACCAACTCATCCTACGCCTAAGATTCAATCTTCAAACCGTGTTTATAATCTTCAAATTTGTAAGTGGTTAATGATTCTAGGTGTTATTCTAAACATAGGTTTTGATTTATTTGAAAACCAATGGTTAGATTTAACCCTAGGCATGATTTCATGTTCTACGGCGTATGCGTATGAACATGCAATCACGTTTGGGTGTTTGTTGTTGAAATAAGTGTGTTAAAACATTGTTAATATCATTCTAAAACTATTTCCAACATGAAAATCAACCCGTAAACTTCAATTAATCATTTTCAAAATTAGGGTTTATGCGTGAGATTTGGGGTTTTTATTGTGAGTGTTTCGTAATTAGATGATTGAATGATGTTTGT
Organism: Chrysanthemum lavandulifolium; assembly: GCA_022545495.1. Classification (NCBI taxonomy): domain Eukaryota; kingdom Viridiplantae; phylum Streptophyta; class Magnoliopsida; order Asterales; family Asteraceae; genus Chrysanthemum; species Chrysanthemum lavandulifolium. Next base: position 97,781,631 of record CM040239.1, read on the forward strand.
TACATGCTTAATTAACCAAAACCACCCTTGATTCTTGCCCGATACATGAATTTTGTAAAATTGAGAATTAGGGTTTAAGACTCGTTAGAATTGGGGATTTTTGGTTTTTGAGGTTTTGGATGTTAAAACTTGTTGCAATACAATCACATAGCCTCTAAGACATCCCAGAATAAATTTGGTGCCAATACCATGGCTGGATTTCTTATTCGTAAGAATTGAAACCTTAGGGTTTAAGATTTCGCATAAGCAAATCCTACGCGTAACCATTATTAAATGTGATGACTTGTGATCTTGAACAGACGTTGAATAGAGTGTTAATGGATATGTTATGATGAATTTATTTCAGGTTATTACGCGTGCAAAATCAGATTCAAGGTTAAAATAGAACTCTACGCATAAAGGATCATCTTACGCGTAGAAAGTTACACGTAAGAGAAATCTTACGTGTAACCTTACGCGTAAGGTTCTACATGGGGACTACGCGATCCCGTGAAGGATATGCAAAACTTGAGTTCACGATAAGGTTCACTCACGAGTAAACCTTACGCATAAGCTCCCACATACGCCACGCGTAAGCTTTATGCCAAGAGCTCTTTTCCCACGCTGTAATATTTCTTACGCGTAAGAGGAGTTCCTACACATAAGCTTATGACTACGTGTATGGTCACAACTGTTTATGCATAAGCTTGTAACTTTACGCTTAAGCCTTATTTTAACCATAATTATGAATTGTTACGTGTACTAACTTGTGAATAAATAACTCATAAGGTCAGAAAACCAAAATGTCACTAATAAGCTATAATGGGGTTAATATGTTGTGTGAATGAGTGAAAATTTGGACTTTAAAATTCAAAATTAATAAACTCACGAAACTTATCACGACTACTTTGGAATATTGGACAAACAAGTGACGTTGGACTCGTAACATTCATTAACATAACATATTCAATAATTGGACAATAAAATCAACTTTTGACTAACGTAATGTCTTCGATATGTTGGTTCTTTTGGCTCAATATCTTCAGATCACTATATGGACGCCACGATGGAAAACGTTAACGCACCAAATGTACTCACAATGGAAGACATTTTCCCTACCGGTTACAAGATGAAGATTGGAAAGAATAATCTCAAAGTGGACTTTGATAACTTCACGTGCTCTGAGTCTTCATGTCATATTGTTGTGGATATTCTGAAGACTCGTCCATACAAGAACATGCTCACAAATTCTGCAACAGCACCGGAGATCTATATTCATCAGTTCTGGCACACTATGAAGAAGGCCGATGGTCAAGATGATGTTACGGTGACACTCAACAACAAACAAGTCACCATCACTGTTGCGGATTTAAGGGCAATTCTCCTTCTCCCTGCCATCCAGCCTGCTGATTATGCTGCTACTCCATTAGAAGAGGCTACTCTCCAATTCATGGTCAATATTGGCTATGATGAAGCTGCTGGGATCATTACTAAACACTCTTCAGTTGACTTAAAGAATATCCCTCAGCCATGGAGAACTTTATACATCATGATTGCCAAGTCTGTATCTGGCAGAGATAGTGGTTATGAGCATCCTAAGCTCATGGAACTACCGATATTCTGGGGTATGGTCAACAAGATGCATATCGACTTCGCAAGTCCGATTTGGGAAGACATGATGTCTTACCTCAAAAGCATGGCACCAAGGTCCCTACATCGGATATACTAATGTTGATCTAAGGATACCTGGAATAATCTGGACATTCCTTGAGACTTGATGACCCCAACCATCACTCCGCGTTGTTTGAGCCCACTCTAAATGTTATCAGATTCAAAGACTCAACAACAAAGAAACAAGGTGCATTTTTGCCTAACTGTCTTCTCACTGAAGAGTATGGTATGATTGTTGAATGTGAAGAAGGTTCTGCCAAGATCACTGGAGATGATGCAAAGGCAGGTTGTACTGTAGGTGATGCTGGATAATTTGCATTCATGGGTGTCACTTCCGAGGTACATAATTGCCCTTTTGGTTGTGTCAATAAGTATAACGAACTTCAAAAGCAGTATAATTAACTTAATGACCAAAATAGTGAATATTTTGTACAAGTTCAAGCTTATAAGAACTCACTTAAAACTTTGGAACATCAAAAGAAAATTCTTCAAAAGAATCAGCTGACACTAGAAGAAAAGATTAGGTGTTGTCTATTGATCTAGAAAATACAACTAATTTGCTAAAACATTCTGAAAGATTAAATGTTGATGCTGAGACTGCTAAGAAAGATTTACAGACAAAACTTGATAATCTGATTGCTATAAGTGAGATCAGGGCAAATGCTAATAAAAACTTGTTCAAATTAATTGATAGCTCTATGTCTGTTAGAACTAAAATAGGTTTGGGATTTGCTAACTATATAGGGGAAGATGAGTTAGGATGGGATGACTCTGAATTTAGTGTTTTTACCAACACCTCTGAAGAAAAGAAAGGTAGGCCTAGATTCATTAGGTTTGTTAAAGCTGAAAACATGAAGGCTATGCCTCCATCTATTTTTGGAGACTACACTCCTCAATCAGATGATAATGACCTAGATGAATCACAAATGTCTTATGGAGCAAAGTCCTCAACCTCTAGTGACTCTAATTCTGTGTCTAATGACTTTGTCTCTTGTGATAACAGTGATAGGTCTTCAAAGGTCAATGTCCTTGCCTCCAGTGTGTTTAGTGTCAAAGTTTTAGAGTCCAACTCACCTGATTCTACCTCCTATGCATCAAATTCCAGTGTTTCTACATATAAGAGTGAAGCTGAGAGAGAATCCAAAGTTAGGGCACCTATCCAAGAACCCATTAGTGTTCAAGATTTACCTAGTTTTTTTTGTAATAGATCTGATAAAATAGAAAACATCTCTAGGACTTCTTGTAATAAGAATGGCTATTTTAATAAAAAGGCATGTCATTTTAGGAAGAATACTTCATCTGTTTCTAAGTTGTGTTTTGTATGTGGTAGTAATACTCATCTCATTAAGGATTTTGATTTTTATGAGAAACAAATGGCCAATACATATGTTGGTAGTGGGCTTGGAATGAATAATGTAAATCACCAAAATTAGTTTGTCCCACAAGCAGTAATTTTGAGGATTGGCAAAATAAACATTCCTCCTATTATACCGGTAAGCCAGTTCCTACTAGTAAGCCAGTTCCTAATGGTAAGCCATTTCCTACTGGTAGGCTTAATAGGCCTTTTCTAGTTCCCTTTGATAGACGATACTCTCCATCAGTTACAACTGATTGGTGGAAAAGTAAGGCTAAACCTATGCCCTATAGACCTACAAGTTTTTATTTTCAGACATATACACCATATGTACCTATGAAGTATGGTGGAGGGAGAGAGGAAACTGTTGTTAAGCCCTCAGCATGTTGTTCTTGGAACACACAAAGGAAAGACTCATTCTGGGTACCCAAGAACAACAATGGATCTCATACATCTTTATGGCCACGCTCTTCAGATCCATAAGTCAGACCCAAGTCATAAATGGCTTGGGTCCCCCTTAGACACTAACTTTTATCATGTTGTAGATTTGTAGGTAAATCCTTTTTCAGATGTTGTAGATGAGGGAATCTTTGATTGTAGTTGTTCTAGAAGTATGACTGGTAACAAGGCAAGATTGGATAACTTTCAAGAAATTCAAGGAGGAAAAGTGACTTTTGGTGGTGGTAAAGGTAGAATTACAAGAAAAGGGACAATCAGAACTCCAACACTGGATTTTGAAAATGTCTACTATGTGAAGGAACTGCAACAGTTCAACTTGTTCTCCATCTCTTAGATTTGTGACAAGCAGAATAAAGTTCTTTTCACAGATACAGATTCTCTTATTATCTCCAAGGAATTCAAGATTCCAGATGAAAGTATGGTGCTCCTTATGGTTTCAAGGAAGCATAATCTTTACACCATCAACTTGAATGATCTCAATCCCAAGAGGAATTTGGCTTGTTTGGTGGAAAAAGCCTCTGCTGATGAATCTGTCAAATGACACAGGAGAATGGGTCATGTAAACTATAAAAACATGAACATATTGGTGAAGGGTAACTAAGTTAGAGGTCTACCCCCTAAACTTTTCAAGAAGGACCATTCCTGTGTTGCATGTTGTAAAGGCAAGCAACACAAAGCCTCCTATAAGGCCATTACTGTTGTGAGCTCTATTTTTTAGCCTTTGAAATTGCTTCATATGGACCTCTTTGGTCCTACATCCATCAGAATAATTGACCACAAATATTACTGCCTTGTGATCACTGATGACTATAGCAGGTTCTGTTGGGTTTTTTTTCTGGAACATAAAGATGAGACCTATCCTATCCTTAAGGACTTCTAAAAACTTGTAGAAAACTAGTTGAACAAAAAGGTAAAAGCTATCAGGCGTGATAATGGTACAGAGTTTAAAAATGCTTATATTATTGAACTCTGTGGGTCTAAAGGGATAAAGAGGGATTATAGTAATGCCAGAACACTACAGCAAAATGGGATTGCTGAGAGGAAAAATAAAACCCTCATAAAGGCAGCCAGAACCATGTTGGTTGACTCTAAGTTACCTACTATGTTTTGGACTGAAGCAGTAAGAACTTCTTGTTATGTCTTGAATAGAGTATCAGTAACTAGCCCTCATAATAAGATACCCTATTCCTTATTGAATAGGAAAATTCCATCGGTCAGTCATTTTAAACCCTTTAGGTGTCATGTGACCATTCTGAACAAAAGTGAGCATTTGGGTAAGTTTGATGGGAAGGCAGATGAAGGTTATATTTTTGGATACTCTACAAGTAATAAAACCTACAGGGTGTACAATGTGCCAAATAAAAGAGTAGAAGAGACTTTGAATCTAAGGTATCTTGAAGAAAAACCTAATGTACAGGGTCTTGGTCATGAATGGTATTTTAATCTTGATTATTTGACTGATACATTGGGCTATAATTGTGATAAAGCTAACCAATCTGCAGGCACACAAGAAGCTTCAACTAACCCTGCAGGTACATAGGATACTGATTCAGAATTAGAATTTGATGAACAGGTCATCATTGTCCCTTCTTATCTATCTCACAGCATTCAAGAAGTTAAGCCTAAAGATTCTTCTGGTGATAAGGATGATGATTCACCCCTTGACTCTGCTGAAGATATTTTTCAAAAGGAGCTTGCAAGGCTGAAGGGTCAGGAACAAAGAGACAACTCTGATGTTGACCTCCTTCTAGTGAAACAGTTCTTTCTACTGGTGATGTTTCAGCTCCTACTGGTAGTGGAAAAACAGTTCATAATGGTGGTGTTTCAGTTCCTAATGGTAATGTTCCTACCAGTAGTGTTCCAGCTTCTACTAGTAGTGTTCCAAAACCTACTCGTGCTTCTACTGACTTATTCTTTGATGTTGAGCCTACAACAAGATTTCCAATACCATCAGACCTTGGCAATAATAAATCCTCATCTGGTATCTTCTCTTCTTCATCTTATGATGATGATGTTTGTGTTGATCTAACCAACTTATTATCTACTCTGGAAGTCAGTCATGTGGCAACTAAAAGAATCAATACAATCCATCCTTATTCTCTGATTATTGGGGATCCTAATTCAACTGTGCAAACAAGAAGACAGGCCACTAAGCCTACTAATGATGAATCTGCTTTTCTTAGCTACATTCATGCACAGCAAAGAGACAATCATACGGACTTTCAACATTGTCTGTTTGCTTGTTTTCTTTCTCAAGTGAAACCAAGGAGTGTAGCTCAGGCTCTTGAAGATCCAAGCTGGGTTGAAGCCATGCAAGCATAAATGCAACAGTTCAAGTTTCAGAATGTTTGGGTTCTTGTTGATTTGCCTGAAGGAAAATAAGCTATTGGGACAAAATGGATACTCAAAAACAAGAGGGATGCCAGGGGGATTGTTATCAGGAACAATGCTAGGCTTGTAGCTCAAGGCTATAAACAGGAGGAAGGCATTGATTACGATGAAGTCTTTGCTCCAGTTGCAAGGATAGAGGCAATCAGATTGTTTTTGGCATTTGCATCTTACATTGGCTTTATGGTTTATCAAATGGATGTTAAGAGTGCTTTTCTTTATGGGAAAATTGATGAGGAAGTTTATGTCACTCAGCCTAAGGGATTTGTGGATCCTCAACATCCCAAGAGGGTCTACAAAGTAGTCAAAGCTCTATATGGACTTCATCAAGCACCAAGATCTTGGTATGTAACCCTATCTACCTTTTTGCTGAAACATGGGTACAGAAGAGGCACAATTGACAAGACTCTCTTTCTTAAGAAGCACAATAGAGATATCATCCTGGTACAAATTTATGTGTATGACATCATCTTTGGATCTACAAAGAAGGCCTAGTGTGATGAATTTGAGGCCTTGATGAAAGGAGAATTTGAGATAAGTGCTATGGGAGAACTTACTTTCAACTTAGGATTACAAGTTCAGCAAAAACCTGATGGAATTTTTATCAGCCAAGACATGTATGTGAATGAGATCCTGAAAAAATTTGACTTGGAGAATTTCAGGACTGCAATAACACCTTATGAAGCTCCAAAGCCTAAGTCCAAGAATGAACCTGATAGTCCTGTAAATGTACATTTGTACAGGTCCATGATAGGTTCACTAATGTACTTGACAGCTTCAAGGCCTGATATAATGTTTGCAGTTAGTGCTTGTTTAAGGAATCAAGTCAATCCTACTACTTCAAACTTGGAAGCAGTGAAGAAGATCTTCAAGTATCTCAAAGGCCAACCTAATTTGGTCTTATGGTACCCTAGAGAGTCACCCTTTGTGCTTGAAGCCTATAGTGGCAGTGATTATGCTGGTGCAAACAAGGATAGGAAATCCACAACTGGTGGATATCAGTTTCTGGGTAGAAGGTTAATCTCATGGCAATGCAAGAAGCAAACCATAGTGGCTACCTCCTCCACTGAAGCTGGGTATGTTGCTGCTGCAAACTGTTGTGGTCAGGTACTCTGGATACAAAATCAATTGTTAGATTATGGGTATAACTTATGAACATCAAAATCTTTATTGATAACCAAAGTACCATTTGCATAGTTAAAAATCCAGTTTTTCACCAAAGGACGAAGCACATGGAAATTAGGCACCATTTCATAAGAGATGCTAATGAAAAGAAGCTTATTCAAGTGCTTAAAATCCATACTGGTGATAATGTGGCTGATCTGTTAACCAAGGATTTTGATGGACCTAGATTTAATCATCTTGTGGTTAACATTAGGTTGCTCAATCCATAAATGCTATGATTGAGGGGAGGTTTTGAGTTTAAGGGGATGACTGTTGTTGTAAATGTTTTCTTGTTACAATAGGTTGTAGTTTATTGTATGTCTTGGTCTAACCTTTTGCAGACTGGTGGAACAAGAGGGTGGATTAGTACTCTTCTAATGTACTACATGGCTTTGATATTGGACAACTTCCTACTGGTAGTTTAAGTCATTCCTACTGGTTGTTCACTTCCTTCTGGTAGTGTTACCTTCCTTCTGGGTGCTTTTTCTTCGTGATGGTCATTTAAGTTCGTGTTGGTTATGTCTATTCGTGCTGGTTATGTTAATGGGGTTGACTTTTCTTTTGGTCGTTTAATTTGGGTATTATCTACAGTAAAAGTTATTGGTCAGCTATTTATGGCATTTAATTGGTCAAATGGTTACTTATTTTAAGGATAATTACTGCTTTTAACAGTTATTCTCTTTACATAAAACCCTAAACTTCAAATCAGTCCAATACACATCAATTCAATTACCCTTGACTACCAGTAACAACTCTCCAATCCACCACCACTCCTCAACCCTCTTTCAAAATCATCAATGGCAGCACTCAAATACAAGAACGAGCACAACAGAGTAGGTTACTTGGAAAAATCAAAAGCGAGTAACGATTATCATTAAATAATTGACTTCTTGAGGGCATCTCACATCAGATATGCTATCACACATGACCCCAACATCATCTTTGACTCATTGGTCAAACAATTCTAGTCAACGGATACACTAAGGTCAGTAGACTTGGGTCCTCCTGCTATTCTTGCTACTATTGATGATACACAGTACACCATTACTGAGGAACTAGTCAGGACTAAACTTCAATTAGATGATGCTGGTGGTATTACTGACTTGCCAATTGCTGAAATCTACTCTGGAATGGATAATCTTCAGTATGTCACTGAACGCAAGTTAACTTTCTTCAAGAACAGGTTTTCACCTCAATGGAAGTTTTTGATCCACACCATTCTTCATTGTCTTAGTTCCAAGTCTAGGAGTTGGGATCAATTTGGTAGTGCCATTGTTGTGGCTCTTATTTGCTTATCTGATGGGAGGAAGTTTAACTGGTCCAACTACATCTTCAACATGATGGTGAGTAACATTAGCAGCAAAATAAAGTTCTTGATGTATCCTAGATTTCTTCAAATCATTCTGGGTATAGAAACTAGTTCAACAAGGCAATATCAGGTGTTCAAGCTATTTAGGAAACTTTTTGCTAATATGAAGCTTAAATGTGAGGTACCTGATATGCCTCTTTTGGCTGCTATGATTGCCTAAGCTAAAGAAGGTGAAGGTCCTATTCATGAAGTTATGCCTGAAGATGTCCCTGCACCAATGCCTACACATGACCCTGAACCTGAACCTATGCCAGAACCTGACCAATCTTAACCCCATGTGTCTTCACCTCCAGGCCCTCCAAGTCCTCACCCACATACATCTCAGACTCTACCCAGGTCCAATACACCTCCATCAAGATCAACTACAGCTCCACCTGTTGATCACACTTCAAGGGGTGCAGAGGATCCTATCTCACTTGCTGCTCTCTCCTTCATGGTTACTAGTCTTCTGCAGAGGGTAACTTCGTTGGAAACTGAGCTCAAGGACTACAAGAAGCTATTCAGGAATGTGGTGGGTGAGTTGGTCACCAGGATCAAAGAAATGGTAGTACTACTTAAGAAGAAAAATATGGTGGGTGATTCTAATCAGGAAGCTAGAGGAGACAAAGGTGTAGATTTTGATGCTCTACTCAAATCAGCTAATGCAGCCATAGCTTCTGGATCTGATCTTCCTTCTGGTGGTACTTCTGATATTCTTCATACTGGTACTTCTGATATTCCTCCTGATGGTTCTTCTATTGTTCCTTCTGGTTGTTCTTTTGAAATTCCTTCTGGTGCTACTGCTGATCCTAATGATCCTTTTGGTGGTGTCACTGATGCTCATGATGATGTTGCCACTGATGCTCATGATGATGTTGATACTCATGCTCATGTTGATGATGATACTGATGCTCACGCTGATTTTCATCCTGATATTCATGCTAATGTTTCTTCTGGTGATGTCTCCACCAATCATGCTAATAACTCCTCTATTCCTGATCCTGCTGGTGTTTCAGACAAAGGAAAATCCCCAATGGTAGAAAAGGATCCTATTGTCAAAGAAAGGACTCATAAGAAGATGGAAGAAGAAAGACTTGGTGCAGAGGCTGCACAAAGGGCTCATGAGGAAGAATTAGCTAATTTGGCCAAACACAAAGCAGAGATGGCCAAAAAGAGGCAGCAAGAAGTTCTTACTTCTGCTATGTACTATAATGAGTCTGATTGGGTTGACATCATGGCTCAAGTTGAAACCAATGCCTCTCTCTCCAAGGCTCTATTGGGTGAGGATGTCTCTGCAGATAACTATCCAGCTAGAATGGCTACTTTGATCAGGAAGAAGAGACAAGCTCTTGTTGAGAGGTTGGCAGAGGAAAGGAGAAACATGCCAATGACAAAGGCACAACAGAGAGATTTCATAAGACATTTTGTCAAGAATCAGAGCAGTGCTGTCTACTCTACTAGATGGACCTTGGCTAGGGTAAAGCTCTTAACTGATGACCAGATGAAACTGGAGTTTAAGAAGATTCAAAAGGCTCTTGCATTCACTCAGATACAGACTTTCAACAGGTCTTTGAAGAGGAAAGGTCCTGAGGCAGAAGCACCTTCATCTAAGCAGAAAAAATCTACTGAAACTACCAGTCCTTCTGCATCAACTGTACCTCCACCCCCACCAATTGGTTCTGCTCCCATTCCTCCTGAAGCCCCTATTCCTACTGATGCTCCCATTCCTACTGATGCTCCCATTCCTACTGAGACTCTTATTCCAACTGTGACTCCTAATCCTGCTGCAACTCCCATTCCTTCTGCTCCCATATCCATTTGTACCAGGAAGAAGTCTTTTTCCAAGCATACACCCAAGTCAGTGTTTAAAGCTCTGGATTTACATGCAAAAGATAAGACCTTCATCAAGGTTGATGTGGATGAGGATTCAACTGATGAGGATCCTATTCCTTATTCTCCTCTTGCTGGTTGGGAGGTGATCACAACTCCTTTTGGGGTATTGAATGTTATTTATAGGATGGATCGGTCTTCCAAACATTTTACATGTCTCAGGGAGATTCTGCATCTGGTGGATTGACAGGATTTAGTTAAGTTGTATGGACTGGTTCTCCTATATTATGACACTCATCATGTTTTTGGTGCTCGGTTAATATTATTGGGTGATCTTCAGGTGTTGATGGATTCTCAAGAAGGTGGTAAGGGTTTCTTAGTTTGGGCTGATCAAGATATGTGGCAGATTTGTAGTTGGAGGCTGTATCCTCTATCCAATGTTCATGTGTTGGAAACTGTTTCTGGTATGGTGGTGACATGTTTGTAGATGTGACCTACCCTCTCTCTGTCAAGATCATGGAGAAGATGCTTAGACTGAAGTTGGAGATTTCTGGTGAGGTTGTGGGTAAAGACATGACAACTGCTGAGCAATTGGTTGGGTTTATCAAGCATCAACTTGCTGCTGCCAGAGTTTCTCCTGCCTGATTATGGTACTATTTCACCCTTCTTTTCGTGTATATATGTTGTAATAGTTTTCTTCACTGGATTTTCATTTCTATTTTAGTATTAAGTATTTTTCAAAATGGCTTTTTTGAACCTGAAAGTGTTTGGTTATGTTAAGTTTTGGTGTGCAATTGTTTTGCTTCTGGCACACAAGGTACAAAAACTCTTTTGAAAACCAATGGTATTCAACTCACCATCTCTCACAGACAAGAAAGAGTTAACTCACCATGAGGGTACGGCTCTGGTGTGATTATCAAATTCGTTGACAGTTGTTGGTTTACTCAAAATCAGATGGTTCTCAATGTACCATGGTCTTATACATCAACACATTGGCTACTCCATGAGCAAACGGCTCTGGTAAAGAGGACTCAAATCGTTGATGGCTGACAATTTGCCAAAAATTGAATGGTGCTCAACTCACCATGTCGATGTAGATAAAGAGTTAGCTAGCCCACAAGATCGTGACTTGTGGTAAAGGCAGTGGAAAACCATGGTTAGTCCTGAGCTAATGGCTACAGGTAAAGACATATCAAATCTGTTTATGGCTGTGATGGTTTGCCAAAAATAATTAGGGTATTCCAATTCACCAATGATTCATGTTCTAAGAAGTAGACTAGTTTCTAATTCACCAGGATGATGCCATGATTCCATCAAAGAATTAGCTAGCCCAAGAGTGAGTAGCTACTTGGTAAAGGCTTATAAAATCTACTGGTTCATCATTGTTGCTGGTGGTTCCAATGATCGTTGTTCGTTCCATCAAAGAATTAGCTAAGGTGGTTCCAATGATCGTTGTTGGTTCACGTGTTACTACTGGTTCATCATTGTTGCTGGTTTTGGAATTGAAAGTTGCAGATAAAAGATGCTGATCTGGGCTGACTTTTCAAGTATTCATGTTCAAGTGTCAATCCTCATTGTTCAAGACTGAAGATCTATCTAGAAACTGGAAATTGACATAGTCAAATTCTAGTTTAGGGGAGGATTGTTAGGAATATTTGTAATACTTAGCTAAAATTGTAATACTATTAGGTATGTAGTTCCAACTGGTAGAATAGTAGTTCCTACTGGCAGGTATATAGTTCCTGCTGGTAAGGTTATTATTATAGTTACTACTGGTAGTTCCTACTGGTAGCATAGTTAGTCCTGGTATCATCAAATAGTTATTCCATGATAAGATTTAGTTTGTTAGAGTTGAGGATATGCATGAGCTAAATTAGGAAGAGATATGCATATCAATCTCACATGTTTTAGTTAATGCCAATTAGGGGTTCATGGTTATAAATATAACCCACGGCATAGGGAATTGTAACTTAACGAAACACAAAACACAATTATCATTGTTCTTTAATAGAAATCCATAGAAGGGTCTTTTAGTTTTGTTAGTCATGTTCTTCTTATTAGTTGTGTCTATATTCCGTGTAGACATTAGCTTTTCAAAGCAAGAGTATCTCTTGTGTTTAGCTTGTGATTACATAGGCTATTCACCACCCTTAACAGCAAGAAAGATCTATCTAGAGTGGGACGCAACAGTTTCCATCCATACTAACAGTGGAACCAAAATTAACCAACAGCGCCCCGGACCATGGACATAAGGAAACTACAGGGTAGGCTAGGCGATAGGTGTAATGAAACAGTAATATTGGGTGAACGAAATGAAAGGAAAGGCTCTGAAGGGTATATCTAGGGTTATCTTGCACTAATGATGAGTGCAACAAAAAGGGTTTAACAGGGGGATTGACTAATCGATGTGAAAAGTCAATATACACAAACATAAATGGATGGGCTATTTGGGTTTAATTCTAAAATCACCTTAAATCCTAGCTACACCGATCACACCAAGTTACCTCAGTGTAATGCTCATGATAATGGTCTCGAAAAGATATACAAGGCCAAGTTCTAAAGTCTACTACAGCCACCGGCACACTCATTTTTATGGTATTATGTATAAGGGGAAAACGGAAAGGCTTATCCTCACACAATGGAAATATAGGATAGGTGTGCTCAGTCTAGATTAATCCAGTTAAGTAATGAAAAACATGTCAAAATTTATTAATGAAACACTTTTCATCAAAAACTAGAAAAATAAAGGCAAGTAAAATCAAGTGGGCGTCTATGTCTAATCCCTTCCCCCTACTTGGGTCATACTTAAGCATATAAATGAATGATAAGAAGGGTTAGAATTTGAATAGAAAACTCCCCTAGATTTGCTCGACATGATCGAAGACACACGAGTAAACGTGTCCCGCTTTGAGATTTATGAGTAAACTTTAATAACCTGAATTCACTTAAGACAACCAAATGCATCATACTAGAAAAACAACAAGTAATAAAAGAAAATGAAAAACCTAACTCACTTTCGTAGGAATCACGGTTGCATTTAGCATATGCAACAAGCCTTTTAAACCACTTGATGTCCCAAGTGGACGAGTGTAGTCTCGTAAGGGTTTACAGGGAACATACCCACAAAGTTCATTTAAAACTAATACAAGGTTATTGTGTTATTATAGAAAGAATTGAAACTGAGGATAATTACGTCGTAACTCATTGAAGGAGTTACGCCGTAATTATGGCAAAACCTAGCAGACGCTACAAGAGGGTAGCTACGGCGTAACCATAGCATGGGATTACGCCATAGTTGGTAATGCTCTGGAGAGAATCGCTACATGTGATATGTTACGGCGTAATCATTGGGATGAGTTACGCCAGAATCGATGGATGTGTCGAGTCCCGTTTATGTTCTTGATGCAATCTTCTCCGATTCCTTCAAAATGGTTAAAAACACAAAATCCCAACTATACTAATAAAATGAAAAAGAAAAGATATGCATGGGGTGCCTCCCACGAAGCGCTTGTTTTTTTTCGAGTCACGAGCTTGACTCCACCCTTATTTACTACGTAAAAGGGTGTTCATCCCTTCACTTGAAATCAAGTTTAGGTGAAAATAGCATTAAACACCATGAGGGTGTGAATATGCTATGGGATGGGGAAATGATAAGTTATGATCATACCTAAAAGGAGATGTCATTTCCCTCCATACCTTACCCGTTTTAGTTGGTGGCACTAATGATTGGTTCACCTCGTGACGTGGCTAATCAATTGGCTCATATGTCTCCTCATTAATCACTGAAGTGTCTGAGATCTTGTCCTCTAATTCCTTTGCAGGATCAACTAAAATTGGTTCAGTAGCCGGAGCTACATAGCCATCATTGGGTGATGCGACAAGCGAGGTTTGTGAGGTCAAGGCTTGCGCAATTTCATCCATGTTTTCAGCAACATGCATAGGAAAAATAGCAAGATTGTTAGTAATAAAAGAAGAGTTAGAACTGTTACCATTTTGCGTTGTAGTTGATTCCACATTAGCTTCTGGCAATGCTTCATCATCCTGTAAGCTCCATGCTTCCATCTTCTTCAATTGATCATTTCTTGTTTCTTCATCTCTCACAACCTTCAAGCGTCCTGGAAATAGGATAGGTGGGACATAAGGTCTGTTATAAGGAACCGGCTCGTTGTTGACTTCTTTCATCTTTCCCACCGTTGCCTTGATAGTTTCAACCGCATTCTTTTTACTTTCCTGGACCTTTTGTTTAATTCTTCAAGCTTAGCTTCCAAACTTTTCCTCTTAGCGTCAAGAATTTTTAAATTTAAGTCCGCGCCCTCCTTGAATTTCCTAATCCATTTGTCATTCGAGCCGTGCATCCTTTTTAAATTATCTGAGAATTTCTTGACGGCTTCCTCCAATGATTCTCATATGCTTTTCATTCTTCATGGAGAGAATGCTCTTGTATAGCATGAATATTTTCCTTAACCATCTTCATATCACATCCAATCTTATCAATTTACTTTATGATGTCACCAATGTCATTCACGCCTTTGCTACTTGTCACCCAAGTGGTTGCTCCATCATACCAATTTCGTGAATGGTCAGCCATTAGTTCAATTGATCTAAGGGCTTATGCAGGTGGCATTGTAGGGATAGGTCCTTGAGAGTCGAGCATTTGGCGGGACCGGATGTTTAAACCTTGGTAGAAAATAAGGACCATCTGATGGTTGCTGATATCATGCGTTGGGCATCTGTAAAGAAGGTCATTATACCTTTCCCAAGCTTCATCTAGTGTTTCATCCATCTTCTGTCTGAAATTCCTTATTTCTTCCATCTTCTTGGCAATCTTTGAGGGAGGATAATATCTTCCAATAAATGCTTTCTCCAAAATATTCCATGTACTGATTGACCCAGCAGGAAGCATGTACATCCATCTTCTTGCTGCACCTATGAGAGTAATTGGAAATACTCTAAGCATTAATGTATCTTGAGTGACTCTTGGAGTGTGGAAAAGATCTGCGATCTCTAATACCCTTTTGCACATGCAAGTGGGCATCTTCATCATCAGTTCCCGCGAAAAGCTTTTGTCTAAGTTCCCTCATGAACTGGCAGCTGATCTCAAAGTCGATGTCATCATTAAACTCGGGATATACGATGCCTGATCTTTGGTTACCTTGAGTCAAAGCAATATATTCTTCCATAGTGAGCATGTCAAAATCAGAATATTCCATATCCTGAAATATCAAAAACAAATAAAAACAAAAAAGAAGAGAAAAAGAAAACTAAAAATAGAAGCAAAAAAAAAGAAAGACTTAAATTAAAATCCTAAATAGCTCCCAAAGAGTGGCGCCTAAAAACTTGATGCGTGTTTCATCGACTGTGTTTTAATATTTATAACTCTCGTTATACCTATGGTCTACCCTAATGCACTAACGGGCAGTGTACCCGGTCGTGTGTAGTGTAATATTTGGTAAAACCGAGGTCGTCCCAAGAGCTACGTGGATCGGAAATTAACTTAAGTCTATGTCACGATTTTAATTTCTTTTAAGATTGAAATAATAAAACAAGGAAATAAAGGAAAGCAGATAAAGGCAAGAGATGTGATCAATGAAGGAGAGTGGTGCTAACCTAGTTACTCATCCTAACTAGTAATGTTTACATCAAATTACTTTTAATTACTTCAGGTTGAGTCAAAGTCGAGAGGACAAGATTTGGTCAATTCGCCCTAACCTATCAGCAAATTGGCCACCACTAGAGAAGTCAGGTGTCCCCTCATAAGTCCAGTTGTTCCTGGTCACCTAAACCAAGTCATTAAGTTCCGCTACATGCTAGACTTATAATAGTGAGTGCCCAGGCGTTAGCAACTTAAACACTCACCCCCTAATTCTTAAATTCATCCAAACGGTAGGTGATCAGTTGGTCAAAGTGCACAAGTAGAAAAGTCGTCAGTTGGTCATATCTTACCATTCTCATCTCAGTCTACTCACTTAGGGTGAGTTGATCATATCTCCTAAGCAACTAGCCTCTACCGCCATTCAAAGCTACCAAAACAAGGGTAGCTACCAATAAACTATGCATGCATACACTTAGAAATAATTATACGGAAGCAATATAAATGCAAACAAAACAATTAAGGAATCATAACTAGGCCGGCACTGTGGTGTAGCCAAACATAAAGTAAATCATACCAACAAAATGAATAAATCATGAATTGAATTGAACATAATGTTTGATACAAATTACTTGATGTAGAGCTAATAATGATGATGATTGCAGTGATTTCTTCCTTCAAACCGGCTTTGACCGAAAATGCCCCTGAGTGGTGCCCTAATCGACCCTAGGAGAGGGGTGAAGAGAGATACTCAAAAATGCAGATTTAGGGCTGTATTTATAGGCCGCGACAAGGTTACGACGTAATTAAATTTATTAGTTACGTCATAACTAAAGTTACGCCGTAACTAAATTAGAATTACGCCGTACGTTATGTTACTTCGTACTTTTCATCATCCTATCCTATATATGAAACTTTATAAGCCTTTAATACGACTTAGGCCCCTGAAGTAGCGCATGGATTCATATCAAGTCCGAAAGCCTTAATAATACTTATAAGATATTTACGGTTTCAGTCCCTCGTCGTTCTTGATATTTATAAACTTGGTCTTTGAAGTGAATAAAATAAATATTAACTTGCCGCTTCCAGTCCCAGGACTTCAAAACTTTGCGCCCAAGTAATTAATTACGGCGTAACCAAATCACTAGGTTACGCCATAATTCTTCGTATGCACATACTTATCCACTCCGAAATTATCTCTACGGCGTAACTAAATTGCCATGTTACGCCGTAACCTTCACAAAAATAATTACGTCGTAATCATAGGAGTTGGTTACGCCGTATCCTTCATGCATCATATTTACGCCGTAACATTATTAATGAGTTACGGCGTAATCTTCACACTGAATTCATAGGCCCTCGTAAATCTATCTTCAGAACATATATTTGGCCTTATATCATATTTTTTCCACTCCAACGCCTCATTTATCCTGAAATACAAACATGAATGAATATGAACGAATTAAGTACCATATTAATACAAATGAGGCCATAAACACGGGAATTTGATATATAATATATCAGGCTAATTTGATGTTATCAAATATCCCCCCATTTGAATTCTACTTGTCCTCAAGTAGACCCTTTAAATAATTCTTAAAAAGATATCTCCCAAGATTAATTGTAAGATATGAGTCTAAAAATCACCTAAGCTAGAAAATTCCAAACCGAGCACCTCACGAAAAGGGAATTGAAATCACACTCTCTCTCATAATTCACATTTTTATTTTTGGGTGATCACTCAACTACTCAGTCATGGTGAGTATTCTATCATAGGCTTGGCAAATATACTAATCTCCACCACTAGAGTCTATAGATGCAGCTATTCTAAAAGGCAATGGGTTGACACAACATAAAGGCTTATGGGGTTATTTTGTCATTACTAACGAGCTACGGCGAAGGGGACAAAACTAATGATACATGACCAAATCCATGGCCAAGACACCAATGATTGCTCGCTTCCTCACCTAAACTCGATTCATGACTAAGGGTAGGATAAGACATGGGAACACTTAATGGGTGTAAATAAAAAGACACAAAACAAATAGATTTCTAAGTCCATAGTCGCCCCACCACTAGTCGCATTCAATCCCATAGCAAAAATTGAGGGTCAAGAGTCAGGGGGTCCTCAATACACGAGTCAATGCATATAAAATATAGTGTAATGCCTCATAATCTCCATAAACTAAGGCAAATAAGATGCATTAACTAGGCCTTCATCAACAATGAAAAAAAGTATGTGCTATAAAAAAATTTAAATTTGGGTACTTTTAGCACATAATTTTACCAAAATCAACCATTATATCTCCCATCCCCCCACTTGAAATGTACAATGCCTCCCATTGTACGAATATTGATAAAATTTGAAAGGCGAGATAGAAATGTACGGGTTTCTAATTTTATCCGGAAGATAAAACGGATTTGTAAAAACTGCGCCTAACAAGGCGAGAACACTTATCACAATACGACACATAAGCTGATTTATATTTCGATCAGCAATAAACAGACTAACAAACTCTAGCTTGCATTCTCATTTTTTTTTTTTTTTGATGCAAGACAAGGTGTACATGAATAAAAATAAAAACAATACGAACATAAAAAGCGTCCTCCCACTTGAGATCAACTATCATCTAAACCCGACATTCTTCCAAAACCCTTTATTCAAAACCCGCGACTTTCACCAGTGGAACCAAAATTAACCAACAGCGCTCGGACCATGGACATAAGGAAACTAAAAGGTAAGCTAGGCGATAGGTGTAACAAAACAGTAATATAGGGTGAACAAAATGAAAGGAGAGGCTCTGAAGGGTATATCTAGGGGTATGTTGCACTCATGATGAGTGCAACAAAAAAGGTTTAACAGGGGGATTGACTAATCGATGTGAAAAGTCAATATACACAAACATAAATGGATGGGCTATTTGGGTTTAATTCTAAAATTGCCTTAAATCCTAGCTGCACCGATCACACCAAGTTACCTCAGTGTAATGCTCATGATAATGGTCTCGAAAAGATATACAAGGCCAAGTTCTAAAGTCTACTACAACCACCCAAGACACTCATTTTTATGGTATTATATATAAGGGAAAAGGAAAGGCTTATCCTCACACAATGGAAATATAGGATAGGTGTGCTCAGTCTAGATTAATCCAGTTAAGTAATGAAAAACATGGCAAAATTTATTAATGAAACACTTTTCATCAAAAACTAGAAAAATATAGGCAAGCAAAATCAAGTGGGCGTCTATGTCTAATCCCTTCCCCCACTTGGGTCATACTTAAGCATATAAATGAATGATAAGAAGGGTTAGAATTGGAACAAAAAACTCCCCTGGATTTGCTCGGCATGCTCGAAGACACACGAGTAAACGTGTCCCGCTTTGAGATTTATGAGCAAACTTTAATAACCTGAATTCACTTAAGACAACCAAATGCATCATACTAGAAAAACAACAAGTAATAAAATAAAATGAAAAACCTAACTCACTTTCGTAAGAATCACGGTTGCATTTAGCATATGCAACAAGCCTTTTAAACCACCTAATGTCCCAAGTGGATGAGTGTAGTCTCGTGAGGGTTTACAGGGAACATACCCACAAAGTTCATTTAAAACTAATACAAGGTTATTGTGTTATTATAGAAAGAATTGAAACTGAGGATAATTACGTCGTAACTCATTGAAGGAGTTACGTCGTAATTATGGTAAAACCTGGCAGACACTACAAGAGGGTAGCTACAGCGTAACCATAGCATGGGATTACGCCATAGTTGGTAATGCTCTGGAGAGAATCGCTACTTGTGATATGTTATGGCGTAATCATTGGGATGAGTTACGCTGTAATTGATGGACAGGTCAGGTCCCCATTTATGTTACTGATGCAATCTTCTCTGATTCCTGCAAAATGGTTAAAAACAAAAAATCCCAACTATACTAATAAAATGAAAAAGAAAATATAGGCATAGGGTGCCTCCCACGAAGCGCTAGTTTCTGTTCGAGTCACGAGCTTGACTCCACCCTTATTTACTACGTAAAAGGGTGTTCATCCCTTCACTTGAAATCAAGTTTGGGTGAAAATAGCAATAAAAACCATGAGGGTGTGAATATGCTATGGGATGGGGAAATGCTAAGTTATGATCATACCTAAAAGGAGATGTCATTTCCCTCCATACCTTACCCGTTTTAGTTGGTGGCACTAATGATTGGTTCACCTCGTGACGTGGCTGATCAATTGGCTCATATGTCTCCTCGTCAATCACTGAAGTGTTTGAGATCTTGTCCTCTAATTCCTTTGCAAGATCAACTAAAATTGGTTCAGTAGCCGGAGCTACATAGCCATCATCGGGTGATGCGACAAGTGAGGTTTGTGAGGTCAAGGGTTGCACAATTTCATCCATGTTTTCAGCAACCTACATAGGAAAACTAGCAAGATTGTTAGTAATAAAAGAAGAGTTAGAACTGTTACCATTTTGCATTGTAGTTGATTCCACATTAGCTTGTGGCATTGCTTCATCATCCTGTAAGCTCCATGCTTCCATCTTCTTCAATTGATCATTGCTTGTTTCTTCATCTCTCACAACCTTCAAACGTCCTGGAAATAGGATAGATGGGACATAAGGTCTGATATAAGGAACCGAATCGTTGTTGACTTCTTTCATCTTTCCCACCGTTGCCTTGATAGTTTCAACCGCATTCTTTTTACTTTCCAGGACCTCTTTGTTTAATTCTTCAAGCTTAGCTTCCAAACTTTTCCTCTTAGCGTCAAGAATTTTTAAATTTAAGTCCGCGCCCTCCTTGAATTTTCTAATCCATTGGTCATTCGAGTCGTGCATCCGTTTTAAATTATCCGAGAATTTCTTGACGGCTTCCTCCAATGATTCAACATACCTGACCTGCTCATATGCTTTGCATTCTTCATGGAGAGAATGGTCTTGTATAGCATGAATATTTTCCTTAACCATCTTCATATCACATCCAATCTTATCAATTTGCTTTGTGATGTCACCAATGTCATTCACGCCTTTGCTACTTGTCACCCAAGTGGTTGCTCCATCATACCAATTTCGTGAATGGTCAGCCATCTGTTCTATTGATCTAAGGGCTTGTGCAGGTGGCATTGTAGGGATAGGTCCTTGAGAGTCGAGCATTTGGCGGGACGGGATGTTTAAACCTTTGTAGAAAATAAGGACCATCTAATGGTTGATGATATCATGCGTTGGGCATCTGTAAAGAAGCTCATTATATCTTTCCCAAGCTTCATCTAGCGTTTCATCCATCTTCTGTCTGAAATTCCTTACTTCTTCCATCTTCTTGGCAATATTTGAAGGAGGATAATATCTTCTAATAAATGCTTTTTCCAAAAGATTCCATGTATTGATCGACCCAGCAGGAAGCTTGTACATCCATCTTCTTGCTGCACCTGTGAGAGTAATTGGAAATAATCTAAGCATTAATGTATCTTGAGTAACTCCTGGAGTGTGGAAAAGATTTGCGATCTCTAATACCCTTTTGCACATGCAAGTGGGCATCTTCATCATCAGTTCCCGCAAAAAGCTTTTGTCTAAGTTCCCTCATGAACTGGCAGCTGATCTCAAAGTCAATGTCATCATTAAACTCGGGATATACGATGCCCGATATTTGGTTACCTTGAGTCAAAGCAATATATTCTTCCATAGTGAGCATGTCAAAATTTGAATCTTCCATATCCTGAAATATCAAAAACAAACAAAAACAGAAAAGAAGAGAAAAATAAAACTAAAAATAAAAGAAAATAAAAGAAAGACTTAAATTAAAATCCTAAATAGCTCCCTAAGTGGGCGCCAAAAACTTGATGCGCTTTTTATCGATCGAGTTTTAATATTTATAAGTCTTGTTATACCTATGGTTCACCCTAATACACTAACAGGCAAGGTGTGCCATGCGTGTGTAGTGTAATATTTGGTAAAACCGAGGTCGTCCCAAGAGCTACGTGGATCGGAAATTAACTTAAGTCTATGTCACGGTTTTAATTTCTTTTAAGATTGAAATAATAAAACTAACTAATAAAACAAGGAAATAAAGGAAAGCAGATAAAGGCAAGAGATGTGATCAATGAAGGAGAGTGGTGCTAACCTAGTTACTCATCCTAACTAGTAATGTTTACATCAAATTACTTCCAATTACTTCAGGTGGGGTCAAAGTCGAGGACGAGATTTGGTCAATTCGCTATAACCTATCAAAGAAAGATGCCACATTTGGAGAAGTCGTGTGTCCTCATAAGTCCAGTTGTTTTGGTCCTCTAAGCCGAGTCATTAAGTTTCGTTACATGCTAGACTTATAACGGTGAGTGCCGGGCATTAGCAACTTAAACACTCACCCCTAATTCTTAAGTTCATCCAAATGGTAGGTGATCAGTTGGTCTAAGCGCACAAGTAGAAAGGGTCGTCGGTTGGTCATATCTTACCCTTCCCGTCTCGATCTACTCACTTAGGTCGGTTGTCATATTTCCTAAGCAACTAGCCTCACCGCCATTCAAAACTACCATCAAACAAGGGTAGCTACCAATAAACTATGCATGCATACACTTAGAAATAATTATACGGAAGCAATGTAAGCGCAAACAAAACAATTAAGGAATCATAACTAGGCCAGCACTGGGTGCTTAGCCAAACATATAGTAAATCATACCAACAAAATGAATAAATCATGAATTGAATTGAACATAATGTTTGATACAAATTACTTGATGTAGAGCTAATAATGATGATGATTGCGGTGAATTCTTCCTTCAAAGCGGCTTCGGACTTTGGAAAATGCCCAGGTGGTGCCCTAATCGACCCCTAGGAGAGGGTGAAGATAGATACTCAAAATGCAGATTTAGAGTTGTATTTATTGGCCGCGACAAGGTTACGGCGTAATTAAATTTATTAGTTACGTCGTAACGAAAGTTACGCTGTAACTAAATTAGAATTACGCCGTAACTTATGTTACTTCATAATTTTCATCATCCTATCTTATATATGAAACTTTATAAGCCTTTAATACGACTTAGGCCCCTGAAGTAGCGCATGGATTCATATCGAGTCCAAAAGCCTTAATAATACTTATAAGATATTTACGGCTTCAGCCCCTCGTCGTTCTTGATATTTATAAACTTGGTCCTTGAAGTGAATAAAATAAATATTAACTTGCCGCTTCCAGTCCCAGGACTTCAAAACTTTGCGCCCAAGTAATTAATTACGGCGTAACCAAATCACTAGGTTACGCCCTAATTCTTCGTATGCTCATACTTATCCACTCCGAAATTATCTCTACGGCGTAACTAAATTGCCATGTTACGCCATAATCTTCACAAAAATAATTACGTCGTAACCATAAAAGTTGGTTACGCCGTATCCTTCAAAGCATCATATTTACGCCTTAACATTATTAATGAGTTACGGCGTAATCTTCACACTGAATTCATATGCCCTCGTAAATCTATCTTCAGAACATATATTTGGCCTTATATCATATCTTTTCCGCTCCAACGCCTCATTTATCCTGAAATGCAAATATGAACGAATATGAACAAATTAAGTACCATATTAATACAAATAAGGCTATAAACATGGGAATTTGATATATCAAATATCAGGCTAATTTGATGTTATCACTCGTGCTTTCAGATTTAATAACTTTGTATTCAAAACCCTCAATTAATGATTTTTTTCCAATAGCTAACATGCATTCTGCCTTATTATAAAATTCCTTATTTATGAAAAAAAATATTATTGTTTTTATGGGAATCGATGTTTTTTTAATTCTGGTTTTGGGGCATTGGGTGGCATGGGCATATTTTTAAATGTGTTTCTTTGCCACCGAGGAAGTGAATCATCTGGTTGGTGAAAAGAGTATTCTTCAACCTTTGGGGTGTCATAATAACATTCTTTGGGAACCAGCGGAACATTAAGATCTAATGATATATGATTAGAAGCTGAGGATGATTTTACCTCTGAAGGTGGTGGTTCTGTTATTGAAATGAAGAGATGTTGAACTTGCTCGTTCTTACAACAAACTTCATGAATGAAGAATTGGGCGTCATCATCATCAACAACGTCCAATTCCATGGAACCATCTTTGTAAGATAACCTCATTATAGCATTTTATGTGTCTTTGATGTCGTCAACCTTTTTCTTCACGTACGCCACTGGGTTCTTGAAATTGATATTTTTAGGTAGTTTAACAGCATGCTTCGATGATGGATGCACTAAAATAACCTTAAACTTAGAATTGTCATTGTAATCCATGGTTGTATTTTCAAGAAATTTAGCTGTAAATAACCTTTAGTTTAGTAAACTTTTGGTTTAGTAAACCCCAAGAACTAAAGCAAGTCCATATTACCAGCCCTTTGTACTTATGCATTTACATCTTGTACTTGTTAAGTCACCCAACATAGTCAACTGTGTAAACAAGCCTAACAACTAAGGTTGCCCAAAAATATTTAATCATCAAAGATACACATTAATGAGTGTATGAACCACCCTTTGTGCTTGTTTATTAATAATGTTGTACTTGTGCATTTATTTTTGTTATATGAAAAATTTATTAAGTCACCTAAGATTGCCAACTGCCTAGTTCCTCAAACTAATAACTTATCCTAACTACGTAGTCGCCCAAATTAGACAATATATATAGATTCTTAATGTATCATTATAGTATTTGTAGAAATGTCTATCGGTAAAAATCATTACTTTTGTTACTATACTATAACAAGTTTTAGTAATATATTTAATATCTTTTTATATGTGAGAACGTGGTCAATGAAAAATTTGGGGAACCGGTTAACAAAAGATCTAAGGAGGATGTAGATGAAATATGTGAGGAGGCGGTCAAGGAAACACATGAAAATAATGAATCTGAGCAGTACAAAATAAATGGAAATGTGGACGGTGAGAATTCGATTACTAAGCAGCATGTGTAACACCCCCAAATCTCGGTACAGCGGAAGACTTAATCAAGTTTTCGAGGCGTTACTATTGGATTGGTATCGCACACAAGTATAGCAAAAAGATAGTCATTTAACATTCAAAACCAATCCCAAATTTAGTTATTCAAAACATTTAATCCAAAAGTGTAAATATTAGGCCCAACACATGATTTAATAAAATAGGTCCCCAAAGTTTATCAAATTCAGAAATGATCCTTGAACCCCGCCTTCTTGCCAAGCTTCCACCGATCACGTATTCCAAACATCTTTCAAATACCTGAGAAATCATGCTAAAAGGTCAGCTTACGCTAGTGAGTTCATAGGTTTAAGTTCAACAAAATCATAGTGGACCAGTAGGAGTTGATTTGTTATGCAAGACCTAAAATAGATAAATACCGTTTGCACACCGATCCTACCCGGATCACCAACCATAATCATATCACGCATCCAGGGATTAATCGGGCCCCGCGACTCTAGTCCAACACTGTCGTGGTAAAATCTAGAACAATTGCCAACCCCGGACTAGGTCGATGTAGAAGTCTATTCTGAGCTAGGCACGGCTAACCTAGTAAGCCAACGACTACCGCACATCTATCTAAACAGTCAAGCATATAAGCAAATGCAAATAGTTTTAATGGTCCAAAAACAGTAGCATGATTCTCACCTCAATATAGTTAAAAATGTAGATAAAAGTGGGACTATGAAACTTACCTCAAGCAATCAACATACGAATAAACACTAGTAGAAGATAACAGTAATCACGGCACAGCAACTATCGACTCGGCATAACCTATTAATGTAGACCAAATTTAATATATATATCTCTCGAAATCAACGTTATCTACCCCAATGTATTACATTTCGTTATTTCCAAAAATGTCTCGTTTCGCCATTTAATCCTAGTGTTTGGTATCCTCATGTGGGTGTATCGACTCAATATGATGCTTATGAATGCACTCATACAACCAGTATATAACTCAATGCAACACCATGAGACATCTAAGCGATAAGCTCTATATACCAATAAGTTTCGGAATAAATAGTAGACCTTATCGAATTCGTCAACTCGATAAACTCATTTATTTACTCGTGTCGCTTATTATCCCATAAATCAATCGTATCCTAAAGAGTCATAAGCATAATTCATCCAT
This sequence comes from Chrysanthemum lavandulifolium, assembly GCA_022545495.1. Classification (NCBI taxonomy): domain Eukaryota; kingdom Viridiplantae; phylum Streptophyta; class Magnoliopsida; order Asterales; family Asteraceae; genus Chrysanthemum; species Chrysanthemum lavandulifolium. The sequence goes on from CM040239.1 coordinate 97,807,509, forward strand.
TAATAAGGTTACCTTAGCGTATTTAGCGGACTCTTATTAGATTCATCAACCTAATAAGTCCGCTACCCACGCTGGATCAACACTATTAATGTTAGGTTATCCGTAACCCATGCACACAACGTAAGCAAATAAATACTTAAACTAGTATTAAATGCCCATAATTGGCATCCTTCGATAAACGGTACTCGAAAACATTAATTACATATTTATTATAAAACATTTCCAATTTAGTCGTTAGTTTCCATTTAAAATAGTAAATAACAAGATAAGTCTTGTTATCGATATTTTGGTACAAAAGCACATTTATTATTTATATTTCATAGTCTATTAGCATTTTCATGTATATATATATATATATATATATATATATATATATATATATATATATATATATATATATATATATATATATATATATATATATATATATATATATATATCGTCAAATTCAATATTAATCTCATATCGTTATTCGTTTCAAGTCCACAAGCACGAGTCATGACTTCTCGGCTTTTAATCAATCAATAGCAATGTTTTAAACCCGGTCGACCCGGCCGGTTCAACTGGCCGGACCGGTACCCGCCACTAAAATGGGTCAAAAACCGGGTTTTAAAACCGGTCAACTGGTTAGACCGCGGGGTTTGAGTGACCGGTCAACCCGGTCATGAAACCCCGGCGGTTTGGTTTTTCAAATTTTTATGAAAACCGGGTTGACCGGTTAGACCAGCGGTCGAACCGGTTGACTGGTGATCAAACCGTTGACCGGTGGAAAAATAAAATAATAAAATGGAAACCGGGTTGACCCGGCGGTTGAACCGGTCGAACCGGTGCCCGGTGACTCGACCGGGTCGATTAAAAAACCGGTTTTTAAAACATTGATCAATAGTCCATACTATACTAAAGTCCATGTTACGGCTTTGTCGGAGTCAACTATTGACTAAAAAGTCAAAGTAACGCCGACGTAGCTCAAAGTTGACAATACATATATCAAGTTCAATTTAAAAGTCATAATAGCGCAATTCAATCCCAAACCAACTCAAATCAATCTCGCCAACCAATCAATCAACCAAATATGCCTGAAACCAATGTTATGACCCTAATGGTCATGACATGGTCACGGTTAAGACCACGTGAACCAAACAAGCTCTAGAAGCTTTTCGGCTCCACTCGTCTCATCCAAACACCAACTACATTAACCAACAAGCTACCAAAACGACCCGACCCAGACCCTTGGTCCATGTGGGTCTCGTACGCAACCCAAGGCACGCGTACGTGACCTTGGTGGCTCGTACACCATCTCAACCCAACCAAATCACTTCCAAATCAATTCCACAACATCCAAATACAATCAATCAACCTCCAATCATTAACCAAACACAAACCCATCATCTATTCTAACCAAAAATATGAAAATAGACCTAAAATACATAAACCCATCAAATTGATACACCACATGCTTACCAAACACTAACTACTTGTTTATTTAGATGTTAATTAGACTTAATTCCATGTTTCACCCAAAAGCCTTAAAATTCGACATAGGGTCGAAACCCTAATAAGCCATACGTGGCTTTACAAGGCTCAAACAAGGTGTATTCATGTCTCTTTTACCTTATCCAAACACGAATTTCAAAACCCACTTGAAACCCAAGAAATCCAAATCTTAATATTTAGATTTGAAGGTGTTAATGGAGGTTTTAGTGAGAGTGTTATATATGGATAGAAAGAGGATGAAAAGATCTTCGATATGGTGGTAGTGGTGGGTGGTCACGCGCCGTCGTGTGGCGGTGGTGGTGTTTAGGGTTAGGGTTTATATTTAATTTGGGGAGAGAGAGTGTAGGACCTCACTTTTACACCAACCTTACACGTACACACCTTATCACAAGATGAACACACGTAAACCAAACACACTATATGCGTAGAAGTAATAAACAAAGATGAGAAAAATGGTGACTTAAGATGTAAACCGTGTATGTATGTAGAGAAAGATGAAAACAATAAGTTGTATATTCCAAAGAAAACACACACACACACACTCAAGCACACCCCTCAAATGAGACTTTGAGGGGTTTATATAGTACAAGTAACATGATGCCCTAAAAGGCTTTCTATGGGCTTCGTGGGCTTGGACATGGGTTGGATTGGATATAAGACAAGCTTGACTAAACTAATACCCATTTAGCTTAGTCCAATCCACGAGCCCGTTGACTATTCTAGCACGATATCTAACACACGTTAAAAAGTTCCTAAACGTGAATGACCATCACTTCTAATAAAACTATTAAGGCTAACAATCTCCCCCTAAGGGTTGGTCATTAAAATAAAGCTCCACTTGATTAGGTCTTAACTTTTCTCGAGCTTGAACTTTGTTTGTAGATATAGAATAGTCTTAATTCTTTGTTCCTTCATGCTTTGTGATCAGTTAATGTGGTTGTATCGCCATTGTCAACCGTTGGTTTGGTGACTCCACGCCTTTCTCCACCATGCTCACACTTCTATTTGTCTTTGGTTACCAATGATGTGGTTCTCTAGTCTTTAAACTTTGTAGATTCTTTGACATTGTCGAAGAATCATCTTTAACTTTGAGTAGCCTTTCATTTTGATGAGAACTTTCATGTGTTGTTGGTATGAGCATGTGGAGAGTCGCACGATCAATCCGCTCAGAGCTTCCATAAGAAGAAAACATAAAAGCAGGTTAGTAATAAGCGGATTCCGGCACTTACAAGTTTGAATTTTGAGGGTGTTAACGACATAGTGTGAAAACACGTCTCTAATTCTCACAGAGGCCGTTCTCGAACTGAGTCCCACAAGTGAGATAACGTGATGTACGAAATACACCCTACATTCGGATGAGTCGCCGAGGTACACCAAGCATCACCCCATGATTGTAGACCGTTTGAGACACACTCAAGCGTAATCCACAGGAGTTACCAAGTGACTGCTGTCGGTCGCTTGATGTTGACCCGGCAGAGTTTCCATTCAATCATCGAAGATCACGGATGTAAAACTTCTCATAAATGTTACGGCAGATTGCTAAGAAGCTGCGTAGGACTCTAAAATATATCACTTGTGTCCTTATTGATGAACAACAAGCGATGTCATGTCAAGTGTTCCTATGAGATCTTTTGATGAATCTCATGGCTCTAGACTCAATAGTGCATTTCGGTTTTCCGAGCGGAGACTAGGGAGAGGGTCTCCTTCTTCAATACCAACGATCTCTAAGAGAAAGTCGATAGATTATGTAGGGTTCCCAGTGAGAATGAAACAAACCTTTGAGAGGAATTGAGTGGCTAGAAGGTTTAGTGCAAATCGTCCACCGGGTCCATGATGTCTTTGTCTTCAATACCGTGTCAACTTCGTGACAACCAAGAGATGAATTGAACCCGGTTTACGCCCTAAGGTTGAATGTGGAGGCTATTTCTTTTCACCCTTTCTTTTACATTTCTTTTAATTTTTCAACCCTTCTTTCTCATTTCTCACATTACTCCTTTTTTCAATCATACCTAAGGACTTCTAATACTAACTATTTGTGATGTCCTTGGGTAGATCCCTCCGACTCTGGCGGATCATAGGACAATTTCCTATCCTTAGTCACCTTATAACTCCATGATGTCCTATTGTTGCAATAAAACCATTTTCTTGAAAATCTCTCAAAGTGTTTATGATTGAAAACATGTTTGAAACACTCAGTGAGTTTTATATTTTCGTAAACACTCCCCTTCACATGTGCTTATATGTTTTGATAGAAATCGCACATAGAGGGTAGAGTTCGCACTTTTGAATTGATCGACTTTTAGTGAGCTAGACCGATTCGAGACACGTTTACATCACTATCGAACTAGCTTGAAATTATTACCCGTCCCCGGTCAAGTCCATAGAAAGTTTCTCGAGATGGTACATGATTCCTCGTCAATTCATTGGTTTCAACCGAGTCGGGCTCATTTTGAGATTCAAACAACGATCATTAAACTTTTGATCACATTTTAATCACGTCTCCTCCCCTCAAAAATAGCATATACGTGATATTTTTATATCATCGGATTAAACAACATTTTAGAATCTTTGGGAGACAAACGGATTTGATTTAAGCATGAATTTGGAACATTTTAGTTTTATACTCCCCTTTAATAAAGCATAATCAATTAAAGGGTTTTAGAGGAGTTATCTTGAGCACAAAATATTTTAAAAGATTTTGAAAATCTTTTGAACAATCTTGAAAAAGTGCTCAAGATGATGATGATTTCTCACCGATTTTAAATGTAGTGCATCAAGCGTACACTTGATTTTTCTATAAAACACGAGTTTTGATTTGAAATAATCAAAAGTCATTATTTTGTCCGGTTTCGTACTAAAGTATAATGAAAGCCATATTTTGAAGAAATTTTGAGAAACGACATGTTTTGGAAAACATTAAAGAACTCTTGCTCAAGCATCCGTACATGCCCGTATCATTGTTGAATGACATTTCTAGAAACGTCATGAATATCGATTATACAAGAGACATGTCGTGAGAAGAATATTTTTGGATTTTGATTTTCTATTGGTTTTGTATTTTTGAAAGTTTTATACTTTTATATTTTGCTTTTGTTGGTTTTTCAAATTTTGTATTTTGTTTTTCAAAAATATTTACAATAAGCTTTTGGAAAATCATTTTAAGAAGATTCGAGAAGACGTTCTAACTCCTCGTGGGTTGGGCTTCGCATTCAATTCGTCGAACTAAATCGTCAAACCTTTCTTTTGGAAGGGCTTTAGTAAATATATCGGCGAGTTGGTAACTGTCTTCACGAAAAATAATTCAACAAGACCTTCTTCCACATGTTCTTTTATGAAGTGATAGCGACTGATATGCTTAGTCTTTGAGTGATGAACAGATTGCATGATATGGCTATGGCACTTTTCAAGTCACAATACATAGGTATTTTATCGAAAGTAAAGCCATAATCGTGAGTTGTGTTCTCATCCATAGAACTTGAGTACAACACGCAGATAGAGACACATACTCGGCTTGACGGTTGAAAGTGCAAAGGCAATCTTGTTTCTTTGAAGACCGACTACTAACTTTTCACCCAAAATTGTGCTCCTCCGGATGTACTTTTGTTGTAACTTGGTCACTGCGTGGTCCGTGATCGAAAAGGCAATTAGATCAATCCGGATTCATTCGGATACCAAAGACCCTGTGAATGGATGTCTTTGTGTACCGAAGATCCTTTTAACCTCTTTGAGGTGCGAGTCGGTAGGCTTAACTTTGAAACCGTGCTAATAAGCACATAGCAAAATGAATATCGGGTCGACTAGCGGTAAGGTACATGAGAGAAACAATCATGCTCCGATATTTCTTCGGATCAATAGGTTTCCCAAACAAATCGGCTCCAATTTTTGGTGAAGTTACCATTGGTGTTCCGACAGAGTCACAATTATCCATACCATGATTTTTCAAAATCTCCGTTGTATATTTAGCTTGATTTATAAAAATTCCACGAGGGGACTGATGTATTTGTAAACCAAGAAAGAATTTTAGTTCCCCCATCATGGACATTTCAAATTTGCTTTTCATGAGATTTTCAAAATGTTTTGAAAGATTGAATTAGTGGACCCAAAATGATGTCGTCTCACGAATCGAACAATCAAAATGTCATTTTGCATTTTGTGTAAACAAGGTAGGATCAACCGTTCCTTTGGTGAAATTGTTTAGGATAAGGAAGAGGAAAGTTCGTCATACCACGCTCTCGGAGCTTGCTTTAAACCATAGATTGCCTTTTTGAGTTTGTAGACGTGAGTCGGATGTTCCATGTCTATGAAGCCTTACGGTCGACTCACGTACACTTCTTCTTTCGTAGTTCCATTCAAGAACGTGGTTTTAATATCCATCCGATAAACCGTGATGTTTTTGTGAAATGCATATGCTAAGAAAATCTCGATCGCCTCAAGTCTAGCTCTTGTGTGAATGACTCTTCAAAGTCTATCCTTCTTCCCTGTCTGTATCCTTTGGCCACAAGACGAGCTTTGTAGCTAATTACGCCATCTCTTCATCCTTTTGTTCTTCCATAACCATTTGAGATCATTGACACGAACGTCAATTGGTCTTGGAACCATATCCCAAGAGTCATGTAGACGATATTGGAGAAGTTCCTCCTGCATCGCTTCTATCTATGTGGGTTCTGCCATTGCCTCGCGAATGTTCGTTGGCTCTATATTGCTAATTGAGCAAAGGTAAATGCATAAGTCGCAATCGGTGGCAAGTTGGCGTCTCGTCTGAATTGGCCTTGATGGTTCACCAATAACTTGTTCAATTGGGTGGTCTTTTGTCCACTTCAAAGTGAAGGATACCGTAGATTATACGGTGCGAGTTAGATGGTTCTCGTAAGCTAGAAGATGATTCATTTGATTCCGTAGCAAGCGGGTTTTCAAATAAGTCTTCATCTAACGTTGCATCGTTACGGTTTTGAGTAGGTTCCTCTTGAAATGATATGTTTTGAATTTGCTCATCAGCTGCTTGGTAATCTGTTTGAAGAATTGAGTTCTTTGGAGTAGATGTAGATGATGGTGATGGAGTTGGTGCATTGATTTCGACCGTTGTAGATGCATCTTCAATTGGTGGCGATGGTAGATGATTTTGAGCTGGTGCGTGGAATGATGGTTTGATGCATTTGTCAAGTTCCACCATAGTATTCATCGAACATTAACTCAAAGAAATTCTCCCATTCATGTTCATGAGGAGTGCCGCAAAAGTTGTTGGGGCTCTTTGATGTACGAGTCTGAACTAATGTGTCCAAGTCTCGGGTTTAGTGCGGGTTCTAGAGCGTAGTCTCTCGAAGCCATATGTGAAAGTTCATCAAATTTCACATTCATCGTCTCCATGATCCTCCTAGTTCTTCTGTTATACACCACGAATGCCCTCGAGTTATCCCGAATATCCAATGAAGATTCCAATATCACCTTTAGCTTTCAATTTACCTAGATCTTCTCGTCGCTCGTTGGATAGCACAAAAGCCAAACACGAAAGTAAGAGATATCGGGTTTCTCGTTGTTCACAAGCTCATACGGGGTTTATTGAATCTAGGATGGATTAGGGATCGGTTCGAGTGAAACAAGCAAAGGGCAATGAGATCACCCATAGAAATAACGGTGCACTAGAATAGATTAGCATTGTGCGAGCAGCTTCCACAAGAGTTCTATTTCTTCTTTCAACTACCCCATTCTGCTGCGGAGTTCTAACAACCGATGTCGTGTGTAATTCCAACATCTTCAAAATAAGTTCTTAACTCGATTAGTGAATCCCGTGTCGTTATTCATTCTTACAACCCCATCGGAGTTTGAAGAAGTACTTGAATCACACCAAGAAAGGTGATGATGATGCTCGGTGCTTCGCCTTTTGATCTTAGAAACCTAACCCATGTATATCTTGAATAATCATCGGCGATAACAAGGATATACTTTTTCCCATTAATGCTTTCAACTCTCATTGGGCCACATAAGTCCATGTGCAACATATGCAACTTTGCTTCGAACTAGGTACGGATTTGGGTTTATATGATGCTCTTTGCTTTTTCCTTGTTCGCATGATGGACATAAGTGATCCTTGGTGTATTTGAACTTTGGAATTCCGTTGACGATGTTGTCTTTGGCAAGATTGTTGATGGTGTCAAAATTGAGATGGATAACCTTCTATGCCACAACCAGACCGAGTTCCGGATGCTCGTGTCATAAGACATATTGGTGATGAAGAGGCCATTTGATTGATGTCGATAGCATACAAGTTTGTATCACGATTCCCAATTAAGAGATCGATGCCATCCAAGTTTCTATGAAGCAAGCATTTTTCCTAAAAGCAACCTCTAATCGCATCACGTAATCGCCTGACGAAAACAAATTGTGTCCCAACCCTTCGACATAGTAAACCCGAGTGATCAAATAATTTCCAAAAGGTAGATCTCCATAACCCATGATAGTCGCTACATGATCATTTCCAAAACGTCACGGTTCCCATGAATTTCCATACGAAATTGATCGCAGCTTCAGATTCTTGGTCATGTGCTTGGAGCAACCCGAGTCGACGATCCAAAGACAAATTTCGATAACCGCCGTAAATGTAAAAAGAAGACTTTGGAAACCGCTTTGATTTTGGTTCCTTTGGGTTAGAGGTAAAATCGATTACACTCATAGAAGTTATCTATTGGTAAGCAGTTCGTCACTCATTCTACCATTCAGAGTGTGAAAGTTCTACCCGTGGGTTTCAAATGTCATCCCTAAAGTAAACATTATGCTCCCTATCAAGAGTGTAAAGCCTAAGTCTCGCAACTAGTCTTCCTATTCATTTAGCATAAGTTCTTTTGGGTGCATTCTTCTTAACAAGCTTAACAATCTCATTCTTAGAAACACAATCATCATGAACATTAGTTAAAGATTTCTTGCAAGTAAAACAAAGAGATTCAACACATTCATTAGACTTAGCAAGTTTCATAGGTTCATTACATTCAGATGAAATGTATTTCTTATTACAAAGCGGTAAACTCCTAAGGTGTTCTTCTACTTTCTTCTCTTTATTCAAGCGACTACTCTTAGAGGCAAGCGAGACTCTATTGTTCCTTGTATTGCTCTTAGGCTTTAGTTTGCTACTCCTAGAGGTGCTTCCTAGTCCTGTAGAAGGTAAGGCACACTCATTAGGATTCACAATCTTATCTAGAGAAGTGGTTTCGGCTTTCCTAGTCTCTTTGGAGTACTTTTCTAAACTTATGTCATTTGTTCCATATGGTTTAGATGTGGAGGCGCACGCATTAGTGGTACTCATCTTAAAAGGCCATGTGCTAAAACTTTGGTTTCTCAATAACCGCTTTTCCTTTTTAAACATTTTGTTTAGGCGAGGCATGTGGAGTGATTGGTTTTGATAAATCATTTTCTCATTGACTTTTGGAGGAGGCATTGAAATGTACATTTTGGTTTTAAAACCGTTTGGGAATATTTGCTTTCTCCACGGTCAATGGTTTTGAAATCGTAGTATCCATCGCTTTTCCTTTTGACATTCCGGTGAGCCCTCAAAAGATCATTTTCACGCTCATGTCATTGTAGGCACGCCTACGACGAGCTTGTCATACTTGCATTCCTCGGTTTTACGATCAAGTTGTTTAAAATATGAGACATTTTCTTTTCAAGTTTCTCAAGTGCTTTTTCATATTTTGAAACAATTTTAGAGGTCTCGGTGAGTCTTTCATGATCTTCAACGTAATATGTTTGTAAAATAATGGACATAATATCGGTAGTCGAACATCTTGAAGAGAGTCATTTATATTTTCCAAAATTTGATGTGTTCGACACGGTCATTAGCTTGCTTTACTGTGGATTTATGGTCCTTGACAAAGTCAATGCTTCTTTCAAAAAGCTTGTTCAAAATGAATTACCCTTGCACCGATGGCATTCGGTGAGGGGCAATTTGAGTTTCAAAATACTTTTATTTTCATTATCAAAACTATTAAACCGATGTTTGTTGTAATATTGGTTTTAGTTTTAACGATGTCTTGAAGATCTGCAATTCTAGTTTTCACATTTTCTAAAATACTTCTCGCATCACTTGTGTTAAAAGGATTGTTTGAAGACATTTGTTCAATGTTCGAAGAGAATTTGAGACAACAAGCGGTTTTGAAGCAGATTTTGAAAGCAGTGTTGACTCTTTGTTTGAAACACTTGGTGTGATGGAAAACTTTGACTTTTCTTTTGATTAACAAAAGTAATTCCGTTAATTTTGTTCCACTTGTTATAATCAATTGGTTTCATTTCCGAATTCTTTTGTTTCATTTTGATCTACTCTCTCGATAGTTCTAACGCTTCAAGAGAATCACGAACAATAATGGGTTCATGTAAAGCATTTCCATTGTTTAACACATTCGAGATTTCTAAGCTTTCTTGAGGAACGAAGAAGGTCGTTACCAAGTGCCATTCTATGATTAGTATGAAAACGCAGATTTACTTGATTAGAAAGCATCTTGATTGTTTGAGCAAAATGACCCGCTTTTAAGAAGCAAATTTTCCAAAGTTTGGATTTTTTCATTTTATCAAGAATTTCATCAAGAAGAGAATCTTCTCGCTTTGAAAATCAAGAATCAATTGCTTCTTCTCTTTTTCAAGATTAGAAAACATTTCTTTTTGTTTGGAAAGTTGGTTATTTAAATCGTAAATTTCCTTGTTTAAAGATTTAATTTTCAAGTTCAAATTCACATCGAGTGTGTTGTACTTGATTTGCAATAGTTGTTCTTTAGAAACCAAATTTCGATAACCAATTTCTAATTTCGATTCTTTGTTTTATGAAATTCAAAGGCTTTTGCGCTCTCCTTGTAACTCTCAAGCTCACCGTCAATTTAGCATTCACGCCTTAACTTCGCGATTGACCGCTCTAACTTTCTCAATTTCAATGCCACAATTATTGATTAATGATTCAAAATAAGCACGTGTTTCCTCATCGGCCTCAAGATTTTGTGCCACGGTCCACTAGGATCCACATCTCGAGTCTCGTAGTTAGTATTGCTACAACTCGGATTGTCCAAGTATGTATCATAAGTAGGTGCCGATGTCACGAGAATGTTGTTCGTCATGAGTAAACACATCAAATATGACATTGTTATAGCATGGATCAATGATTGGTACCTCGACATCTGCGTTTGCGTCATAGGCAGGAGGTGCGTCGTAATCGATGTCGTACTTAGTCTCTCAAGATTTGCCATGAAGATGCGTTCGCATTGATTTCTCGAGGTCTTCCAAATCATCCATAATGGCCATGAAGTCATGTTCCTCAAGACTCAATTGAAGTCCAGTTGTTCCTTTTGTACCAACATGATAGCTTTCAAGATACGCAAGATCCTTCTTTTTCGCTTAGTTGGACAATTCCTTGCCATGTGACCCAATCCTTGATGGTTATAACACGTAACTTGATTACCCCGATTCACATTTCCATAATTCCCAACGATCGACCGCAACATTCCCATTCGACACCATCGCTCTATTCCCAACATTTCGACCCATCGATTACCAGATTCTCGAACCGCTTGATTACCCATCCGAAATCCAAGAGATATCCTTGTGGGTTCGCAATAACTCCAACCATTTGTCTTTGATTACCCATGTTCACACCCTACGTGCAATTTTCTGCTATGTAGTGTTTGATGAAATCCTTTGGTTGTTGTTGGTTGGTGTGGAATAGCGACCTCGAATGCTTTACCCAAGAATGCAAATGCTTGTGACAAAGCTTCTTTCGGTTCCATTTCAAGATCGTGATTCCTTGTTCTGGTAATGTTGTTGTTCGGTGGATAGTTCTGTTGTTGAGGGATGTATTGTCGCAAGTTGTTGTTAGTGGAAGATGATGAAGCTTGTTGTTGTGTATTCACCGGAGTTTGAGTCTTTGTAAGGAGTGCCAATGGATCATGATTCTTTGCTAATCTTTCTTGCCCGACTTCATTTACTTCATTTTGGTTTTGTTTCGTAAAATCGTTGAGTTGATCAAAGTTCACTTGATGTAAGTCTTTTGTTTGGTTGACAATAGTGACATATCATCCCCATTCTTTCGGTAGATTGTTTAGGAACTTGATGTTGCTCACGATAGTTACGGGTGTCAACTTGTTTCGATCACTCATTCATTAAAGTGCGTAACCTTCCATAGTAGGATTCAATGGATTCTCACGGAGTAGATGTAAACTTCTCCCATGCGCTAGCAACTTGTTCTCCGTATCTTGTTGACCAATTTCGCTCCATGACAAAGTCATCTAACACGCTTCCACATATCGAAGCGGTTTCACAACCTGCTCACAAAGAAGAAAGATGTCTCTTGGTAAACCCAGCTGGACAATATGAATTGCCATGTCATCTCGCTTCGACTTGCTTCCGATCCTCTTCGAGTATTCGATTCTTTTGAAGACGAAAAATGGTGGGACGAGAGGTGTTGCATCAAGATTTCCGTGGTCTTGGACTTGTCGAGGTATGAAGGGTCCATTAAGAATGGATTGAATCATCAATTTTCCATTAGGTTTTGTCTTGATGTAACGAAGCATACGACTTGTCCATTGAAGATAACCACCTTTTTCCAACATAGGAGGACGGTTTTCAGACCTACCGCATGAATGTCTTGTTGAGTTGCCATTGATGAAGGTATGATATGATAAAGTTGATGTAGGATCGATTCAACGATAAAGGAGTTGTGTTGGATGAAGATTAAGCTCGGTTGTTGTAGTGAAAATTTGGTCTAAAACTTTAAAACCTTAATAACTTCTTTTCGAGCGTTTTAGGACTTGAAGGTTGACCAATGAACTTTAGTTTTCATTCTGGTCAATTCTCCTCGTTTTCACGGTCGTTTTGATGGGTAGATCGCTGAAACGGAGTTACGGTTCAAAAGTTATAGCCGCTTGAAGTTTTGCTCAAAATCTTACTCAGAAAGCGTTCTTAAGCGTAGAAGTGAGTGCTTATGCGTGGGATTGCTTAACCGTAGGATTCTTTATGCGTAAAATGACTTAGGCGAGGATCCCTTATCGTAAAACTTCAACTTACGCGTAAACTTAAGGTTAAACGTAAGTCTTATGCGTAAACTTTAAGCGAGAAGTAGAGTACCTACGCTGAAGAGTTAACTTATGCGTAGAGTGCTTACTCGTAAGCTTTCGCTTATGCGTAAGATTAGGTTAAAACCAAAAATCCTTTACACCGTCACAACAGAAAAGATATCCACAAGTCGAAGTGTTCCACACACTTATCCAAGTGAGGGAAGCAATCGAGTAACCTTTGATGCTCAAGATTCGTAACCAAATGCTTATGCGAGAAAGTTAAGCGTAAAAATAGGGTTTTGACTTTTCACGCGTAAGAATAGGGTTTTGACCTCACGCGTAAAAATTTCCAAATTTCAAACAATTTCGATACACTCAAAGCCTTGAAAACACTCAAATAACACAAAAGTTTTGACCTTAATCACCCAAAGTGCTTAGATAGCTTATGCGAGAAACGCATTAACGCATAAAACATACGAGTTAAAAATCAAGAAAACACGAAAGCTTGAACTTTTTCCAAAACTAGACTCTTTAACACTATAAGAACCTCAAACCATAAGAATCTTGAAGATTTTAGTGCAAAAGTAAAGTTTTAAGCTTGACAACTTTTAATAACGAGAGCTTACTACGTAACACTACACACAAAAACTTCAACCAAACACTCCTAAACCATTGTTAGGCGATTGATACCAATTGTAGGACCTCACTTTACACCAACCTTACACGCATACACCTTATCACAAGATGAACACACGTAAACCAAAACACACTATATGAGAAGTAATAAACAAAGATGAGAAAGATGGTGACTTAAGATGTAAACCGTGTATGTATGTAGAGAAAGATGAAAACTATAAGTTGTATATTCCAAAGAAAACACACACACACACACACACACTCAAGCACACCCCTCAAATGAGACTTTGAGGGGTTTATATAGTACAAGTAACATGATGCCCTAAAAGGCTTTCTATGGGCTTCGTGGGCTTGGACATGGGTTGATTGGATATAAGGCAAGTTTAACTAAACTAATACCCATTTAGCTTAGTCCAATCCACGAGCCCGCTGACTATTCTAGCACGATATCTAACACACGTTACAAAGTTCCTAAGCGTGAATGACCATCACTTCTAATAAAACTATTAAGGCTAAGAGAGAGAAAGTGTGTTGTGTGTGTGTTTTTAGTGAGAGAAACAACTAGCTCAAATGGGAGGGTGTGGCCTTTTATACTTGGACATAAGGACTCAAAATAAATAGAAATGGGGAGGGCGCGCTATGGAGAGAAGAGGAGGTCGGAGTTGTAATTTTTGTAACTATCCGTTTACCCATTCCCGAGCTCATATATTGTCCCCCGAGTGTCCCACGACGTTCATTCGACTTTCTAACATCGTTATTTACGTTTTTCCACGAGTTTTGACTATTTATTTGTCAATTTTCGAGTTACGGTCTAAAAGTTACGTTATTTCTCGCTTTAGGCTTTTCTAGTGCCGAAACCAAATAGAGTTAAAACTCATTCGATAACTTATTCAATAGTGAAATAATCCGTAAAACCAATAAAGCGATATAAAATCAAGTCATGGTTTATAAAAATAGTGATAAAGGCAAAGCTCGGTTTAGTTTAACGTGTGCGGTTACCTAAAATAGACTCCTAAATTGCCAGTTGTCACAGCCTCCGACCTCGGAAGAAACCCGTCCGGGTTTCCTCCAGTTTCTTGATGTCATAAAAGTTTAGGATACTTCCTACGGAAATGTCCTCACGTTCCCAAGTGAACTCCGTCCATGTCGGGAGTTCCAACGAACTTTGATAATCGAATTCACTATTCTTGACCGTTTAATCTCACGATCCAAAATCTCAATCGGTTCCTCAACAAAATTCAATTCTCGTCAATACGAATATCTCTTATGGCACAACTATGTTTTCCTCCGAAAGACATTTCTTAAGGTTACTAACATGAAAGACATTGTGTACATCGCTCAATTCCGATGGTAGCTCCAAGCGGTATGCTACCGGTCCGATTCTTTCGAGTTGGAAAGGGACCAATATATCGGGATTGAGTTTTCCACGCTTTCAAAATGAATCACTCCTTTCAAGGAGAAACTTTCAACATAACACGATCTCCAACCCGAAATTCTAAAGGTTTACGTCTCTTATCGGTATAACTCTTTCATCTATCACGAGCGGTTTGCAACTGTTCTGAATCGAACTATCTTCTCGGTGGTTTCTAGGACAAGTTCGGGACTTGTAAGTTGACTCGCCAACTTTAGCCCAACAAGCAGGAGAACGACATTTTCGGCCATCGGATTGCCTCAAATGGGGCGCCTTAATGCTAGAATGATAACTATTGTTGTAAGAGAATTCGCCAAGGAGATGTCTCTCCGCCTTTGCGAAATCAATAACACAAGCTCTAAGCATGTCCTCTAAATTACGAATGGTTCTCTCGCTCGACCATCGATCCGAGGGTGGTAAGCGATGCTCATATCCAAGTTTGTTCCTAATGTTGTCTGCGTAATGATCTCCAAAAGTGGGATGTAAAATGGCTATCCCCATCGAAATGATAGATATCGGTGCTCCATGACGCGATACTACCTCCTTAAGATACAATCGAGCAAGCTTATCGAGACTATCGGTTTCACTAATGGCTAAGAAGCGAGACTTAATTAAGCGATCAACGATTACCCGGATAAGCGTCATTGCCGCTAACTGTTCTCGATAATTTAGTGATAAAGTCCATGGTTATTCGCTCCCATTTCCATTACGGGAGTTCGGGTTGAACTAAGAGTCCCGAGGTTTCGATGTTCGGCTTTTACCTTAGAACAAGTCGGGAACCAACCGACATCTTGAGCTATATCGGCTTTCGTATTAGGGCACCGATAAAGTTTCTTAAGGTCCTCATACATCTTATCGCCGGGATGAATAGAGTATTTTGATTTATGCGACTCATGCATAATCAACTCACGATTCCACCATGAAATGGTATCCGACTACATCTCGAGCATAAAGTTCCGTCGGGAACGCTTCACGGCCGTTTTCACTTTCTACCATTCCATGAAGATTCTCATAACGATGGTTCTCTTCCGTCAATTCCTCGGCTTGGGCGGCTAAAATTTGAGACAAGATGAGGCGAAACAATGGTCATTCCTAAGGATCTAACAAGTAGGGGTGGAATGTCCTCCTTACGACTAAGTGCATCGGCCACAACATTAGCCTTACCAGGATGATAACGAATCTCACGATCATAATCACTAAGCAATTCTAACCAACGGCGTTGTCTCACGTTCAGTTCCTTACGATCTAAGATATGCTTCAAGCTCTTATGGTCGGTAAATACTACACACTTGGTTCCATCATGATAATGTCTCCGGATCCTAAGAGCAAACACTACGACACCTAACTCAAAGTCATGGGTGATGTAGTTTTCTCATGCTTCTTAAGTTGTCGGGATGCATAAGCAATCACCTTCTCCCGTTGCATCAAAACACCACCTAAGCCTTTATGCAAAGCATCGCAAAGACACGACAAAATCTTCGCTTCCTTCAGTAAAGCTAGGATGGGCGCACTACACAACTTCTCCTTGAAGTTGGAATGCTTCTTCTACCTTTTCTCCCCATTCATACTTAACGTCCTTCTGCGTTAGTTTGGTCACGACTTAGCTATCTTGGAAAATCCCTTAATGAATCTCCTATAATAGCCTCGCTAAACCTAGAAGCCGCCGGATTTTTGATAGGTTCTTAGAGCTGCCCATTCCTTAATGGCCTTAATCTTAGATGAGTCAACATGAACACCTCGACTATCTATCACATGACCTAAGAATTGCAGACGGAATCCAAAATTCACACTTAGAGAATTTGGCATACAACTTCTCCTCTTAACAATCCTAAAATGAGCCTCAAATGCTCTTCGTGCTCCTCACTACTCTTAGAGTATATCAAGATGTCGTCTATGAATACTATCACAAATTTATCCGGTATGGCTTACACACAAAGTTCATGAGATCCATGAAAATGGTAGCGTTAGTCAAACCAAACGACATCACTTGGAATTCATAGTGTCCATAACGAGTTCTAAGCGCGTCTTAGGGATATCCTCTCTCGAACTCTAAGATGGTGATAACCGGATCGTAAGTCGATCTTAGAAAAGACACTAGCTCCTTGGAGTTGGTCGAATAGGTCATCTATTCTAGGTAGCGGATATCGGTTCTTCACCGTCAACTTATTCAATTCCCTATAATCAATACACGTTTAAAGCGATCCATCCTTCTTTTCACAAACAACACTTTGGTGCTCCCCACGGTGTGAACTTGGTCGAATGAATCCTTCTCGACAACTCGCCAACTATTTAGACAATTCCTCCAATTCTCTTAGAGCAAGTCGATAAGGTGCCGGCCACGATGCGACCGGTATCAACTCTATTTGAATTCCACTTGTCGGATAGGTGGAATCCTCGCGCATCGTTGGGAAACACATCCGAAAATTCTCTAACGACGGGTACATCATTAAGGTGTCTTTCACTCTTCTCCTCACTTTTCTTTTCGAAATTGAGCCAAGAAAAGACAACCTCCTCTATCGATGTACTTCGGGCTTTAATACAAGAGATGATGCTCAACCGGAAGGATTTCCAGTTGCTTCGATCCCTTGTATGCTCGTAACTTTTCCGCCATACGGTAAATGCACGATCTTCTCATCACAGATGATGTGTGCACCGTTCTTCGACAACTAATCCACTCGATAATGACGTCAAAACTTCCTAAGGTAACCGGCAATAGGTCTATACTAAGCGGCGGTCTAGGAAACTTAAGGTACAACCTCGGACTACGAGTGTATATCTTCTCTCTATTCCCATTATCTAATTCCACATCGTAACTACCCTAGAGGTGTTTGGGAGATTCCTAGTAATGGCATAAAATTGGTGGATACGAAACTCATATCCGCACTCGTATCAATCAAGATGGAAGCATAGCGATTATTGAGAAGGAATGTACCAGAACTCACGTTAGGGTCCTCACCGACTTCCTTCCCAAAAGCGTAAACACGCTACTGTCCCCATGTCTCTCTCACGATTCCTAGCACCATGGTTTTCTGTTCTCCACAACCTCACACTTCACGGGGTTTAAGGCATTACTTCCCATACCTTGGTTAGCAAATCCTCCTACATTACGGATTTCCTTTCATCCACCGGCTCTCGGCACTCATTCTTAAAGTGTCCTTCTTTCCACATCCAAAAGCAGTGTGATGGCCTTCCAGTCCGCTCCTTGTGCGGTTTGAGTGCAACAAGTGGACGAGACTTACGATCTTTGGCCATGTGTCCTACCTTAGAGCACTTCCTACACACACATTCGCACAGTCCATGGTGGTGTCGGTTACAATGACCACACACAAGCTTACTACCTTCGTAATCTTTCCTTTCTCCATTTCCTATGGCGAACACCCTGGCTGTCTCATGCCGTTTGTTGCCATTCTCTTTAACAACTTCATTCCTCTTCCTCTTATCACTCCTATCATTCTTACCCTTGTAAATTAACTGGCTTTGCAGCGATGACATCATTTCGGGTAGCTAAAGGCAATCCATCCGTATACCTCTCAATCTTAAGTTCTTCAGTGCGAACCATATCAGGGCAAAGCAATGATAACTCTTGGAAACGACGATTGTAAGTCGTCATGTCAGTACCCTAAACCTTATGGTTCCGAACTCACTCTCTACTTCTTAACTTCATTCCTAGGACAAGAAGTCTTGATCGGGAGAGTCTTAAACCGAGTCCAAGTCATACTATAAGCTACATCAATTCCTACCGATCCGTGATAGTTGTTCCACAGTTAACGCTCGTCCTTCAAGGTAAATGTTGCATACTTAACCTTACAATCCTCCTCACAATTACTAACGGCAAACATAGATTCGGTTTTCTCCAACCACCTAGTTAGGTAAACTACTCCCCGCCCGCCGAACTCATGGGACCACGTAATCGGAACTCTTTGTAGGTACAACCTCGAGTTCGATTCAAGATTGGGGTTCCACCAGAGGTGTTAGAGATTAGTCTCGGCTAGCGATTCAATGACACATTGCGCCACTAACTAGTCAATATGGGTGGGTTCACGGTGGAGGGTTCTCAACAGGTGGAGTGGTCGGGGCCGGACGACGACCTCGGCGAAAGGGGCAACAACAACAGCAGGAGCTGCTCGGTTGTTCCTAAGCGGGTTTCGTCTTGTTGCCATCATTCTGAAGGCAAGAAGAACAGTTTCATAAGTCCACAATTCACGCTCTAAAGATATAGTTGGGTTCCAAGGATCACTAAATAATGCTCAAATTCATAATCAAGGTCAACAAGGATAACGCTATATCAAAGCGAAACAATCAGATACCGAATCATAACTAAAGGATGCACGTTCCAATAACCATAACTCATAGGTTTCAAAAGTGGAAATACATGGAAGGATACGAAGAAATCAAAAACGATCCTAACGACGATACTACTAAGACAACTAGGATAGATCTACATCTCGAACCAAGTACTACTTAGTTTCAAGATGGTACACAACCATGAATCTAATACTATCTAGCCACGTCTACGAACACTCCTAAATGATCTCCAAACATCATCCATTACTCTCCATAGTGACAAAATCCCCAAACACTGAGAGTCGCAATCCTTCATAAGATTCACGACCTCTTTCTCCAAACTGTCGACCTTGCGCTGAAGTGCTTGGTCTACCTCCAAGGTTGTCAAGCACTCTGTATGCCGGTCTCCAACCTGCTCAAAGAGTCCGGACAGACTTTCTCTCAAGGCCATCGACTTCTTCTCTATCTTAGTCAAATCTATCCTCAAATCATCTACACCAGTCCTCGTCACTCCATCTAATCGATCTGACAACCTACTGAGACTAATATTCTGGGATATAATCCTCCTCCAGATCAGACCCGTACCTCCATACTCCTCGGGCTCTGAATCAATCTTCGATGGTAACTCAGATCCTAACGGGCTACCTATATAAGGTGAGTAAGGTGGTGAGTCAATGTCTAAAGGCATCCAGGGACCTGTGCTCATGCAAAGGAGAACTTGGTCTGGAGAATGTACAGACTCTGCAATGGAGGAGTACCCTTACGGGATATCCTCATCATCCTCCTCCCGAGGATCCTCATCCTCATCTACATAGTGCTCCTCAATCTCATTCTCCTCCTCGACCTCATGCTCCTCGCCTCATCCATGAGGAGAGTCTATGAGTCGGAGTCTATGCTTGTGGAAACCTGGGTGGTACACTAGGAGATGTTGGGTTCGATAAATACCCAAACCCCTTAATCTAGGATTTGAATAGAAAATAGCCCAAGTATTTAATCCGTTAACACAAACAGTCCTTGAGTGCATAGTCTCTCGGTGAGTCGTCTTCGAGATACTCGATGAAGAGGCAAAGAAGAAGTCTCTCCACTCGATGAAGGCGGAACTTAAAGGGTGAAGGCGGAGTCAAGAAGAAGATGATGGATTCGGTGGTGATGACAATAACTCATTGAATCCCTAAGATTCCTCTCCAACTTCTTACGAAGACAAGCTGAAGTAGAAGGCGAAGGATGTAAAGGCGAAGAAAGAGCGGGACAAGGCGGGAAAGGTTGAATCGAGATAAGGCGAAGTCCTTATCAACCAAAGTCAACTTTCACGAATGGCAAAGATCGGGCTCGGTGTCATCACCGAACTTAGGAAAGTAGTCTTGTCTCTTACCTAGAATAGTCTTTTATGTGAGACAAAATACATCGATATTTTGTCTTACGTATGATGTCGGTTGTCACTTAGGAAAGAGTCAAATATCATACATGTATAAATAGCATAAGAGATGGAGTGAAAAGGTTAAGCTTGTGAATTGTAAAAACACATACACGCAAGCCATCTTTTCACTCCTCCAAATCAACTTAGTTCTGAGATAGCTCGGTGAGCTCTAAGAGTTGTGCTCGGACTTAGCTTTGAGCTTAGAGAGAATCACCCAACTTTGTCATTTCAATCCCAAGTACTATTCAAGTACTTGGGTAACGTATTCTTTGTTGATTTATTTCTAATAAGAATATGATGTTGAAAATTACTTAGTGTGTTTTCTTTATGTTAATTTAGGTCATAGTTCACTTTTAACTTGTTTTATAAACTTAAACTGTTTTAAGCGATAGTGAGCGGGAACAACAAGTGGTATCGAGCAAGGCTAATTATAAAACTCGTTTTAGGCCGCTCTAAAAGTTTTAAATTAGGATCCTAAATGGTGAAATTGATGTACCCCAACTAGTCGATAAAAGGGTGGAGCTTATTCAATTTGTTGCCCTAGACTTGAAGTTGGCAAATTCAACAAATGGAAAAGCGAATGCTTTGCTATTTGATTGGGATGGAACCTTATTATGTCAAGTGCATAAATGAAGGTCCATTTGTCCCAAAAGCTATTGAAGGGTTGCCCAAACACGAAGCTCGGTGGACCAGGATGAAAGGAGAGTGGTCAACCGGGACCAAAGACTCAAAAGTATCATAATATCTTGTCTTCCGACGATATTATGGAGTGCATTATAAGTTGTAATCTTGCTAAGCAAACACAGGATGACCTAGTTCATAGTCATGAAGGACCATCGATACCAAGGAAAAGCAGGATAATGGACACGAAACTTGAGTATAACACCTTGAGGGCTAAGGACTCGAAACTCTCTCTCAAACTTACACGGATACAAAACTCTTTTAAATGAACTTTCAAATGATGGTGTTAAGTTGTCTAAGCATGAAATCAATGTTGGTTTTGTAAGCAGTCTCCACGAGAAGTGGTTGAATTTCTCTCGGGGACTCGGGAATGCTAATCATATCCAAAATCTTGAGCTTCACGAAATTTATGGGAAATTTGTCTATGAGGAAAACCTCATCAGCAGACGATACGACTTAAAGAAGTCTCGGGAAGTCAAGAAGTCACGACCACTACCTCATCACCAATATCAACTGCTTTCTTTTCTAACAATGTAGTTCAAGATTTCCAAGAAAACTCGGATGATGAGCGATGAGAGATCAAGTGAGGAGTACCTAAGTGACACGAATCTTGAATTTCGGGAAGGGCACTCTCGCTAACTCTCGAAGGTTTATAAAAGAAACAAAGGTTTTCAACTGCTAAAACAAGCGAAGACCTTGAATGCTACAAGTGTCATAAAGAGGCCATTTTGCAAAAGGCATTTTCAAAACAACTTCGAACCCTCTTACAAACCATCGGGATCTAATCGGTCTTGAGGCTTTAGCAAATTTCAACCAAAAATCTATCGGTCTCATCAAAATGTTCAAAACAAATCGATCTTAACAAAACCATTGATTATGAAGCTAAGTATAAGAAAGCAAAAGCTAAGCTTGCATTGCTTGAGGCAGTCCTCGAAACAACAAAAATGTTCAATCATGCGGGGTAAGAACAAAGGCCTTGTTCTTTGAAACCTTTGATCGGGATGAAGAGCCAATCTCATCGGATGATGAAATGGTACATGTCGGTGCTCTAATGGCTCTCTCGAAGAAGACAAGCTAGGCTGTTGGGAAGAATCATGCTAGGAGCAGGGAATGGGTCAACATCACAATGAAGAAGGTAAACACTTTACTTTCTATGGATGATGACTCGATTGGCGATCTTATATGAATTATCTAAATGTTGACCTTAAGTTTGTAGAAGAGCAAAAGCGAATCTTTTTCTAAGTACAACAAGTTAAGTTTTGAATTGAATAAGTGTAGGGATGAATTGCTTATTTTAAAACAAGCTAAGCTTGAGGCATCACTTTGCAAATTCAAAACACGAACTAGTTAAAAGAAATCGAATCTTCAAGATGAACTTAAAAGGCAAATGATATTCTTAATAGTTGGATTGCTAAGAATCCGGGGTCTTTGATCTTGTGGGAGCCCCAGTAGTAAGAAGAGAGTCATAGGTGAAGATCATCTCACGACTCTCTCAACAAAGACCGATCTCCTAAGCCATTTGTGTGCGGTGGCATGATTACAAGTATGTTGGTGATTCCAATTCCGGTGAATGGATTGAGCGAGTTAATCACGAGTAAGCTTCCAAACTTGATTACGGAAGGATTCTAGAGCACGAAAGTCAAGCTCTAAAGAGCATGCTTGGACTCCACGATGTGCCCGGTTGTCTTGAACACATCTCGAGTCTGAGCGAGAATCTCAACACCGCTTCCACCACCTGAAACCTCTTGAGGTCTTGCTCCAAGCTCGAGCTTACTCCACTACAATTCAATCCTCATTCACCAAAAGAAAGGTGCGGACTTGGTAGAACCATCCTACAAAACAAGCAAAACTAATCCAACAAGAGTCTACTCCTCTTGAGACTTCATCATCCTCTGTCCCCAGAAGGCGACCAAATCCGAACAAGCGGCCGAACTTGTGAGGAAGCTTCTTGAAAAATGGAATCCATTGAAAAGGTCCCTGAACCAATCAAGGAGACAAAGTCGACTTCCTCCGGTTCCTCAAAGTCTAAGTCAACCTCCAAAACAAACAAAAGTGTGGTGTGTCATTACACCACCCATACCACCGACAAGCGCTATAGAATCCTTTTTGCATGATGCGCAAAAGGATGATCACAGGCTGAGATCATCTGATATGTCGGTCAAGCAAACTATACCAAAGTTGGTCATCGGTATGCTTCATCCTCCAAAAGCGCTCCAAAGAATAGAGCAAAACCTTTTCCTCTGTGCCCTCACTTTGTGGGTTTAATGATCATCATCGGGATGATTGTCTCATGAATACATCTTTGTGATATATGCGGTAATCCGACTCATGAGACATCCCAACATGACGAGTATCATTCATGCAAGGAGAAATTCCAAACAACCCGAGTTTGAGTCATCCTCGACCTCTAAATGCAAAAAACTGTGGTAGCACCATGCACACAACTCCGACCATGAGTCGATTGCAAATTTCAAAGAGACCTTGAGATCCAAGCCCACTAGTAAGTGGGTCACGAAGAGAAACTAATTCGGTTTACTACTTGTGCGAGACATGCCGGGGAGCCTATTTGGCATCTAGGCGGTGGATGCTCAAGAAGCATGGTGGTGTGAAGGAATATCTGCACAAGTATGTAAAGGAACCAGGGCCCAAGGTAGTATTTGGTGATAACTCATCATGTCCCCTGAAGGTTATGGTTCGAT
Organism: Chrysanthemum lavandulifolium; assembly: GCA_022545495.1. NCBI lineage: Eukaryota > Viridiplantae > Streptophyta > Magnoliopsida > Asterales > Asteraceae > Chrysanthemum > Chrysanthemum lavandulifolium. The sequence goes on from CM040239.1 coordinate 97,831,152, forward strand.
GGCGCAATGGAATAGTTTTCTCTAGAATAGCCTATGTCAACGGTCTCAAATACAATCTCATCGATGTCGGTCAACTATGTGATGCAAAATTCATTGTACAATTCAATGATAAACAAGGTACCATTTTAATGCCAACAAGGAAGTTGTGTTGATAGCTCCTAGGAGAGATGATGTTTATGTGCTTGACATGTCAACTCTCTCCCAAGATGGAACGTGTCTCTTTGCTAAAGCCTTTGAAACTATCAATTGGGCGTGGCATAAGAGACTTTCACACTTAAACTTCAAAAACCTCAACAACTTGGCAAAACAAAACAAGGTCCTTGGCTTACCATCACTGGTCTTTGCAAAGACAAACCATGCTCGCTGTGAAAAGGGTAAACACCACGAGCATCATTCAAAACCAAACAAAATTTCTCCATCAAAAGCGCCTTCACCTCACGCACATGGATCTCTTTGGACTGTCGGTCCCGGATCAATCCGGCATGAGAAGTATACACTTGTCATTGTTGATGAATTCTCAAGATACACTTGGGTATACTTTCTTTCCAAAAGAGTCGAGCGGTGATACAATAATGTCATTCATCGGGAAGATTGAAAACCGAATGACATTCTTGTTAAACAAATCGAGCCGACAATGGCGAGTTCGAAATCAAGAACTTGAGAGTTTACGTGATGAAAAGGAATTTCTCAAAATTTCTCATCTCCTTATACCCCGAACAAAATGGGGTTCTTTGAAAGGAAAAACAGAACTCTCATTGAGGTGCTAGAACTATGTTAAATGGCTCACCCTCTCAAAACATTTTGGATGAAGCGATCAAAGCGCACTGTTACACTCAAAACAGGTCAATCATTGTCAAAAGACATAATAAAACCCCATATGAGATCTTCAAAGGTAGACTTCCGACATCGACTATTTTCATGTGTTTGGATGTCTGTGTTCATTCACAACCACAAGGATCATCTAGGCAAGTTTGATGCAAAAGGCGATGATGGATACTTTTAGGCTACTCACCGATCTCCAAAGCCTTGGGGTTTTAACACAAGGAGACAACAAGTTGAGGAAACCTTTCATGTCACCTTTGATGAAAGTCTTGAAAGCATCAAGTTCACCAACACCTCGATGGAGGAAATAGGAATTGATAACTCATCAAGATATCCTCGATGAGTACAACATCGAACTCAATTCCTCATATCAAGGCGATCTTGACATCTCATATTATGTCTTACCCACAACCTACCCCAACCAACCATCAATGAGTTCATTGATAATCGATCATCCCTCTTGGGATAAGTAACAATGATCCAAATGATCGGGAACACGTAACTCATGATCCTCAACTGATCAAGACATCTCTACAGATGTTCTAAATGATTTTGTGGCTCTTGCACCGAACTCACATCCCGAACTCCCGGTGACATCTTCAAGCTCGGATCCCGGACCACAAAGTAAGTGGACAAGATCTCGGGACATTGAGCTTGTAAACATCATTGGTGAACCAGCGAGGGCATGCTCACTAGAAGCATGGTCGCTAGTCTAACTGCGACTTGACCAATGAATGTCTATATCTTGATTACCTATCGGACATTGAACCCAAAAGTGTCATGAAGCTCTAAAACACCCAAGTGGGTTCGGGCTATGCAAGAAGAATTGCAACAGTTTGATAAAAACAAGGTCATGACCTTGATCAAATGTCCTCGGGATGTAGTAGTCATAGGAATGAAGTGGGTTTCGAAACAAAGCGATGAAAGCAGCCTTTGTCATTAAAAACAAAGCGGACTTGTAGCCAAAGGATACGATCAACAAGAAGGCATTGACTATGATGAGACATTTGCTCTGTTGCAAGAATGGAAGCCATCGGGATCTTCCTTGCATATGCAACATACATGAACTTGAAGGTCTACCAAATGGATGTTAAAAGTGCATTCTTAAATGGTGATCTCAAGGAAGATGTGTATGTTCGGCAACCTCCGGGCTTTGAGAGTAGTGAATTCCACGACTATGTCGCAAGCTTGACAAAGCCCTTTATGGACTTAAACAAGCTCCCGGGCATGGTATGAAACTCTCTCGGCCTTCACGATACAAAACAAGTTTGTCGGAGGAAAGATAGACAACACTTTGTTTGTCTATAGAACCCAACAGGATGTGATACTAGTCCAAGTGTATGTTGATGATATCATCTTTGGCTCAACAAACTACAAACTTTGCAAACAGTTTGAAAAACTAATGACAAAGAAGTTTGAAATGAGCATGATGGGGAACTTACTTACTTTCTTGGACTACAAATCGAGCAAGCGATAAAGGTATATCCATCGGTCAAGAGAAATACACGAAATCTCTTGAAGAAATATGAGATATTTGACTATGCCTCGGTGAAGACACCAATGGTTCCACCTAACAACCTTGGACTGATCTCACCGGCAAATCGGTCAATCAAACTCATTTCGGAGGATTGTTGGCTCAGCGATGTATCTAACCGCTACTAGACCGGACATACAATTTTCGATCATCTAATAGCAAGATATCGATCAATCCCAAAGAATCCCACCTCACTGCAGCCAAAAGAATACTCGGTACACGAAAGGAACCCCAAACCTTGGACTATATTATCCAATATGCTCGGGGTTTGATCTCAAGGTTACTCGATTACGATTATCTTGGTGCAACATGGACAGAAAAAGTACCTCGGGGTCTGTCAATTTCTTGGAGGAAAAGCGGTGTGTTGGAGTGCAAAGAAGCAACAATCGGTGGCTATGTCCTCGGTGAAGGCGAATATGTAGCTATGACGCGGATCTTTGTGCCAATGTATTATGGATGAAAAGTCAACTCGGTGACTATGACATCCATTACAAAATGGTGCCCATCTTACGTGATAACACTAGTGCAATTGCAATCTCCAACAACCCTGTCCTCCACCAAAGAACCAAACACATTGATATCGGATATCACTTCATCGGGGATCACATAATGAAAGGAGACATAGAACTTCATTTCATCCCTACGAATATCAATGGTGATATCTTCACCAAACCCTTGGATGAACCTACCTTCGGAGGCGAAAATTTGAATTGGGAATGCTTGACATTGAAAGTCAAGTATCGAAAACCAATCTCGATAAGTTCTCGAAATGGTTCATCCTCCTGAAAATCTTAATAAACCTCTCTTTGAATGAGTAAGACTCATTCGGGGTCCTGACACTTGACAAAGAGCATTGAATGAGTAACTAAATGGTCCAAGTATCGATTACTTTAATGTCCTAGGTTGGTAACTATGCCAATTTAATAAAGGAATATATGTCTCTTTGTCTTCTTGTCATCCCACTTGGCATTTAATGCCTCTCACAAAAATATCAAATTGATATTTTATCTACGCAAAGTGCACTTTTTTGTCTTGTTGCAAGCATTCCCTTGAAAAGCGGGATTTTTTTGCGGGTAATGGGTGGTAGCATTAAATGTGGAAATTCAAGAGTCTTTCAAAACCGACTCTTAATATTTCCATTTGTGCACAAAACACCCTCTTATCACTCTATAAATACCCTCTTCTTCAACACAAACAACACACACAAATCAATTTACGCAACTAAACTCTGTCAAAATCATTTCTCAAATTCAAAAATATTTGTGTGTTCTCAAAACCTTCAAAACCTCTTTTGGAAGACCTTCCTTGTAAACATTTACAAAGTTTTTCATCACAAACTAGAGATCTAAACATTTTGATTGTTCTTGCCAAAGCGTTTTTTAAAACCCTAAAAACTTCTTTAATAGATATGGCTAGAACACAATCTCTCGGTTTGCTTCTCGATGGGTAGGGGATCTCACTAACGTTGAATTCAAAACAAACAATGTCATAGGTAATTTTGAATACCACGAAAATGTCCCAACCTATAAAGACATTGTAAAATTTTTATTCAACGCCCACTCAAAACGGCCTTTGTAAAATGTCCTCGGTGGTGTACCCAAACTACCTCGGGAGTTTTGGGCAGCTGCTAAAGCCTTTGACCCGACACCTTCAAGCGATGAGAATAACCTTAGACCACTCGGGAGTATCTCATCGAGTTCGGTCTTAATGGGGCAACAATACACCTGGATTACAAAACTTTTGCACTTCAACGGGGTTAGATTACAACAAAGGTGTTTATGTCGCCCATCCCGAACCTTCCACAGTGAAGGATGGGTTAAAACAAATCGTTTGGATCCCACATTTTGGACAAGACCCGGTCACTAAAAGTTCATTCCCGTGGCTTGGAGGATCCTTTTCACTTTTGTGATTCGGGTCCTCGGCGGGAACCACTCATCCACTGAGCAGGTTAACTCTATTCGATTGATGATGGCATCTTACTGATGAATGGGGTCACTTGTCGACATAGGGAGATCATTTACGGTGATCTTGTAACGAAGCTCTGAGCAAAACTAGGACGAAGTATATTTCGTATCCTAGGTTTGTCTCTTGTGCTTTACAATCGTTCTTGGGTGCCAATTATACTCGGGATGAAAAATTTGGAAATTTACGGCATCCCGAGTCCTTCAAACTTTCAAAAGGACCCATCCCTTGTCACACCTATTGAATTGACGGCCCATATGGTTCTTGTAAACAACCGGGGAGGATCGATGTCTCAAACCCCGCTCTTAAAAAGAAAGGGAAGTCTCGGGCCGGGACTAAGACTAAACCAAAGTCTCGGGGCCACGAGGCTTGGGAGCACCGCCTAAGAGGCACAAAAGCACGAGACCAAAAGACACCCTTGACGGGCAACAACCACCCCGTGACAACGAAGGACACGATACATCACGGTCGGTGCCCTTGGTCACACCTACTACTCCCAAGATCCGGAGGAAACAAACAACCCGGCTGGTAGGGGCGCCTTCCACCTCGCCCGGTGATGACATTAGCAAATCCAAGCCTTTGTGCGAGGGCACACCGATCGATCCCAAAGACTCGGGGAAACAAACAACCCAGCGATAGGGATACAACATTCACCGACTCGCTAAAGGCAGGAAATACCCACCGGTGTCTCGGGGGTCACTGGGGACAAAGACTCGGAGGAAAGGAACAACCCGCCGATACGGAACCCAAAACCAATCGACTCCAGAAGACGCTGGAAACTCCACCGGTGTCGAGGGGTCCACGAGGACAAAGACTCGGAGGATCAATACCACCACCGATATGGAACCCATTCCCACTCCCTTGTTAGCTTCTTCTTTGAGGTTCTTGAGTTGCTAAAATCGATGATGACCTTCTTTGAAAGTGATGAAGAAATCTTATCGGCGGGAGAAGAAGTGGGCCGAGGTTCAAAGCGAACAAGAGCCTCGGCTGATCCACTGAGCAGATGAGTCACCTTTTCAAGCGAAGACAATGACTCGACCTCATCCTCCGCTCGGCGAATTCAAAAGGTTTGACAATGTTCTTCCACTCACCGAAAGACAAGCGGTTAAGTGGATCGGTGGGGCTTCAAGGAGGCTGTTTTTCGGGGTTCTTGAGCAGTTTGGGATCAACACACTGAAGCTGCTGCCGATTCTGGCGACCTTAGATCGATGTGCTCACCTTCAACGAAAATGTTCACGAGCACGAGATCTTATGTACCACCATCTTGTCAACTGGATGAACACATGGTTAAGTTCCTCAAGCATCTTGAGACGGTTGGGGTTACGATTGATGAAATCGGGGATGCTGTCAAAGAAGACCCAGCTCAATGCCAAAGTCTTTGGAGGCCACCGAGGCATATGCAAAAATTCATCCGAGCTCACCGACCTTATAGAGATGCTCAAGTGCGCAAATGTTCGGGGTCTTCAAACTTGATTCGGACTCTTGAGATCACCATGGACTCTTTGAACACTCGGTAGCTACCTTGACTCGGGCCTCGTCTTCTATGGCTTGGAATCTTGGTCCACGAATGAGCGCCTTGGAGTTATCTCATGCGAACTTGGATGCAAAGGTCACCTTTGGTCTTCAGCGGATACTTGAAATAAAGGCCATGATGGTGAAATCTATCAGCCTTCAAAGGTCAAGTGGTCGGTCCCCTCGGCACCTACTCCAACTCTTGCCCTCACCGGCGCTTCGACAGCGGTTGAGGGGAGAATCTTCTTGAAGAAACTCCTCTTCACACCGAGGGGAGCAAACACCACCGATCTCGGCGGCTCAAACATCATCATCATCGGCACCGGTCTGCGGTACCAATCTCATCACTTCCACCTCAAGCAACAACAACAACAACGGCGGTCTTAACACCAATCATGACAACACCACCTCCCATTATTGCATCATCTTCCTCGGGACGGGACAAGGGCAAAGGCATCCGACAACTCACGAGCACGAGAAGATTCCTACAAAATTGGTGACCTGAATACCTCTTCACTCCTCAACGACTAACCAAACACCTTGCTAAAGAAGAGAAATTGAAACAAGGCGAGGATGAAAAGAAGACTAAGGAGGCATTGACCAAAGTGATTGCGAAGAAGTGAAAATGTGGGAATAGATGCAAGCAAGCTCAAAAGGGTCGAGGCGGGACGAAGTTCATGGAAGCTCAGTGCTCAAATGGGCGCAATGAGAGCTCGGTATGAAGAAAGAGAAGAAAAGCTGAAGCTCTCGGGCAAAGCGAATTAAAGAATACAAGCGGACAATGACCAGTAGAAGGCTCTGAAAAAATCATCGATGTCAAAATCATTCCCAACACCAAACCATTGGCTATGAATGTTTACGAGAGGGATGACAAAAGACACTTTGAGGTTCATGATCCATTAAAATTCGGTGACTTTGGGATCACCGAACTTGATGAACTTGGTCCGATCATTGGAAAGAAGCAAAATAAGGTGGTCAAGGAGGCGATGAAGATGCTTAGCAAAAGATATGAAAGGTGAGGAAGCACCATTGGCGAGAATTCACTGCCTTGTTGCACCTCAAGGATCTCAACCACAAGCTTCCACCGGCAAAAGGAAAGAGTTGATTTCAACACGAGATCAAAGTGCACGGCCTTGAATGCAACAGAGAAGCGCTGAGGGTGTAAATTTTGTGAAGCTGTCTAGTGATTGAAGAGCACGAAGAGGGCTATTCCACATTGATGTCTATGGGAACCTGCATTTCAAAGATGGAGTGACATTGATCGGTGGAGTGGGCGCAATGATCGACTATATTCTGTGGCCTCTCGGATCCAATCCCAGCAAACGTCGAGTTCATCAAGACACGAATGCTAAGATCGAGACCATCGACGAGGAAACACTCATCACCAAGAAAGTCAAGCTTGAAGCATTGGGAATCCATCCGGATTGACATCATTTTGTTTTATCTTTTGTACTAGTGATAGGAACTATGTAATCGATCAATAAACGATGTATGTTTTATTCATTTACTCGGTGTTCCTTATTGTATTCATTAGTACATTCGATGTAAGAAGAAGCCTCTTGCTCACTTACAGCGATCAACCACTTAGGCTATTTGTATATCCAAATAGGGGAGACTATTGGGTTCGATAAATACCCAAACCCTTAATCTAGGATTTGAATAGAAAATAGCCCAAGTATTTAATCCGTTAACACAAACAGTCATTGAGTGCATAGTCTCTCGGTGAGTCGTCTTCGAGGATACTCGATGAGGCAAAGAAGAAGTCTCTCCACTCGATGAGGCGGAACTTAAAGGGTGAAGGCGAGTCAAGAAGAAGATGATGGATTCGGTGGTGATGACAATAACTCACTGAATCCCTAAGATTCCTCTCCAACTTCTTACGAAGACAAAGCTGAAGTAGAAGGCGAAGGATGTAAAGGCGAAGAAAGAGCGGGACAAGGCGGAAAGGTTGAATCGGATAAGGCGAAGTCCTTATCAACCAAAGTCAACTTTCCACGAATGGCAAAAGATCGGGCTCGGTGTCATCACCGAACTTAGGAAAGTAGTCTTGTCTCTTACCTAGAATAGTCTTTATAGTGAGACAAAATACATCGATATTTTGTCTTACGTATGATGTCGGTTGTCACTTAGGAAAGAGTCAAATATCATACATGTATAAATAGCATAAGAGATGGAGTGAAAAGGTTAAGCTTGTGAATTGTAAAACACACATACGCAAGCCATCTTTTCACTCCTCCAAATCAACTTAGTTCTGAGATAGCTCGGTGAGCTCTAAGAGTTGTGCTCGGACTTAGCTTTGAGCTTAGAGAGGAATCACCCAACTTTGTCATTTCAATCCCAAGTACTATTCATCAAGTACTTGGGTAACGTATTCTTTGTTGATTTATTTCTAATAAGAATATGATGTTGAAAATTACTTAGTGTGTTTTCTTTATGTTAATTTAGGTCATAGTTCACTTTTAACTTGTTTTATAAACTTAAACAACGTTTTAAGCGATAGTGAGCGGGAACAACATACTCAAACATTAATTACTTGTTTATTATAAAACATTTCCAACTTAGTCGTTAGTTTCATTTAAAATAGTAAATAACAAGATAAGTCTTGTTATCGGTATTTTTGTACAAAAGCCATTTATTATTTATATTTCATAGTCTATTAGCATTTTCATGTATATATATATATATATATATATATATATATATATATATATATATATATATATATATATATATATATCGTCAAATTCAATATTAATCCCATATCGTTATTCGTTTCGAGTCCACAAGCACGAGTCATGACTTATCGACTTTTAATCAACCAATAGTCCAAACTATACTAAAGTCCATGTTACGGCTTTGTCGGAGTCAACTATTGACTAAAAAGTCAAAGTAACACCGACGTAGCTCAAAGTTGACAATATATATATCAAGTTCAATTTAAAAGTCATAATAGCGCAATTCAATCCCAAACCAACTCAAACCAATCTCTCCAACCAATCAATCAACCAAATATGCTCGAAACCAATGTTATGACCCTAATGGTCATGACACGGTCACGGTTAAGACCATGTGAACCAAACAAGCTCTAGAAGCTTTTCGGCTCCACGCGTCTCATGCAAACACCAACTACATCAACCAACAAGCTACCAAAACGACCCGACCCGGACCCTTGGTCCATGTATGTCTCGTACGCAACCTAAGGCACGCGTACGTGACCTTGGATAACTCGTACCATCTCAACCCAACCAAATCACTTCCAAATCAATTCCACAACATCCAAATACAATCAATCAACCTCCAATCATTAACCAAACACAAACCCATCATCTATTCTAACCAAAAATATGAAACTAGACCTAAAATGCATAAACCCATCAAATTGATACACCACATGCTTACCAAACACTAACTACTTATTTATTTAGATGTTAATTAGACTTAATTCCATGTTTCACCCAAAAGCCCTAAAATTCGACATAGGGTCGAAACCCTAATAAGCCATACGTGGCTTTACAAGGCGCAAACAAGGTGTATTCATGTCTCTTTTACCTTATCCAAACACGAATTGCAAAACCCACTTGAAACCCTAGAAATCCGAATCTTAATCTTTAGATTTGAAGGTGTTAATGGAGGTTTTAGTGAGAGTGTTATATATGGATAGAAAGAGGATGAAAAGATCTTCGATATGGTGGTGGTGGTGGGTGGTCACGCGCCGTCGTGTGGCGGTGGTGGCCGGAATAGTGGCTGGCGGTGGTAGTGTTTAGGGTTATGGTTTATATTTAATTTGGGGAGAGAGAGAGTAGAGAGAGAAAGTGTGTTGTGTGTGTGTTTTTAGCGAGAGAAACAACTAGCTCAAATGGGGAGGGTGTGGCCTTTTATACTTGGATACAAGGACTCAAAAATAAATAGAAATGGGGAGGGGTGCGGCCAGGAGAGAAGAGGAGGTCGGAGTTGTAATTTTTCGTAACTATCCGTTTACCCATTCCCGAGCTCATATATTGTCCCCCGAGTGTCCCACGACATTCATTCGACTTTCTAACATCGTTATTTACGTTTTTCTACGAGTTTTGACTATTTATTTGTCAACTTTCGAGTTACGGTCTAAAAGTTACGTTATTTCTCGTTTTAGGCTTTTCTAGTGCCGAATCGAATAGTGCCTACCAAATAGAGTTAAAACTCATACGATAACTCATTCAATAGTGAAATAATTCGTAAAAACCAATAGACAATATAAAATCAAGTCATGGTTTATAAAAATAGTGATAAAGGCAAAGCTCAGTTTAGTTTAACGTAATGCGGTTACCTAAAATAGACTCCCTAAATTGCCAGTTGTCACAGCATGAATTTGAAGCACTAATGGAAGTACTCACCGAACAAGATAGGGCTGAAAGAGATATGGATGAGAGAATCAGGCAAGACCAGGAACACGAGGAGCTGTTGTGGAAGATAGAATATGGGATAGCGTAAAATGAAGACTTTAGGAGATGGAGATACGCAAACAATTGAGATGCGCTGCTGAACAGAAAATGAAGGATCAATTTATGTTGTAACATATTTCAGTTTCCATGTCTCCAGAGTTGTATATTTGTTTCCTGCACTTAAACTTAGTTTCAAATAATTTGTAATTTCTTTAAACTTTAATGCAGTTTTCTTTTGCTTGGCTATGCTTTTTAACTTTCCTGCACTTAAGCTTAGTTTCCTGCACTTAAGTTGGTCTTGCAAATTGGTACCTTAGTGCACATTGAATCTGTGACCTTAGAACAAATATGCCCAATTAGCCATTTTAACAAGCCCCTAAAAAGCTTGCTTTAAGCTCATCTTAGCTAAAGCTTGGTTTTTACGTTCTTTGATACATGAAGTTTAACTGTTTAGTGTTAGAATGCTGTTGTAGCTTATTTACAAGCTACAAGTTGCCTTAATAGGGTTGTTTAGTGTTAGAATGTTGTTGTGGCCTAGTTAGTATTAAAAAAGTTTAGTGCATAATACAATGTAAAAGTCTAGTAAAAGTATAGTTGGTTTACAATGCATCATACCATCTTAATAAAGTTTAGTGCATAATACAATGTAAAAGTATAGTAAAAGCAAGATTTATAATACCATATCATGCTAACAATTTACTAAACAATATCACTTGTCTTTCTACATGTTGGAACCACAAATTGCAGAAAAATAAATTGGATTAGAAACCTCAATACAAAGGAATCGTGGCGGCAGTACTAAGTGTTTAGAACTAGCAGTACAAACCTAATACATACATAATCAATGACCAAAATACTTGTGACCATCATAGAAGTTGCCTCCATAAAATCCTCCAAAAAGTTAGTAAAGAATAGAAGCCATGTAATGTTCTTGTGGGGTTAATGACTTAGTAAAGGTCAGAAAATCCTCTAACACCTTTATGTTCCGATTATATACATACAAACTCAATGACAGTTAACGATAGCACAAGAACTAATAAATACATAGTCAATGAGCATCATATTCAACCTTGTATTTCCATAAGTACTCCACAATTCGTTCACGATAGACAATAGCTGTTAGTGCAGGATTGTCAGACTTTAATGACATATTATGACACAACCGGTATAGGTTAATGCAAACCCATATTTCGCAGTCACCGTATATACTTGCTTGGTTGGGGACATCCTTACATTTTTTCCAAGTGATCTCATAGCGATTGACATCTACGCCTTTTGCCTTCAACACTCCCGTTTCGTCAAGTAACTTTGGCAGCCAATGTCAAAATTTTGATGGCATGGTATCCTTCCACCAACGTTGTCTATTTTTATACTTTGGAAGTGAATCATATAATGTCACAACACCCGTACGTATATGTAGCTCTCCTACCGCCCATTGCTTGTCAGGTTCATTAATTGGAAATAGTACCTACATCATTTTAGCAACAATTACAGGAAGAATCAAGTAAAAGCACAATAATATACGTAATTTTATATGGAAAGATATAAACACCTTTTAGACATCAGACCAAGGCACTGGATACTTTACACCATTTGCCCAATAGCTTCATATGTAGTCACTCACGATTTGGGGTGTGAAAAATAGACCGGCCATAGCCCAATCGGCATCTGATGGTCTGAAATTCTACATTAAATCTACCCATACATCTAGGTGTTGTTTTTTTTGACACAGAATTCAATATGTTAAGTTAAGTTGAAAAACAAATTTGAAACAGAAACACACATTTCTGGTACAAATCTATCAACCAATTTATACGCACCTCGTCCCTCAGCGATCCTGCCTTACTATCACTTGTTCCCAATAAACACTCCCAAAAACGACGATCAGCAATCGTGTTTTCATTGCCTTATGGGAAATAAACCTAGTAACATTTTTTTCCTTAAAAAACTTTTGAATGGAACATGGAACAGTTACCGTTGTCGTTGTTTTCTTTGCCTTTTTAGGTCTCGACAGTTAAAATGAAATAAATAGATTTAATGAATTTTATTATTAAAAATATATATATATATATATATATATATACACAGTTAGATACCTCCACAAATGGTTCCAATTGTGATAAATGCAAAGTATCGTCAAAATCAGGAGTGTTAGGAGGGGATATGTTTTCACGATTGATCCTTGATGAACGCCTTCTCTTTGGAGTAGTGTCTGGTGGAGCAGTATAGGGTGAGTTGTAAAATCTCCCTAGCTTCCTCTTTCGTTTAAGTGAGTTGAAAATAGATCTGATATTTTCAGCCTAAGAAACAATAACGATTCATTTTTTACCACTATTGAAAATGAAACAGATCTAATAAGCTAAATAGAACATAGAAAAAGCAGACACACAACTCTAATAATAAGTACAAATAAAGACCTTCAATCCTAAACAGCCTAAGTGGCTATGTTTGATGTTTAGCACAAGCTTGAAAACAAAAATCTAGTGGCTCAAATCAACTGAAACCCCAAGAATAGCCACCAAAGACCATATTTACGAAAATTCATACAATAAAAAGCTTTTAAGAGCTTCTTTAAAAGCTTATGAAAATGGTGGTTCAGACTGCAGACACACTTATGATTTTAGAAAAAAAACTTCACTGAGACAAATGTTATGCTCAGTTTAAGCAATCTAATGAATACTAAAGTTTAATCCAATTGAAAACATGTGAAAATAGCTATCCAAACTATCTATAATAAACAATATTTGTTGAGCTTTAAGGACTTATTAACAAGCTCAAATTTGATCTGATATAAAGCTATGACAGAAACTAGTTATGACCAAAAACTAGTAAATGGCAATTTGACGAATACTCTTTACTCTAATCAAATATAATAACTCAAAACTTTATACTCTAAATTAGGAGTGGATTTGATAAACTTCAAGGTCTAGAATGGCTTTTAGACTATAAAAGACCCCTATGCCAAATGACTTTTAGACTCCTATTTGGACTGTACTCGAAAACAGGTGATCCAACCACCACCTTGTGGACAGTTTATAGTTGATCCAAACACCCCGTTAAAAGCATCTTATATGTCATTTATTCAATATTTAAAAAGACTATTTTTTTGTGTGTTTTTACTATTTGCATGTGACTGAATATGTGTTCATGTAGAACAAATCATTGCTATTTATTGAGGGCCCTTGCTTATTTTCAAATGTAAATCTTCATTGCAGTTGACTAAGTATGTCTTCAGTGTTTGCATGTGACTTAGCATGTGGTGCGGTTTTTTCTATTTAATAATGGAACCATAATCAGCTTCTTCACCATATTTTCTCATATTTATTTTCAGTAACATCATCTAATTTTACTCCTATTTATTTTCAGCTTCTTCACCATATTTGCATCACATTAATAGAATTATGTCGAGTGGTAAAAGAGCTAAGTTTGAGCATAATTATGATGATAGGGAGTGGTCAATAAAGGTAGCAAGAGAGGCCATGTTTCCTGATATATATGAATTATATGGACCAAATGCTGAACCAAGTTACCGATTACCAGCTGAAGTTCTAGAAGACCTAAGAAGACAAATATACGATTCGGGAACAAGTAGAAGTTGTAGAACCAGTGGCGGTGTTAAACTTAAGCAACCACATCCATAAGTTGAGGTACTAATGTGATAACATTATTGTTGGGAAACAACCTAAAATGAAGGAGACCCTAATAGGCAAGTCAACCATATTGCACGACTGTAATGATGATCCAAAGCAACAAGGAAAAAGAAACTAAAGGTTATTGCCTAGTTTCTGAAGGTGATGTAGTTGCAAATATTGGTAACGTGTACGTGTCTTTAGGGTGATGAAGTTGCAAATTGGCTAGGGATTGTATTAAGTGAACTATGTTTAATGTCTTTGCTCAATTTATGTTTGTCGTGTCTTTAGGGATTGTACTCTTATTATGCATGCATTGTTGGTAACAAATGATAAGATAAATAAGTGTACCTTAACAACTTTCTGCCCGTCCTCATAATCAAGGCAAATCACTTCTACTCGATTGTCATCTCCATAAGCCACCTCCCCAGGTATATCAGCCACCTCCATAGATGGTTCATCTACTTTTGCAAGGCCCTCCCGAGTTCGGTTCATCAACTTTTTCATTTGTTTCAACCCCTCATCATCATTTTGTTTTAAGTCTTTAGAGCCCACTCCTGGCGATTTAAACCATACGGTGCCATGAACAACCATTTCCTTTCCTTCTCTCGGTGGTTTAGTTTTCTACAACAACCTGACCTTGTTTATCCGCATACTCATATTCTTTTGCTTCAACATCCATATCCATCGATTCCTAAAAAAAAAGGGGTTTGTGTTTTTAAAATTCACAAAAATTAAAACAAAGGAAAAAATATCGCAAATATATACATACCTCATCAGGAGTTGGATCGAACCCATCATAACCAATATATGAGAATGCTTCATTCAAATTGGGTAAGGCGGCACAATCAAATTTATTATCCACATGCATAACATTATTGTAATGATCAGCATCTTCAAGACACGACGGGAAAGCAGCTTTCATAAGTTGTGTCATAGGTCGATAAACTCTTGATCGTATAATCTGACTTCGCTTCTCATCGTCTCCTACATTGGTCTTTATGGGTGTGTGTGCATCAGAAGTGTCCAAGGGTCTGTTGGCATCAATAGTCTCCAACTGTAAACAAGTATTCAAATTGGTAAAATAAATTTTTTACATAATGAACTCAAAAACATCAAATTACATCTTCTTACCTTATTCCCACCATCATCATCTTCTAACTTTATTCCTAAAACTTCCTCAAGTACCCCTAATTCTTTTTTTAACATTGTGTATCTCACTTAATAGGTGTGATACATGAACGTCTCCTACACATTTTTCAATAGTTCCAACCCTAGACTTAATCGACACAAGCTCATCTTGAATGTGATCTTTATCCAACTTTGGTAACGCTGTTGCTTTGTCACATTTGTTGGGTTCTGGAACATCTTCATTCAGAACCTCCGGATTACCAACTGGAACATCTTCATTCGCAGTCTCATTCACCTTCGACATTTCACCAAACTCAATAAAATTTTCTTCTTCTTCAGCAGTCTCATTCACCTTCGACGTTTCACCTTCTGGAACAACTTCATCAGCATCAATTACAGGAATGTTTAAATCAGCTTCAATTCCAAAAACATCCACATCGGCCATACCTTCCTCTTCTTCCTCCATTACTTGATCAGCCAAATGTTCTCTTCTTTCCACAAGTTGCAAATCAAGTCCACAGATATATTCCATACTACGAATGTACCACAGACACCTCAACTCGGCATTAGTTGGTACAAGCTTCTGTAATGGTCTAACATCCTACAAAAGAAACAAACTAACATGATATGACGAATGCAATAAAAACATACAAGATATAACAAATTTTGGGGTTTTACTTACAAGATGAAATAGAATAGAGTAATGCTTTTTATCAAAGTTTGCTGTTAGGGTATGTCTCCATAATCTAAATCTGAAAAAACACATTTGAATACAACGTATTAGGAATTAATAACTTTGTTTGAAAAATCAATATCAACATTTTGTAAAAAACCACAACGCAACTATGTTTCTAGACTTAATAACTATGTTTGCAAAATGTTTCAATCTAAAACCAATCTTAAGTTTCTATGTTTACACTTTTCTAAATGACATATTAAGCATCATATGGGTTGTCCCAAAAATAATTGTAGGCAGTGATGAGGTTTCCCATGTGTGCGGCCTAACCTTCATATTACTCGTGACCGTTTACAAACCGTTCCCTAAATCCTTAAATCTTTGTTGCGAGTGGGGTAATTTGGAAGTCATCCTAAGAGTTGAAACCATCAACCCACACATCCTTAAATCTTGGCACATTTTGGTGTTCATGGGATATCACCATGATCTCCTTCTGGCCATATAAAATAGAGAGCCTAAACCTTTATGCAGCAGTGAAGAACACATACAAAACACATATATATCATTCAAGAGATGATGCCAAGTCTGCTTTTCTTAAGCCGTACGAACTCAAGTTTTCTAGTGCGCCATTGTCATTGTGTTGAGTTCGATCCCTGACGAAAACAACTAAAGTCTGAATTAATCCTGGGGGTTTCACGTATTGAGGCTCACAACATATAGAGCACGTATGATCCTTTAAGGACAGGGAACGTCTTCCCGTGCAAGGCTCTTTAACTAGTTTGTGCTCTACATATATGAAACAAGGAGATGTGGGTGACTGTTTTTCTAACGCAGTAACTATAGTTGGATGTCACTAAAGGTGATGCTCGAGTACTTGAGAGTATTGTTTTTGGATGACTAATCAGGTATATCTCTTTATTGTTTGTGCTTATCTATCGTACGTTGTTCAATAATCAACCATTAGTTGCCTCAAATTTAATTTTCATCATGTTCCTAATTCATAAGTTGTTGTAAAGGAACATTTAAAAGCAATGCCTAAGGAACAACTACAACATACACCAATCTACAAGTTTACCATATAACACCTAATTAAGGCCTAAATTACCAGCAAATAATACAAGTTGACATCTCATTAGATTAAGCATCATAATTTTATACAAGCTGAAATAATGCATGTTACAAATAAAATCTAACTTTCAACGCCCATACAAATCCATAGAGATTGTATGTTTGCTCTTTATTGGGATCTTTTCGAACGGGCTTCTTTGATTCCTTGTCGGTATGCCTAGGCACAACATTCACCGTTCTTTTATAAAGATGTGCACACATATATTCAGCCCATGTATATTCATTCCACACAGAAAAATCCTCAATATTCCTAAGCAAATGGTCAGGAATGTAAAACCTTCCTTCTCAACCTATAAATACCCATGTTGCAATCAGCAACAAACAAACCCTAACATCATCTTCATCAGCTAAAGAATCCCACCTTTGCCCAGACTTCACCAACGCCAAAAGCTCACCACCTTTAATTTTTTTGTTCCTAATTCCTTTCTTATCAGGAAACAAACGATCAAAAAATGGACTATAACTTAAACCACGTACAATACGGCCGGGGTCAGTTTCATCTTTTTCTACATGCCCTAAATGAAACCCAATTACAAGACAAAATTGTTCACGCCCATATTCAAGAACATTATCACCTATTACAAAATTAAATTGTGGGCAAGAATCACTGACTTCAGACACCGTAGCAGCATTTTGATTAAAAAAAATATACAAGTGGTTGTCTGGAGCATATGAGGGGAAATCTAACCAAGGGCCAAAGACAGTCGCTCTAAACAAATTGGTTCTATTAACATTCAATAAAGCTTTAATAGTAGCAAGATGTTCTAGTCTAGGTCTCACCGTAAGCTTGGCATAAAAAATTGTCATCATTGGAACGATTATGGATTAGGGTTTGGGTTTTAGAATGAACGAAGTATGCAGAAGCAGTTGGATTCTTGATTTTACAATGTTTGATTTGTAGAAGTGGGATGGTAAAGTGTTAGTAGCAGTTCTTGAGTTTAGAAGGTTTGAGTATTTTAGTGGGAACGCTTGAGTGTTTGATTTGTGTGTTAGTAGCAGATTTGTGTTTTGTGTGTTAGTAGCAGATTTGTATTTTGTATTTTATAAAAAGTGTATTTTGATTATAAAACCTTTTTAAAAGTGTAATTTGCAATATAAAATGTGTATTTTGTATTTTATAAACTTGTATTTTGTATTTAAAAGTATGGCACAAGTACCAATACAATAAAATAATATAAATGTGTACTCTCTACCTAATCAGTCACCCAAGATTAATACATATATGTGGGACCCAATCGCCTAAAAAATATATACTATTATATAATAAAAAAAAAGTATACTTTTTAACTAAAAGACAAAAAAATCTCAGTCGCCCAAGAATGTAGGTCATAGTTGCTCAAGAATTAACCTAGAACACTAGTATTATGTAAGTACCACTACTACACAAAAGCTTAAAAAGATCACTTCAAATAAAGTGGTTTTCTTAAAAACCGATCTAACAAATGAAAAAGAGGGGGAAGTGTAACAAATAGATCGGTTATTTGGACAATGACCGATCTAACTAACTTCTGGGGATTAAATAGATCGGTTATTTAGATCGGTTATTTGGATAATGACTGATCTAAGTAACTTATACTTGTAAACATTATTAAATATATATTGGGTTTTGGTTTATCAACCTTAATGCACAAAACACCCAACGCTTACTATAACTGTGTTATTTTGATCGGGTTACTAAAAGTTCGTACTTTTGATTTTTCCGACGACTTGGCGTACGATGAACACTATCTCTGATATAAAATTTAGAACTAGGGTTCTTTCAGTTTCAGAAGATTAGTTTGTTTTTTATGTGTGAAATCTAGCTTTAAATTTGTTTAACCTTATCCATTAGAGTCGGTAAGACCGGGTCGTTCACTGGAGCCTGGGTACCTAAGTAATTTAAAGTAAAATATTTCTAAGACAATTGTGATGTAAATCCACGAGATTATGAGTTTGATTAAGTTAAACTAGTAAATTAACTAAAGACTTAAATTAACTAAAAGACAATTAAAACAAACTAGGTGTGAAACAAACAAGAGATAAAAGACGTACTCACTTTGCTAATCATCTATTCAACTAACCACATAATTGTAAGTGCAATGTTCATCTAGTTGTACGCAATGACTCTTATTTAGTGTACATTTTAGAAAAGGAACAAATATAAGCATGAGAACCAAAGGGCTTGTGATCCAATGGTACCACATGTTATGTGAGAATTTCCTCAACTAAATGGTTGTGGGTTCAAGTCCTACTTAGAACATATGAGATAAATTTGTGGTATAAATCGTAGGGAGGTGCATTCTAGTGGTACGAAGTTGAATCGGAGTAATACTATAATTGGTTGAAAGAAGCGGGCTAGCGGCTTTAATATGGGTTCTAAATTTCAATTTAAGTTGACTAAACAGGTTTATAACTTGACTAAAAAGAATGGTTCTACTACAAGCGGTACGAAAAATATTACTGAAACACCTAGGTGCAAATGGTGGTAGTTCCATGAGGACATTAACTGGATGAGGGGCAAAAGGCTCATGCGGAGCCTATTCAGACTTTGCCAAGTACGCCTAATGATGGAACTCCTTTGATCGATTGTAGAGTAGCTCGTGGATGAACAAATTCGAGAATCAATAAAAAAGTTCCGCTAACCAACTGATACAGTAGTAAAAGATTCGGCTAGTGATCCACCTCTCTATTTCCCAATTGAAAGATTTATTCTATAAAAAAAGTATCGTTTTTTTTCTTCTTCACATATACAAGCTAAACTACAACCAACAGGGTAGAAGTTGTGTTTTTATAGTAAATTTCCTATTTTGATCAAGTGGAGCATCTCCCAACCACCAGTCCCTTCGATTCCTCATGCGACAACCAGACTCCCCGAAGTGTCCGGATACCATCGCGATAATGACATGACTCGAGGAAGAAGCTCTTTGACTTAATAGCTAGTATCACCTCCCCGCCCAAGTATATCAACATGTCCTTTCTTTTACAATACTTAAAAAAGTCTCTCATTACCCAATTATTATTACAACATTATCTACCATAGAATTCGGCCTTCGGGGTCAACCCAAAGGCTTCTATTAGGATATGTTTGATTTGAAGTACCAATAATGCGTTTGTTTCCTTGTTTTTGTAACGGCCGTGATGTGAGATTTACTCATATCCTATGTAATTAAGTAATTTTGTGATGTAAAAAATTTTACCCAGTATATTAAACATCTTTTATCATAAAAATATATATAAAATAATTAAAATTGGCGTTTTAAAAAAGTAAAAAAAAAAGAAAAAAAATAGATCGGCATTAATAAATAAATGATCTATTTAACTCTAATAGTTTTTAGAGGGATAGAAATTTTCACCAGCCGCTTCACCAAAATTCCAACTTTTCATTTGCGTTTCACCAAAATTTACACGCACAAAACCCTATACCATTTCCCCAAAATCACTCACCAACACCAGCGCCTCACCACTCTCACCAAACAAAACCTAACAACCATCACCCTTTTCATTTGCCGCTTCACCACCCACTACCACCACCATCGCTGTCGGAGCCCTAACCTTTACTCCCCCTCTACGTAAGTTAGTTAAGATTTAAATTGCGTGTATAGTTTCTGTTAATTTCATGCATAGTTAATTGTAATTTTTTTGACGAATTGTTTATTAAGGTTTTTTCTTGTAATAAATTTTAATTCAATAGTTTGCCTAATTTTGTGAAAATGCCCTAATGACGTGACTTTTTGGTTGTTTATACATATGTTTATGACAGTAGATTACTTGGGTTAAAGTTGTGTGCTCATGGCTGCAAGTACTTGGGCTAAGTTGTGTATACATCTATTTATGACAGTAAAGTACCCAATTTTTTTGTTGTTTATGAATTTTTTTTTACATAGCTTTGTTGTGAAAGTAAAGTGCGTATAATGGTTTTAATTGCTTATTTACTAGCTTTGTTTATGACAGTAATTGGCCTCAAGGTTGAATAAGTTCTTTACTTTATGAATTTGGGGAAGTGTAATCACTTATTTGCTCAAAGTGCATACACTAACTGATGTAGAACTAATAGTCATATATAAGCATATTCTTTGTGTTAACTAATTTGATTATCGATGGTACCTTAAATCCTTGGTACTCACATTCTGGTTAACTAAATTGTTTTATATTTGAAAACTTATATATGCTATGTGTTGGTGTTTAATCTTGACAACTCATTATGGAAAAACCGCAAAAAAAGAGAGGGATGAACAAAATATAATATCTTCCGGTAGGTGAATCTGTAATGTTCATTAACCATGGGGCAGCTGTAGGCAAACACCGACGTAAATTTGCAAAGTACTGTAAAAACGCTATTATAGATCACAAAGAAAAGAGCTGTTATGGTTGGATATCAATGTATATTATCTAAGACTCTTAGCTGCATTTTCTTTTTATTACTATACATATTCACCTTTAACAAGGTTCATGTCAACTTTAATAGGAAAAAAATAAGACTTGAAGATGATAAAATTAAAAGTGTTACGCTTAAGTCATGTGGCCAAAAGTGGAGGGCGTTCAAGGTCACATCAAGGTCTGAGTGCACGCTTAAGAATATTTGTCCTTGTGTGACATATACTTTCTGCGACCCTAAAATATGGCGTTGAACATTATACAGAAGAGAAACTGGTTCGTTTCACTTCCTCGTGTACTTTTATAATATATTATTATCTTATATCAAAAAATTTCTAATTTGTTCTTTCATAGGATCTACATAGGCACATAACTTTGTTCTTTCAATCATACATATGAACTTGCTTCAAGTCAGTTCAAGAGGTATGTTGCTCTGTTATTGAAATAAGTATTATTTAATCTATACATGATTTATTATGTTTATGCACAAGTATATTGTCTTGGATGAGATTTACTAAACAATGTCAAACTTAATATATCTACTCATCAAATGTTTAAACGAAGTTGCCTACACTTTAACTATTATCTTAAGTTCTTTTATTTAGAAAAAACTCAAAACACTTGGTTGAGTAGTGAGTAGGCGGCTATAAAAATGTGCTTTTGTATAATCACTGGCTTATAAGTTGAACGTGTGCAATCCAAGAAAGTTTAAAATGTTCCATATTGATATACAATTTTGAATTTGGTCCCCTGTTTTAATATTTGATGTAAAAGTCCTATTTAACGAATTTTAAGTAGAAATCCTGATTTTGATGTATAAAGTTTGCCTTTGGTTTCAAGGCAATGCCTTTTCATTGTATTAACTGAAAGTAGTTGCTAGCACTTGTTAGGATTACCTTAAAATGACTTAATTCCTATTTTGGCCTTGAATTTATAGTATTTGGGCTATTTCATTGTATTTAAGGGATTTACGGATTTGGGCTTGAATTTATAGTATTTGGGCTATTTCTTCTTGGGCCTCGTTATTTCAAAACTTAATTCCTATTTTGACCTCATATTTGGGCACAGTTATTTGGGATTGGGGCTTTAGTTATTGAAATTGCTCTTAAAAATGACACAAAATTATAAATACATAAATCTATAAATATTTTTTGCTTATACACGCTTTATGAAGCATAAAGGCTTGTAAGGCTTGAGGCATGGCTATGCCACCATGCCACGCCTCACGCCTTTTAGAACATTGAAAATACTAATAAGATCGGTTAGAAAGCCTCATAAAGATCGGTGCCTAACCACTCTAACTAAGGGTGATCTATTTGAGGATACACATATAGATCGATCCGAACCGATCTTTTAATGTTTACTTAGATCAGGCAATAACAAAGCGATCTAACATTGTTTGTTGGTGGTCATCTTAGGAATAGTTAGATCGGTTCTTCAACGATCTATTTAATAACCATGATCTAAAAAAAATTTGTACGAAAACTTGAATGTTCCAAAATTTAATTATACAAAATGCAGTTTTTTCAGAACTGCAGCCATTACCATACACAATAATATTCCAATACAAATAACTTCTATAAAGATTCAACATTCAAGTTGCAAACCAAAATAACTTCAACAAAAAGAAGACAATTGCAACATAATTCAAAACCCTCAAAATACGGGCTTCACAAGTGCTAGCAACTACTATCCAAAAATCCAAGATGCTCCGTATTACCTTTCCCTGAGATGGTTTCAACGGCGTACTAATCTATCTTGGCCAACTTTCTAACCGGCCATGCCTCAAGATTCACATTCATATTAGGATGGAATGAGTATATGTATTTCACAGTAACATGACAATCTTGTTTTTATTTATGAACATGGTTGCATAGGCTAACTTTGCTTGCATCACTAGAGTTAATCTTAAAGGACGTGTTAGATCATCCATATTGCCAATTTCATTTTTACAAAAAAATTGCTTTTACCCAATTATACTATCGTGACATATTTTAGGTGTATTGTGTTTTAACCCAGTTTATGTGATGCAATTTATATGGTTTTGAGCTGCAAACATGAAATATAGTCTATTGCTTTATCTTGATTATTAAGGCGATTATAAGCATTAAAATTGACACCTTTTACGAGACCTTTTTGACACGGACTACGCCACATTTATGGTCAGTGTAATTTCTAAATGATGTAAAAAGTTAGTCATTTTAAGGTAATGGACATACTGGAAAAGGGAAAGGTAATAGAGGATGTTCAATTATCTCTACTCCGTAACAACTTACCTTAGAGTTTGCATAAAATGATCTGAGATGAGTTTGTTCAATTATCTCTCGTAACTTTGTTTACATTTGTTGCTAATTTAGGATCAAAGTTTCTTGCTCATTCTTTTTTTGAATTGTTGAAATGAGCATCACTTTGGTGAGGCTTTCATAAATTATAGCTATAGATTGATTAAAATCGCTCTTTTGCATATTCTATTACTTCCAATACTTCGTAGAAAATATTGCTTGGTTGGAAGCAAATTACAATCTTTGTAGCTGGACGTTTTGTTAGTTTCTTTTTTAGGTGTATCATGTATATGTATAAGGATTTGAGATGGGTTTGTTTATGTATATACCAAATCATATTGCTTAGACCTCTCCGTGCATTATTTACGTATATTATTGGTTTGTGCATTTTACCTAATCTACCCCTTATTTCTAATACCATTTACAAACTCAAGATACATACTTTTTTTTTTCATTTAAATTTGTATGCTCGTGTTGAACACGGGTTATGAGCTAGTTTAGATTATAATTTGCTGTTGTGTTGACAGACTAACAACGACAGCAACTACTACGACAGCCCCGTCATGAAATGGTTCTAAAGATCATCAAGCTCAAAGCTTTTTCCATACGTGATTGCTTTTCTGATTTTGAGGTGGGAGTGGATCTTTACCTATATATTTGCAACGGAGCATCTTGGATTTTTGGATAGTAGTTGCTAGCACTTGTGAAGCCCGTATTTTGAGGGTTTTGAATTATGTTGCAATTGTCTTCTTTTTGTTGAAGTTATTTTGGTTTGCAACTTGAATGTTGAATCTTTATAGAAGTTATTTGTATTGGAATATTATTGTGTATGGTAATGGCTGCAGTTCTGAAAAAACTGCATTTTGTATAATTAAATTTTGGAACATTCAAGTTTTCGTACAAATTTTTTTTAGATCATGGTTATTAAATAGATCGGTTGAAGAACTGATCTAACTATTCCTAAGATGACCACCAACAAACAATGTTAGATCGCTTCTTTGTTATTGCCTGATCTAAGTAAACATTAAAAAGATCGGTTCCGGACTCATCTATATGTGTATCCCCTCAAATAGATCACCCTTAGTTAGAGTGGTTAGGCACCGATCTTTATGAGGCTTTCTAACCGATCTTATTAGTATTTTTCAATGTTCGAAGGCGTGGGCGTGGCGTGGTGGCGTAAGATACGCCTCAGCCTCTAAACTCTGCGTTCATAAGGCGTGCTAAGGCAAGAAAAAATATTTATAGATTTATGTATTTATAATTTTGTGTCATTTTTAAGAGCGATTTCAATAACTAAAGCAATCCCGAATAACCGCGCCCAAATACGGCGCCAAAATAGAATTAAGTTTTGAAATAATCTTACCAAGAAGAAATAAATTTCAAATACTATAAATTCAAGCCCAACCAGAATCCTTAAATTTTCTAAAATGGCGTCACGCCTACCAAAACGCCGCCTTTTCACGCCTTTTCACACGACGCCTGACGCCTCGCGCCTTGGCTCATTTCATGGCGCCGAGGCGTCGTGCCGCGCGCCTTTAGAACTTGGTATTTTTGTACTTGGTGTCAAAGTGGGTCCAAGCATAAGGACACATGTCAAGTAGAAGGGAGGGGTGTCCAAACATTCAAAAGCGACTGTCGCCTTTAGGGCATTTAAAGAAGGGAATTTTTTGGGCCACATGGGGTGAACACCCTTAACTTTTGGGGTGTTTGAAGAATTAGCCCAATACATTCACTGATTTATACGATGTTACATCACACTTATAACACTTTCCAGAGTTTATTCTTAACGTGATCACTTCCAGTGTCGTGTAACTGTTGATGGTTTTATCAAGTACAGAGTTTGACTTTCTAAGAAATCAATTGTGTTTTATTGATCTCCATGAATTAAACTATCTGAAAATTCTACTATGATTTACTGTAATTAGTACAAAACTCAAGATGGGGATTACAGTGTACTCAAAACTATTAATATTGAAAGATAAAAGAAATCATAATTTGAAACACTTATTCACAAACGATAGTACTTTTGGGAGTGTACCGGAGAAAATCATCAATGACCAAAACGGATGCGCCAAATCACTTGAAACTAATCAACAATCAACAATGATCCTTTGGTTCATTTAAGTGACGCGATGAAAAATCTAAGCACGTGAAAACAATCAACAATGCCTGGTGAAAAACAAAACATAAACAGTTACTTCAAGTTAGAAAAAATAACTTTTGTCATGTAAGGCGATCAATACAAAAGTAGAGACAGAGAATGTACCTGTCAAATTAGTTCTTTTACGTACTGGTTCCTTTGGGTCTGTTAACAGCGTCATTTACCGTTGCTGCTTATATTTCCCATGAGAATTGCGCTTGTAGACCTTTGGTGATACAACACATTTTATCTTACCAATGTTGTTCGGAATATCTCGTAAACGGTTACAATCCGTTATGGTTAGCTTCTGTAGGGATTCTATTCGGCCAAGATCATCGGGTAACTTCTCAAAAAGCAAACATGATTTAAGTTGAGAGATTTGAGATGTTTCAACTTACAAATGCTATCGGAAGATTTACGATATTTGTAGATGAAAAATTAGCTCCTCTAGACATTCTAACTGGTCAAGTTCCTTAGGTTATACGAAATCGCTTCAAGTTTAAGCTTTCTTAAACCTCGTAAACTACAAATACTTCTTGAAAAATTCTCAAGGTTTGTACAAACACAGACCCATCGAAATAAAATTTGATTTCCAAACAATGAAGTGGATCTTCTTTATAATAACATTCAAACCGAAACTTTGGAAAACTATTGTCGGGTGCGGAGGCATACATCTATGATCTCGCAATCGGATGTAACTCAGATAAAGAACCAACCTCACTGGTTCGGACCATTTGTCAAACACAAAAGACTTAAACCTCCCACAACAACTTAAGTCTAAAGTCAAGCTTTTTGAGATATCCATCCAGACATTAATTTCTACCAAATCATAACAATTTTCAAGATTTAACCTTTTGAGATTTGGAGTCACCCAAGGTCGAGTGGTCCTCGACTTTGAATGATCGAGGTTGAGCTCTTGAGCTTTAGACTTTCAGCAGCATTTGAAGTTCCACCAAATCATTACAGCCTTCGAGTATAAGCCTCTTAAGATTCGGAGTATTCATGAGGTCAAGGATCCCCAACTTTGAATGACTGAGGTTGAGCTCTTGGAGCTTTAGACTTTCAGCAGGAATTTGAAGTTCCACCAAATCATTACAGCCTTTGAGTCTTAGCCTCTCAAGATTCGGAGTGCTCCCGAGGTGAAGAGTCTTCAACTTTGAATGATTGAGGGTGAGATATTTGAGCTTTAGACTATCATCAGGTATTTTAAGCTCTAGCAAGTCATTCGAGCCTTCGAGTACTAGCGTCTCAAGATTCGGAGTACTCCTGAGGTGAAGGGTCTTCAACTTTGAATGATAAAGGTAGAGATATTGGAGCTTTGGACTTTCAGCAGGCATTTGAAGTTCCACCAAATCATTACAGCTATTGACTACAAGTCTCTCAAGATTCGGAGTATTCCCGATGTGAAGGTTTGTCAACTTTGAGTGACCTAGTTCGAGATATAGGAGCTTTAAACTTTCGGCAGGCATTTGAAGTTCTACCAAATCATTACATCCTTGGAGTATAAGCATCTCAAGATTCGGAGTACTCTCGAGGTGAAGGGTCTTCAACTTTAGATGATTGAGGTCGAGATATTGGAGCTTTAGACTATCATTTGGTATTTTAAGGTCCGCCAAGTCATTACAGCCTTCGAGTATTAGCGTCTCAAGATTCGGCGTACTCCCGAGGTGAAGGGTCTTCAACTTTGAACGATAGAGGTGGAGATATTGGAGCTTTGGACTTTCAGCAGGCATTTGAAGTTCTACCAAATCATTACAGCTGTCGAGTATTAGAATCTTAAGATTTGGAGTATTTCTGAGGTGAAGGTTTGTCAACTTTGAAGCGGTGAGGGTGAGATATTCGAGCTTTGAATGATGATCAGCAGGTATATGAAGCTCTTCCAAATCATCACAATAGTCAATAGTCAACCGGTTAAGATTTGGAGCCAACCTAAAGTCAAAGGTCCTCAAATTTGAAGACCTGATTTTGAGGAACCTGAGGTTATTTAGAACCTAACATAAGTACAAAAGACAATTAATATAGGTGCAATGACAAACCAATAGATATATAGGATCGTAATGAATCATGAATAACAACAAGTCAACCATCATTCTACCTTTCCTTCTCCATCTTCCCAAAGTTGAACAATATTGCTGCGACTTATGTCAAGTTCAACAAGATTTTTTCCTTGAAATGTATTCGGTAAACTCGAAAAAGGAAATCCTGACCATCTCATAAATCGTAAGGAAGTTGGAAGGTATTCGCTAACTTCATCAAATTGAACAATATTGCTGTTAAAATCATCCTTTACGAAAATAAATCTAAGATCCTTCATTTTTGCTAGACCTTTTAGTGCAATTTTAGAGCTGAAACCCGGTGACTGTAAGGATAGACATTTTGTTGCTTGGGTACCCTGAAATCAAAACAATAAAACCCCTTAATTTTTGTCGGAATACTAAATTTTAAAACGCCCAAAATCACTGAAAACATGATCAAATTGAGAGTGATTGAAGATGATGATATAAAGCGAATTGAATGATAATTCAATTCGAATTAATGAATTTTTGAATAATTTATTTTGTCTAATAAAATACCTAAAAAGACAGTAATGTCCTTCTATTAAATGGTCAAACATAGTCAAACTAACAGACTTAAAAATTTTGAACCGAACCCACAACGGGTGTTTCATTTTAGACCAAACCCGAAACTTTTCAAACTATTGGACCAAAAATAAAATACCTTTAACCATAGGGAAAAAAATGTTAACTCTCAGTTTTATTAAATCATAGAAACTTGATTCTTACCAAGTCATTAGTCAATATATCTTCAATTTCCGCATCAATCCACAATCGGCTATGTTTGTTAGGTTCACCCGGGTGCAAACGGCGAACAATATTCCTACCCATTTCTTCTAAATGATCATGCATACCCAAGGTCGGCCTATATCCAGAAATAGTTATAAGAGATTTTTGCTCAAGAACTCTTAAACCATATATAGCACGAAATCCACGGCTTTCAAGCACTCTAATTGCATCTTCTTTCTCCCAACCTTTTAGTATGCATGCAACATCTAAGAATATTTCTTTGTATTCATCATCCTCCAGACCATCAAAGCTTATTTCTAATCTTTTCATTGTTGCTGTTAATGGAATTGTTTTTAGTCTTTCTATGGCATCTATCCAATAAGGCTCCTTCTGATCACAAAGAAACGAACCCAAAACTTTGATCGTTAAGGGAAGACCATGAGCATATTGTACAACTTGTCCTGATAGCTCTTCGAACCCTTGAGTTGGGATCTCTGTTTGAAATGCATACCTACTGAAGAGGCAAATCGCTTCTGTAGATGATAACAGATTGACGTCATGAACGAAGTTCACTCGGTGGGCTAACAGCACTTGCTCATCTCTTGTGGTAATGATAATTCTGCTTCCCAATTTAAACCAGTTAAGCTCGCCTGCTAACGCCTCAAGCTGTTCTATGCAATCCACATCATCTAAAACAACAAGTGTCTTTCTACGACGCATCATGTCTTTCAACATGTTTTTCCCGTCATGAACACTACTAAAAGTGATGTCTTGTTTACTTAACACATCTTTTAGTATCCGTTTTTGAAGCTTCTTTAAACCGGACAAAGAAGGCTTTGAAACTTCCCTTACATTTTCAACAAAGCTTTTTCCTTCGAACATAGTTGATATTCGATCATAAACAGCTCTGGCTAAAGTTGTCTTCCCCCCACCTCCAATCCCCTTGATCCCAATCATACGAACATCTTCAGTACCAATCTCTAAAGATGAAAGAACATCAGTGATTCGGGTATCCATGCCCACTAACTTTTCATCAGCCTTCGAAAGGGTGGAATATTTCTTTTTCAAAATAACATTAACAATTATTTCGATCAATTTAGATTCATCCCTGTATCAAATATTATACTATTAGCTTGTTCAAAGCCCACATAAACAATTAGGATTTATAACATAAAAGGATTAACATTTATATAAATGTGGATTAGACAAAATATTACAGCGATATGATGGAGAAACTGAATTACCCGTTAGTTGTGGCCTTCAACTCCCACCCGGCCAGATCGGCTAGTTCTTTAATAGCGTCTCTCCATTTCCCAGCAGCTTCTTGGTTTTCATGTTTAGAAAAAGCTTCTCTAACTGGCCCAATTTGTTTTCGGACTTCAGTAGGTTCCACATCATAGAAGACTGGGAAAGCAGTATGCTCGGTCATCTTTTGGCACTCCATAATCTTCACAAGCTCTTCTAAGCACCAAGATGAAGAAGCATAGTTCTTGGAAAAGATAATAATGTAAAATTTCGAATCTTCAATGGATTTGATAAGCTGGTTGCTGATCTTCTCCCCTTGCTCGATTTTCTTATCGTCCTTGTAAGTTTCTATGCAATTTCGCTGAAAAGCTTCATAAAGATGGCCAACGAAATTGTTACGAGTGTCTTCACCCCTGAAGCTCAGAAACACATCATACTTGAAGCTCATTTGAATCAATGAACTTGAAGAAGAAGAAGCCATTAATGAAAGTAACTTCAAGATTTTGAAAGAAAACTAGATGAAGTATTGTGAAAAACGTGTTTATGAGTCGTAGTAGTGTTTTTACATGGGATATGACAATACAGTAATATGAGGATATGAATGGAAAAGGTATGGCAATGATCCTCTAGTTTCTTGGTGGGTCCCTTTCATGAAACTTTTGCATTCAGAAGAATCATCAGTCAATCACGTCATCAGGTTTCAGTTCATTATTCGCATAAATTCTCCATTTCATACAATAATGCCAAGTACATTCATATAGCGTTGATAGATGTATCGACTTACACGTGTATGTAATAAATTTTGGATGGTATATTCAGAAAACGGGGATCCTTGAACTATATCCATTATTAGTAAAACAGAGGCTTTGATACTTGTTTTATACTTTTATTTTATGGGTTTGAAATTTTGGTGTTAAAAAAATTGTATATTTGTATATGGTAGTATCATGAGGGATAATATGTTACTTGAATTAATTTGTCGTAAGATTTGGGTTTTGGTTTTTGAGATTTTGAAACCTTAATTTGTTGGTGTCGTGGTTTTAATTTTGGGTGGTGGTGGGATGATAGTTTTCATGAGAAATCGGGGTGGAAATGAGGTGAGTCATTCGTGAAAAGCTTGGGATCGCATCGGTAAAAAACTCAAACAAGTCGAGCCTAAACGAGCTCGAGTCTAAGTTTCAGCTCATTAATTAATCGAGCTCGAGTCTGAGCTTTACATACAAAGTTTAATTGGGCTCGCGAGCCTCAACGAGCCTAAACGACACTAAGATATTTTAAGTAATAAACATATATAAAACGTTATGCTTTTGTATTATAGGCGAGCTTATAAACGAGCTCGATAATAAGCTTATTAACGAGCTCAAAATAGATATATTACGAGCCAACCTTTAATTTTTCATTGTAAAATAGCAAGGTTGCAAAAATCGCGAATCGGTAGTCGGGCGGTCGACCACCTTGTAGCTTGTAACCGGTCTAGGCGGGATTAATCGGTGATTAATCGAATTGGCATTTTTGGAAATTTTTGGGTATTTCCGCCAAGTTTTGTGTATTTCTGGCGAGTTTTATGTATTTTCGGCAAGATTTTTTCTAAAAAAAACTTGTAATAGATTAAAACGGTTACTATAAGTGATTAAAATAAGTTTACGGTGAGTTTTGGGTATTTCCGGCAAGTTTGACCATCATTGACCGCCGTTGATCGTCGTTGACCATGGTTGACCTATCTGTTTGACCCAGTTACATTAATCGGCAAGGTTGGTGGCTTTGTAGCGCCTAGGCGGCGATTAATCGGCCTTGTAGACCTTTTTTTGCAACACTGTAAAATAGTATAAATGAGCCGAACTCGAGCCTGTATAACATGTAAAAAATAAGGCTCGAAAAGAGCCGAGCTCGAGCTTAAAAAATAAGGCTCGAAAAGAGCCGAGCTCGAGCTAAAGCTTTATAAAATTTAATTGAGCCAAACACGAGCTTTAGCAGGCTTGAACTCAGCTCGGCTCGTTTCCACTCCTACCCTCTCCAAAAATCATATACTTTCTCAGAGAAAATACATGATTTTTTGGGAGGGAGAATAAAGAGTAAATGGAAGAGGAGCAAGTGTTGGTGAAGGGTGATGAGTGAAGATGCAATTTGTGTTAGTTGTGTGGGACCTGATAAAAAGTCAAGTGGAAAGACAAATGATCATTATATCCTTATGAGTAGGGGTGTGCAGAAAACCGAAAAATTGAATCTAAATCGAAAAACCGAGAAAACCGAAACCAAAAAATCGAAACCGATTAAAAAACCGGTTGTTCGGTTTTTGTAATTTCTAAAAACTGAAGTTTATGGTTCGGTTTGGTTTTAGCAAAAACACCAAACCAAGAAAAACCGAACCGAAAAATACATATAATCTTAAAAACTCGTGTTTTAGTTGTTGCTTCTTGAAAGTGTCATTTATAACACATAAACATTTATCATCCAGAATTTTTGCGGTCGTTAGTTTTCTATTGTCATTATTGTGTCACTTTACGATGCATAAACAATTCTCTTATCTAATGTCTTTTATGAACAATAGTTTCTTATTGTCATTCTTTTGTGGTTCTTTATTCTTCAAACTTGAAAACGTTATTCTCTGTTACATTAAAAATTCGACTATTTAAAGACCAAATTGCGATAAGCGAAATAAAAATCGAAAAAACCAAAAAACCAAACCGAAAATAAACTAAAACCGAAAAACCGGACCTAGAATAAACCGAAACCGAACGGTTTCTAAAAAGCAAAAACCGAATATTCTCGGTTCGGTTTTGGTTTTAGCCAAAAATTGAGCCAAACCGAACCATGCTCACCCCTACTTATGAGCAAGCCGTTTAACGGTTAAATTTAATGTCTTTTTGATCAAACGATCGCGAATGATCGCGAATGTTAAGGATTTCAGAGTTAAGGACTATCCGGGTCACAAAAAAAAATTAATGACTAAACATGCAAGTCAACTCAAGCCCCAAGAACCATCCATGTAATTTACTCAAAAAATTTTTTTAAGCGATGTAGCTAATCTCACCTCAATTCATGAACAATTGAAATCAAGCTCCATTTTGAACATATATATGGTGTGATGACTTGAACTAACACTATTTCTCATTGCATAAAATATATAACAAAAAATGCATTTATTTATTTTAATGCATAAGTACAATGTTTTTAAAGCATGTATTAAAGAAATATAAAATACTTCTTTCGTCTCACAAAAAAGTTCACCTTACTATATATGAATAATATTTATCCGGGAAAAAATGTCCAGCTTTTATATATGAATAATATTTGTGACTATTTTTAAAGTTTTGTCATTCTAATTAAAAGTATTATTAATTGCTCATTTCTAATTCTATGATAAATGTAAGGGTAAATTGACTTTTTATCAACTAAAACATGCATTAATTACACATATCATAATTTATACAAAATGCTAAAGATCCATTGAACAAAATGCTAAGGAATGAAGAGGTGCAAGCTCTTAGGGAGTACAATATTGCTTTACAGGATGAAGAGAAGCTTCTATGTCATAAAGCTAAAGTAGATTGGCTGAAAGAAGGGGATAGGAATTCCGCTTATTTCCACAAAGTTCTAAAAGGAAGGCTGAATAGGAGCAGGATTCACACTGTGATGGGTGCAGATGGTATTGTTTATTAGAAAGATCATGTGGGTACTTAGTTTGTGAAGCACTTTGAAGATTTCTTGGGAGCTCATTCAAGTACTGTGGAGTTGACTAATGAAGACATAGGATTGTTTTGCAATAAGATTGATGAATATGCTGCTGATGACATGATTAAGGAAGTGACTAGTTAGGAGATTAAGGCTGTCCTTTTTGATATTGATAACAATAAAGCACTTGGTCTAGATGGCTTTACATCAACTTTTTTAAAAAAAGCTTAGGAGGTTGTTAAGACAGATTTCTGCAATGCTGTGAGAGAATTCTTCTCTTCTGGCAAACTATTAGGGGTAGTGAATGCCACTCTTATTAATTTAGTCCCTAAAATCCCTACTCCTCACAATGTTACTGATTTTAAGCCAATTGCCTATTGCAATGTGGTTTATAAGTGTATAAGCAAAATTATGAAAAACAGAATTAAAGTGGTGTTGGATAAGCTTGTTGATCAAAATCAGAGTACTTTTGTGCCTGGAAGGGTAATAACAGATAATATTCTCCTTACACAAGAGCTTCTAAGAGGATATAACTGTGCTAATGGTCCTAAAAGGTGATCCTTAAATATTGACATCTAAAAAGCTTATGACACTGTGAGTTGGAGCTTTCTAGAAAAGGTGTTACATAATTTTGGGTTTCACAACACCATGGTTAAGTGGATTATGGCATGTATCTCAACTCCAAAATTTACTATCTGTGTAAATGGGGAAAGATTTGGCTATTTCAGAGAAGGAAGGGGATTGAGGCAAAGAGATCCTATCTCTCCTTACTTATTCACATTTTGTTATGGGAGTGCTAAACCTTATTCTAAAAGATGAAATCAGGAAGGAGAGAAATTTCAAATACCATTTTGGCTGTAAAAAGCTCAAAATCACCCACATGTGTTTTGTAGATGACCTATTAGTGTTGTGCCATGGTGATACTACATCTGTGAACACTATCAAAAAATCTCTCAACAAGATCAATGAAGTATCATGTTTGTACCATAATTTAAGTAAAAGTACTATGTTTTGTGGGAGCCTCAGTGAGGAAGATAAAAGTCATCTCTTAAATATTCTCCCATTCAAAATTAGGAAATTAACTGCGAGATATTTAGGGGTGCCTCTAATGGATAAGAAAATTGGTGTTAAAGACTGCAAAATCTTGACTGATAAGGTGAAACAAAAGCTATGTGATTGGAAAAATAAAAGTTTATCTTATGCCTAAAGAAGTCAACTGATTGCATCAGTATTGTCAGCTATGCAAGTTTATTGGGTTTCTGTTTTAAACTTCCTATGACTGTCATTAAAGAGATTGAATCCCTTTTTTAAAGGCTTCCTTTGGAATAATGGGGAGTTAACCAGGGGGAAAGCTAAAGTAACATGGAAAGAGATTTGTAAGCCTAAGGACCAAGGAGGTCTTGGGCTTAAGTCTTTAGCACAGTGGAACAGTACTCTCCTCATGAAACACCTTTGGAATATTGCCGCCAATAAAGAATCATTTTGGGTAAAATGGATCAACACTGTGAAGTTAAAAGGGAGAAGTGTGTGGGATACTCAGTGCTTTAAAAGTGATAGTTGGTGCTGGATGACTATACTTGAACTCAGAAACACTATGGAACCACATTTAAGATAAAAAGTTGGTAATGGGAGATCTATTTCTGCCTGGTATGACAATTGGGATGAAAAACAAGCTTTATCAAAGAATATCTATAGAAGAGAATTTCTTTTGGCTGGATTAAATGACAATAGTAAACTGTGTGATGTGGTTGATGAGAATGGGTGGAAATGGCCTATGGATTGATACAATAAGTATGATTTTCTTCAAAATAAACAAGTTCCTACCCTTACAAGTGAAGCTGTTTGTCTGATGTGGGTTACTAATCAAGGTAGTATGGTGGAATTTAAAACAAATCAGATATGGAAAGATGTGAGAGGTGATGGGAGAAAAGTGATTTGTGATAAACAGTTTTGGTACTCTCAATGTATACTAAGGCATGTTTTTATTCTATGGTTAGCTATTAAGGGGAAATTGGATACACAAGATAAACTTCTTAAGTGGTACCCTTAAAGTCCTCCTGATTCTCATAACCACTTGTTTTTTCAATGCTCTTATGCTGCTGATATATGGACTGTTATGAAAACCAAAGCAATGATTCAAGCTAATGTTGTGAACTGGATGGACGATGTGATAGATGTGGCTAAATAGATGAATCATAATAGCATTTGGTGTATTATTGGAAAGTTATGATTGGCTGCAAATGTTTAATATGTTTGGCAAAAGAGAAATGGTAGGAATCATATATGATGAGGTTAGATCAAGATTAGTGTCTCTTAAAAAAATCTTCAGCTGTTAGTTTAGCAGCCACGGAATAGGATGTGCAGTTCAACTAGAAGTAAAACAGAGGAATTAAAGGGGTGTTTGGAAGAGGCTGCAGTTTTTGATAATTAGAATTGTGTATCAATGGAATGAATGGAATGTTTGGACACATGAACAAAACCAATAAGTCTAACTAGTCTTAAGATAAAATAACTTTTTGATTGTCAATTTTATTTAACTAACTAGTTCTTCCAAGTTCAAATTAATTTCATATTTTAAAAATTCTTGTACATCTTTACATCTTTGATAAAAATAAAATTTATGTTTTGTCATCAACAAAAAGGGGAAGATTGTTAATACAAATATCGTCCAAAAACGTTATTTAGATTGTATGATCTTTACCTTGTTTTGTTAACGACAAAAGTAAATTTCATTTTTGTAAAGTATAAAGCTTGTCAAGATTATTAGACATTAATAAAAGCTTTTCTTAAATAAGTCTTCATCATTTAAGCATTTACATCTTATCACATTTTGATTAGCTACATATCAATTCACATTGATAACTGATGCGCGTACAAAGCGCGTTCGGGTTCAAAGGAACTTTCTTTTCGTCGAGCAAGTTTTTCAACACCCTAGGCAATGAACCTAATCATTGTACTGCAGTATTGGGTAAGCCTCGGGTATTGATATCGTTCTCTAAAGGAATTAGAATGCTAGCAAGAAGTGTATTACGCTAAGGTGGGGTTGAGGATGATTCTTTTTTATCTTTTATTGGTTTTTAGAAAGCTAAGGGTAAAATATCAGGGCAATTGGTTTGGGGATGGTACTTATTTCGATTACTTCTACTATTCTAATTATCTATTACTACGGGTACCTATGTCTATTTGATTGTGTGCTCGTATGATGATTAAAAATGTGTTTACCTAGATACTATTACTCATTAGTTATCTTTTATTGTTGGTTGAATTGTCATGTCCTTATTCTTAACGCGTTGTGTTTTCTAAGGTCGTAGGGTGTGCCTATGCCCTAACTCTTTGAGAATACCTTTAGGTTATTGCCTACGAAATCCGATAGATTAATCATAAACTAACTTTAAGGTTATCTTTGGATGTTTAGACTACGAAATCCGCTAAGTGATTCATAAACTAATTTTCACAAAGATTACTCAAGCATTTAAACACAACGATAGCCTAGTTGCACTCCTAAGCCAATTACAATTAAGATAAGAGACAACCAATCAATAATTAACGACTAGGTTTCATAGATCTAAGAAAACACACAAGAAATTTAGCTAGACATGTTAAACAAGCAAGCATACACACATTCAATGGAACACATAATGATACTAATGGATTAAAACACTTATCTTGATGTGTAAAATAGGGTTTGGGACCTAAGATACCGCTTGTCCAAGTCGGACTACAAATGTTTGTGGTTTTACTCAAAAGTCTACCTCCTTAAATGCGTAAAAATCGAATTCTATATATAGATTTACACTTGTGACGCGTCGCCTTATGGGTGGGGCGCGTCGGATCGCTCATTAAGGTTTTCGTCTTGGCGAGTTATCGATGGGACGACGCCACCTTGTAGTTGTGACCGTCGGGCCATATGGACGCCGTCTTGGTTCTGGATCCGGGCCGCTCGAGATGAAAAGTCTTAGTGAAGCCTCCTTCAAAAGCCCGACGCCGTCGGTGTTGTGAGCAAAAATTTCACCGAGCCGCCCTGCATTTTTATCAAATCTCTAGAGAGGGACGGCGCCTTTGTTTGGGACGCCGTCAGTTCGCTTTTAGCGACTGAGTGGCTTCGATCTTGACTTTGCCATTTTCTTCATGTTTTCACTCCTTTTCATTCAAATAAGCATCATTCCAGATTTTTCTTCCAAGAGACCTAAAAGTGAAAATGAACGAAATTAAGCAAGAATGGATATAAAGTGGTCGATTAAGGGCTTAAATGACCCTTAAAAGTGTACGTTTAAATCCTTATCGAATATCCCTACACTTGGTATTTGCTTGTCCTCAAGCAAATGTGCTTTGCCAATCAATTTATAAGTTGGGGGCATGAAGCATGGGTTTAACATAATTCACAACAAGTAAAAGCACCGCAATAGTCATAACAAGCATGAAAATTATATACTAGCACCTCAAGGGTGTTTGTATTCTCATCTCGGTGTATATGAAATATAGTAAATGTAAATGGAAGATAAACACTCATTACCTGGCATAGTACATAGATTACCATAGGCTTGAGACTAGATCAAACCTCCACCGCTTTCGCGTAAGCACCTAGGAACAACTATCTAAGAGGTATTTTCAAGGGTTGTAACTTTAGGCTTACGTTAGGGAAACAAAGGGTTTTGTTGGATTGGCGATTTAGTGGTGGCAAGTAAAAAATCTTATGTTACAAGCATGAAAGCGTGGCGTTGCTAAGCCAAGACTCGACTCACTAAACTCTAGATACCTTGAAACAAACATACATAAATTGAAAAACATAAACATAAAGATAGATGTAGAATGGTAGCCCATATGTTTTTCTTCATTTATTTTTTTATTTTTTTTTCACTCTTTTTTTTCGATTTATTTATTTTGTGCGTACATTTTTACTCTACCATCCTCTACGATAACATCAAAATATAAGGGATTTATAGGAGCATCCTACACTTGAGTTTTTATTACTCTAACACTAATTTGACCCGATTTGAAAAGATCAAAACACTTGAAGTATTTAATTACGTAGACAAAGGGAATTTGAATTTAACGTTCCTTCCCGTCACTCCATAAAATATTACTTTTACCCATGAGTCCCAATCATCCCAAAACTGTGTACAAAAGATATGACTCGACTTAGCAACCATGCAAGTAACTAGATAATTGAACTAAGGGTTTAGTATGATAACAATAATGCACTAAAGGTGAGTGCATACAAGGTGAGCTAAAGCGATTTGGGTGTACATTTGGGTGGATTGTAAACAATGCTCTTCATTGATATTCGGAAAACCGAAACATCACGAGAACCGCGAAAAGGATAGGCTCTGAGAGGTTAACTAGGGGTATCATGTACTAAAGATGAGTAAATCGCAAGGGTGTGGGGTAATTACTCAACCGATGTGGAAGAAGTAATTATAATACGGGTTTCAAATAAGGGTTATCCTAATGCCTCTTTTCATTTAGTTATTCCTAACTACACAAAGGTAGTCTCACTAGCGATATCTGAATGCATCACAAAACAAGTTCTAGAATATATTATAATACCGGTACACTCTCTAAGCATTAAAGGTGAATGCTTTTATTCCTAAAGATCTAGGGGCGAACCTCACATTTTTTGGGTGAAATTTGAGTGGTAAACGGTTTTTGTGCTAGTCATATAACTCCTATCCGTGAGACGCTTTATTAAGACTAAAGTTTTAGCTCGTACATGTCATAAATTTTTTTAATTTGGTGCTAAAATTGCCCTAACAAATATTTCTCATAGTTTATTACACAAATGACCAAGAACAAGACACATAATCAAGGATAAACATAGTTTCTAAGTTTCCGTTTTATTCTCCCTCCCTACACTTAAACTGAACATTGTCCCCAATGTTCTCCGAAAGTATCAAAGTTATGATAAAGGAAGGTAATTAAAGAGAAAGAAACTAGTACCGATTAGCTCGGTAGGATCCGTGTGAAGTTGTGGTTAAATTCTTTCCAAGAAGAATGTATCGTAATAAGCTCCATCCAATGTTAAGTTTCTTCTTCTGCTCGCACACTTTAAGAAAATAGAGCGAAACTTTCGCGTAAAATCGGCGGTAAAACTATATATGACACAACTACACTATGATATAAATGCTTGTGGAATGGATGTTTCTGATTTTACGGAAAATTAAGACACGAGAATTTCCAAAATTTATACATAGCATGTAAAACGAAAAAATTTATAAGCTATTTCGCTTGACATGATGTCGTCAGGGTTCTAATCTCGACGTCAGTTGTCATAACGAACCC
Source organism: Chrysanthemum lavandulifolium (assembly GCA_022545495.1). Lineage (NCBI taxonomy): Eukaryota > Viridiplantae > Streptophyta > Magnoliopsida > Asterales > Asteraceae > Chrysanthemum > Chrysanthemum lavandulifolium. The sequence goes on from CM040239.1 coordinate 97,870,718, forward strand.
TGTCCATTATGTTTTCTTGGAAAAATTCTGGAAAAATTACATCTTTAAATCCTGGAAAAATTCCTGCAAAACATCTATTATGACTCGATACAAGCATTCGATTCTAACAAACACACATATACATCAATTTCAATAATTGTAATTCTCATGTTCACGTTTTTTTAAAAACGTATGTAATCTTCCCTACACTTATCTTTTTGTAAAATACCTTTATATGTAATTAAGACGAGGTTAAAGACAAAATAAAGCATTTTCACAAATCAAACACGAGAATAAACAACAATGAAAAAGATGTATGACACACAAACAAGCAAACAATTAAGCATGGGTTGCCTCCCACAAAGCGCTTTTCTTTATTTATGAGTCTTGTAGCTAGACTCGAAGTCGTGCTCCTACGTTGTCTCGTGCACGCTTATGTGCCCATATCTAAGCTATTCCAATGTTCTCTTATTTTTCTTGTACTCGTCTCCCAACTCTAGGCATTTTTTATAGTAACTTTCATTTTTTTCATAGGTATGCCTAAGTCCCCGTTGTTTGTCTCTTTCACTAAGTATCGGAATGGGAGCCATCCGATTACATGCCTCTATATCTTTGTGCTTAAACCTAGGGTGCGTACGATGCATTTGATAGACAAAATCCTCAACTTCATTAGAGAATGTGACTAAACCATCAATCATCCGTTCATTCAACTTAGTCATTCTCTTAAAGGATGTTCCAAATATTACTTGAGTGAGGCTTCCATCAATGAATTCTCCTAAATCTTCTAAGACCATGAATTCAACCAAATAGGCAAAACTCCCTACAAACACATCCAAGTAAGTGACCGCATCAACAACATTGTCCCCTTGATAGGCTAACTCATTCACCTTAATTTTATTATATAGATTCCTCGAGATTAAGTTTAAAGGTAAGAATGAATGCAAGTGATAAGGTTTTAAAATGTACCTTTTTGAAGGGTCATTTACGCCCTTATTTGATCACTTTTGTCTCATATTACTTAATATCGTTCCTTTTCACTTTTTAGGTATCTTGAAGGCAAAATCTTTGGAATGACACTTATTCGGACAAAAAGCGCGAATATCTGAAGAAAATGGCCAAAGTCAAGAATCGAGACACCTCAGTGCTGAACCGGAGGGGACGGCGTCGGTGTTATCTGCTGACGTCGCATCACTTTTGACGGCTCCGAGCTCAAATTGCTTATTTACAAGTGGCGGTGTCGGGTTTTAAAAGAGTAGGTCGTCGCATGACTCGGGCGGCCTAGATTTGATCCGCACGATGTCGAGACTAAAGGGACGGCGTCACAAGCATAAGTTGACGCGTCGCAAGACTAACGTGGCCAAGACGAAACCCTAATAGCGGTGACCCGGGCCACAAATCAAAAGGTGACGCCGTCGCATATGTAATCTTATATATAGAATCCGAATTTTTAGTTTTCGGTGTGTAGTCATTTGGAGTAAAAACCTAAACCGAACCAAGGTCTGTCTTATACAAGATTTTAGGGTTCCAAACCCTATCTTACATCAAGATAAGTGTTTTATTTCATTAATTTAATTATGTCTTCAATTACTTGTGTGTATGCTTGCATGTTCCCATGTCCAGCTAATTTACTTGTGTGTTTGCTTAGGAATATGAAACTTAATTATTGAATATTGATTGGTTGTCTCTTATCTTAATTGTTAATGATCTAGTAATGCGATAGGTCATCCGATGTGTAGTTAATGCTTGATTAATCTTTGTGAACCTTAGTTTATAATACCTAGAGTTGTTGTAGGCTAAACCATCCAAAGAGTACCTTAGAGTTAAAGTTTATAAATCCTAGAGAGTTTGTAGGCTATACCCTTTGGTAGTTTCAAAGAGTTAGGGATAAGCATACCCTACGACCTTAGACACACACTGGCGATTAAGAATAAGGACGTGACAATTCAACCATCAATAGGAGATAATTAAGGAGTAATAAAACCTAAGTAAACACATCTTTAAATCACCATCTGAGCACACAATAATTGACACTGACTACATACACCACTAGATTAGATAATTAAATAAGTAGAGTAATCGGTAGAAATACCAACCCCAAATCCAAACCCCGAGATTAGTACCTTTCCATTTCCTAAAAACATAAAAGATAAAAATAATCTTCTCAACCCCAACCTTAGCATAGTAACTTCTCACTAGCATTCCTATTCCCTAAAGAACGATATCAATTCCGTGGCTTACCCTAATACTACACTACAACGATTAGGTTCCTTTGCCTAGGGTGTTGAAAAACTTGCTCGATTTAAAAGTAAGTTCCTTTGACCCCGAACGACGTGTAGCGTTATCGATAAAGAAGCATCAAAAATTTCAAATCCTATTTTACAAGGGAATTGCATGTTAAAGGGGCCATCAACCTCAATTTTACACCTAGGGTCAAAACATTGGGAGGGGTCTTCTTCCATTTCAAAACTAACTTCATCGCTGACCTCCCCGTTATCAAGTGCCTCTCCATAGTTAAATTCTTCATTGGAATCCGAATCGTAGAAAGGACTATGTTATTGCCAATTTATTTCATTATGCCCTAGGTGATTTCCAAAGTGTTGAACGGGTGAAAGTTTTGTGGGATTGTGTTTTCTATTGCGGGATTGGGAGCGGGTAGTGCAAAGTTTCTACGGCGAAAGATGCGAATCATGGTTGTTTTGTTCTTTCTTACTATGATTCATATAGAAAAAAGAATTTGAACTTCTTATAAATCGATGATGATGTTTTTATTTCGTGTTTTGGACTATTAGGTCTGATAATATTTTATGACACATGAAAAAAAATCTAGGATCGTTTGATTTAATTTATGTTCGAGTTTTGTGGTTGTGGAGAAGGTGTGTTCTTTGAGGAGGATGGGATAGGGTAGTTATGAAGTTGGTGTTGATTGTTGTTGGTTGTGGGTTTGGTCGATCATATGTAACTTTGTTCTATCTCGCTTCTTGGAATATAACAGTGAGAATCAGAAGCATCGATTTAAATGATTCTCATTTATGTTCTTGGAATATTAAAGGTTGATTAATGTTCTTGGAATATTTAATGCATATCATGATTCTCAAATTTGTTAGGTTGCAACATCTGTTTTTTTGCCCGATATCCGTGAGGGGGAAAGAAGACGAGGATAAATTAGTAATTTCACATGGCCTTTGACTTTGACTAATGGGATTTTGTAACGCTCGTTAGCAAAAAATGCGAATTTGGATGAACAATGCGGTCTCAGGGGCATTCTTCACAAAAAGTCCAAACATTAGGTACACAACTAACATAATTTTTAGAAAAAAATGACATTTCTCGCAAAAATGACAAACGTAGGAACATAATTTGCAGTTTACTAAAAAAAAGGTGAATGAATTTTGATTACCCTTAAATTGGTGAGGAATGATATATTAACTACTACTAATTGGAAACCCGTGCACAGCAACGGCGATATATATAGTGTGAGAAACTAGAAGGGGGGGGGTTGAATAATTTTACCGTTTAAAATATTAATTGTTTCGAAAACTTATTGTGATATCAATCGATATAGATAAAATATGTGTTAGTGAAGAATAAATAATATGCAAGCAATTGATAATATGTAAGTAAGGAAAGAAACAATCAAACCACGACAACGTTGTTTATAGTGGTTCGGTCTACAAGGACTCTTTTTCCTTGTCCTACTCCACTCTCCGAGTCTCCAACTCGAGAGTTATCTTCACTAATCAACAAGCTCTTTTAACCGGCGGAGAAAGCCTTTACACGTCACTTACACAATATTTTCGACACAAAGCTAGATGTCAAGTTCTTTTACAAGGGTACAACCACTCCCAACATACTATGTATTTTGAGGACTAAAATATTAACCACTCACACTCAGAGGTTTAAGATAGTTTGGTACAACAATGATGTATGAACAATAATGATTCATACAACAACAAAACAAACAAGACTTCCAACTATTTGTTGAAGCTTGATTATGCTTTGATCTTCTTTGCTACAAAAGATGATCACTAAAATGAAATGAAACTGAGTTAGATGTAATAGAATGAGAGAATGTATGTGTTTTATGCTAATGAGGGATGAGAAAACAACTTGGGTTGGCTTGCTATTTATAGGGCAAGTGATCAACAGATCACGGACTGGACGGAACAAAAAAATGGGTCAGCCCATTATAATTTTTGGTTCCGCCAGTTTGACAGTGGAGATCACAAAAAATCTTTCAAAGATCATCCAAATCTCTCCAAGATTATGTAAGATATGATGAGTGAATATCTAAACAAAATATTCTATAAAATCTTCTAAAGATTTCCAATGTGATGCAAGCCATGATGTAACATGTAGTTTTCCATTTTTAGTATGTTATATAAGTAAATACTTATGTAATGTTTTGTTTAAGAAACTAAACATACTTGATCTAAAAATGTTGATGCACATTATAGTTTAGAAGGTTATCAATGTCTAGGATAAGGATTGAATGAGTCTCATATTAGCGTGACCTAGACGTCTATGCCAAAGGGTAGAGTTATCATCTAAGGTTGTTAGGCAAAGCTTGTCTTTAGATGTTCTATCTATTTTCATGAACGTATATGTTATTTTTCCTAACTCCTTTTGCTATGGTGATACCTTCTTTTAGTAATTTACTACAATTTTCTTTAAATATTACTTTATACTTTTTATCACATAGTTGACTAATACTAAGTAGACTAAATCTTTTTCTATCAACATGAGCAACATTTTCAATGGTTAGAGAGTCATGAGCAATCATACCTTTGCCAATGATTTTGATTTTGAGATTGCTACCAAAAGTAACATTACCTCCGTCATACTCTTGGTATGTTGAGAAGAGGCTTTTGTTTCCCGTAATGTGTCTTGAGCATCCACTATCTTGTATCCATTCATCAGGCTCCAAGCCGACTTTTAAGCATACCTATGACACATATAACTCAAGCGTTTGGTCCCTAATATCTCATGGGTCAGTTTGGGTTAAACATACCATTTACTTTGTTCATGTATGGAAATGATGGATATGGGTTCCATGGCATGTAATTAGGAGTTTGATATGGTCTAGGGTAGTTTAGATTCCAACCGGTATGTTAATAGTTGGATTGTATGTTGTAGTTGTTTTTGGGAAAGGGGCGTTTGGCAATAGGTGTTTTAGGCCTTTGTTGAGTGGTTTTAGATCTAAATTCATTTTTAGCAAGTCCTACTCCTATTGTAACAGCAGGTTTTTGTTTAACGACATCTTTAGATTTCTTAGTAACTTTGACAAATTCACTACGGTCCGTTTTTCAAACTTACTGTTCTACTGCAGTCACCATGAAACCAAAATTTATAATGGACGGACCCAAATTCTTGGTTCCGTCTGGTCCGTGGTGTACTGTTGCAGTTGGGACAGTTTGTTTGTCTTTCCGACCGTTTGGTTTGACTACTTGGAATCATTACTTCATTAAAACCTAATCCACTTGTATTTCACGGTACTTTTGAATTCTTACTATTTCATCGGCACAAGAAATGTTTTTGTTAAATCTCTTAAATTTAGAGTTATGTTCGATGAGAACCTATGAGTTTTAGCATTTCTATTTCAAGACCAAGCCCTTGACATGATTTACAACCATCGTCATTAGCCTTGACTTTTTCTAATCGTTTTGCCTTTTTTTTAACTCATAAACTTCGTTTTCTAAAAAATCTTTTTTAGTTTTTAAAAACTTGTTTTTAGTTTTTAAAAACTTGTTTTTAGTTATGATTTTTAAGCTAAGCTCACATAATTGATTATATTGTTTTTGCAAAGTGTCATCATCAATAGAGGAGTAAGATGAGTCAGAATGTACCTCGTTTGATTCATGTGCCATGAGAGCGATCTCTTCCTTAATTGGTTCTTCGTCATCATCACTTTCACTCCAAGCACCGCTTACAAAAGCTCGTTGAGTTTTGCTTTTAGGTGGATTGAGGCAATCTCCTATTAGATGACTTGTATCACCGCATCTAAAGCACTTCCTTTCACTTTTTCCTTTTGTCATCTCGGTCTTTCCGAATGACTTCTTTTCATCTCGGGTTGCCTTTACAAACTTTCTCTTCTTCTAAAGAACTTTTGAAATCTCTTACGGCCATGGCATACTCCTCGTCTTCACTATCCGAGAAAGATTCTTCATCATCACTAGATTCGTTCTTGCCTTTAGAGCAGCAGTTTGACTTTCTCTCTTTTGCCTTTGATGATTTACGAATCTTTCTCCATCACCATTTCATGTACTTTGAGATTTCTAATTAGCTCATCAAGTGACATTATTGAGAGATCTTTTGATTCTTCAATAGCCGTTTCTTTTGCTCTCCACTTCGGATGGAGTGCTTTAAGAAATTTCCTAACAAATTTCTTGCTATGAAAAGATTCATCAAGTGCTTTAAGAGAAGTAACAATAGTATTAAAATGAGAAAATCCACAATCGATGGTTTCATCTTCAGAGATAACAAATTGTTCATATTGTTGAACAAGAAGATCAATTTTGTTATCCTTGACTTATGAATTCCCTTGATGTGTAATTATTAAATATTCCCAATTATCTTTGGCGGTTTCACACATAAAAATTCTTTCATATTCTTTTCTAGATAAAGTTTAGAAAGCATCATTTTAGCTTCATTATTTTTACTTATTAATTATTTTTGTTCATCATTTGAAATATCTTTTGTTGTAGGATTGAAATCACCTTTAATGATAACAAACCAAAGATCTATATATTTTGATTTCACATATGTTTCAAAACAGTTTTTCTAATAGAAACTTGCATTCATGTTTAGCGGTAATCTGGCGGGGTAGTTGGACTACTCTTTTTGAACAGATTTGATCTTTAAGTATGATATTTTTTAATTCCATATAATCAAAATTTAAGCCATTTGACTATTTGAGTCATAGTATTGACTTTCATTTGTTTTAGTAGACCTGTATTAATGAACATATCTGAGAGTTATTAATGATATTGAACATGTAGCTTAAAATTTGGTTACGTATCATCTCGATTTCGTTAGAAAATTGGGTTTCATATTGTCTGTTTATGGACTCGGATCTTATCTTGGTCAAAACCGGGTCAACAAGATGACCCGTACTAAATTGTTACTCGTAATATCTATATTATTCTGATTCGGTTTTCACACTTTTAACCATGGAGTTATTAAAATAGTTGAAATTTGCATATGCAGTCCTTTTAACTTGTTTTTCAGAAGGATATTTATTTTGATATTGAAGTTAGATGATATTTTAGCCTTTTAGGTAACTACGTATAAGTTGCTAATGTATATCTTTAATCATCATAGAATTTTCGACCTTGGAGTTTTCATGAAATTTCTTTTGTCAATACAAATTTTTGACCCGCCTAGCTAGGAATTTTCCAAGATATTTCTTTATTGCAAAGACGCGAATTCGCGCAATAAATTTGCCTTGCGGAATTCCTTGTCTTTGCAATAAAGAAATATCTTGAAAATTCCTACTGGCGGTCAAAATTTGTATTGACAAAAGAAATTTCATGAAAACTCAAGGTCGAAAATTTATGATGATTAAAGAAATACATTAGCAACTTATACGTAGTTACCTAAAAGGCTAAATATCATCTAACTTCAATATCAAAATAAATATCCTTCTGAAAAAACAAGTTAAAGGACTGCATATGCAAATTTCAACTATTTTAATAACTCCATGTTAAAAGTAGGGTGCTATTCGGTCGGGTTGGTCGGGTTCGGGTCAAGCGGGTCGGGTCCAAGTCGGTCGAGGTAAAAATAATATACGAACCCGACCCTATTTGAACTTGGGTTAGTCGGGTTACGGTCAAGTCGGATCGGGTCAAGTCGGGTTTACATGCCATTTACAAAATCATAGAATTTAATTTCTAAAATAACACATGTATAAATGGCGATTTTTTTTGGTTGCATTTGTTTGTTACATATTTTTTGATCAATTTGTTTTTTGTTTCTTATAAAATGGAAAAAACACAGCATTTGTCAAATATAAGGTTTTAATTCATATATGTGTAATGCATGCATATTCAACGTTCATATAAATGTTCATATAAATGCCTTTAAACATATTTTAAAACAACATTAATTAGACTTTTAAAGAATACATTCAACAATTAAAATTAAATAAAGATTTACAAAGTTCAAAAAAAAAAAAAAAAAAAAATCTAACTCGGGTTAGTCGGGTGACCGAACCGAATAAGATAAGTATTTGAACCCGATACCCGACCCTAGTTAGTACTCGGGTTAAGCGGGTTGACGGATTGACCCGAGTTAGACTTTGGACCAGTAACCCGACCGATTATCTTTAGTCGGGTTCGGGTCCGGTCGAATCTGGATTTTGACACCCCTAGTTAAAAGTGTGAAAAACCGAGCGTAACAATATAGATATTACGAGTAACAATTTAGTACGGGTCATCTTGTTGACCCGGTTTTGACCAAGATAAGATCCGAGTCCATAAACAGACAATATGAAACCCAATTTTCTAACGAAATCAAGATGATACGTAACCAAACTTTAAGCTACATGTTCAATATCATTAATAACTCTCAGATATGTTCATTAATACACGTCTACTAAAACAAATGAAAGTCAATACTATGACTCAAATAGTCAAATGGCTTTGATTTTGATTATATGGAATTAAAAAATATCATACTTAAAGATCAAATCTGTTCAAAAAGAGTAGTCCAACTACCCCGCCAGATTACCGCTAAACATGAATGCAAGTTTCATGTGGTACTATACCGAAAGAAGTAACATCCTTTTCTTTAACAGCAAAGAAATTGATTTATTAAAACTAGCTAGGAGATACCAAAACGTGAAAACAAAAAACCAAACAAAAACAAAAAAGTGTCGAGAAAACAAGGAAATGGCTAAGATATGGTGCATAAACGAAAATGAGGGCGTGCAAATTTACATATATGGAATATCACCAACATCATTATAGGTAGGTAAGCAAAGGCCGACAACCATATCCATGCCTTTGAGACCAAACTGATTTAAAAATTCCACAGTAGTGTTGTTTTATTTGATAAGTTCACGTTCATCTCGTGTTCCCAGCTTCAAACTATGCCCAAACATGGATTTTCCCAAATCATTCTCTGATGATAACGTCTTATTTGTGGAACATTTTAAGTAGCTTCTGTCATTGAATTTTGATGAAAGTCAATAGTTTGACTAAAAAGTCAAATATTTTAATGGTTCACCATTTTGTCCCAATGTAGATGATTTTTATGTAAAACAAAACCCTTTTAATGATACTAGTTGGATACCCGCGCACAGCGGCGGCGATAAATATAATTATATATAAATATAGTAAATGAATTGCTAACCCAACTCTACTGCATGATTTCCTCCCATTTAGTGAATTCATTTCATGACACTCCAAATATATATGTGTTAGTTGTATGTGTTTGTTTGGGTTTCAATGTATCTTTCCGTGACGTCGTTATTTCCGCATATAAAAGGCCTTTACAATCTCTTACCGTCAAACACTTTCCAAAGTAAATGATTTTGATAAATAAAGTTTGTATTGATTGAAATAAATGTTAAAGTTATAAAAATTTGAAGCAAAATAGAATAAACCTACTAAAATGTAAAATTAAAATTCATAAAAATATATCAAAATTGATGTTGAATTAAAGAACACAAAATTTTAAAAATATGGTGAAATTAGATCGTAAAAAATTAAGCAATTAAAAGATATTTAAATTTAAAAATAAAGGTGATTAATTAGTTAAGTGGCGTATGTCACCACATTATTGGAGCTCCTTATTTTAGTTTGTTAGAGCTCCCTCTTTTGTTATTTTTAGTTAGAGAAGTAGCACATGCCATTCGATGATTAGACTCCTTATCTTAATTTTTGTGAGCCACAACTTAAATCTTTATATAGTAGTATAGATTAAATCACTTAAAAACTTTCTTGAATATGACCATCTCTAACATCATGTAAAGTCCAATTATTTTCATCGTGAACAGGTTGACTTTACGAAGAAGTCAATTGTGATCTCAACTCCATGAGTTAACTTATCTAACTTCAAAATTTTAAACTGCTTGTACAAGTTAGGGTTTGTTTGAGATGATTCAGCACTGTTTACTATCAATCTAATCGGTCAGAGCGTTTGACAAAAAAAAAATAGTCACTGAATGATATATTAGGCGCTGACCGATTTTGTATGACATATCAGAGCATGGAGTGTCATGGCTCAATAAATCCTAAATCCTAATCTGAATACTCCCCGTTCGCAGAATCATATGAGGGAGATATATAACCGGCAAATTCCTCGAGGCTAGCAAAGCTTCCTCGTCTACAGGAGATTCCTCACCAAAGTTGGCGGTCGAGGTTGATGCACCTGCACCATTATCTTTGTTCACCCCGATAGCTCCAATTGATTTTGGTGTTGATGTTGTTCGTTACCGTTTGAACACACCGCCACAACTTGTCAATAATCTCGTCGTCTTTGTGGGCTTCCTCCTTCAGAAATGTCTCGATCACACCTTTTCGTTCAGTGCTGATGTCGTTGCAACTCTTGTAGTTTTTTCTCATACGTAGCTTCTCGGTCCTCTTTGCTCGAACAATTCGATTACGCGTATAATAGCGTTTTTGAACCTCATCGTCGTTATTGCATTGATTTACCACGTGCGTTTGCATATCTTTAGCGGAATGCGGAGGCGGAAGCCATAATAATCTTAGCGTAAAGAGAAGTGTGAATTGTGTTTGAAAGAGAAGTGTGAATTTTTTAATGTAAATATTGGTATTATTTATAGAGTGGGTAATATTTGAATTTGAAAAAAAATAATAATAAAAAAAAAATAAGTAACCGTTGTGTTTAATGGATACTTTTTAATTTTTCGTTTTGTCTTTTTGCTCGTCGTTGGAACGGCGAAGATGAAAGTGGCGAGGGACGAAATGGAGTGGCGAGCCCTCCTCGTTACCACCTCCATGCTCTCGTACTCAATGTTGCAAAATCGTGAATCGGTAGTCGGGCGGTCGACCACCTGCGCAATGATGTCGGTCAATCGGGATGTCGGTGATTAATCGGATTGTCATTTCTGCAGTTTTGGGTATTTCTAGAGACCAAACTAAAGATCTTAAGCGATTTCAAGCCTACTATGTTTCTAAACCTCAATAAAGGCTACAATTATGATTATGAGGCTCATTGTGCGTTATAAGTGAAATAAGCGATCCCCATTGTGCGTCATAAGTGAAATTATTATTTTTAAAGTTGACCGATTCGGCCGATTTTTACCGATTCGATCGATTTTGACCGATTTTACGGCGATTTTTACATGGCGATTTTTAACCGATTTTCAAAATTCTACAAGGTGTATGGCCGATTACCGATTAATCGGCCGATTCGGCCGATTTTTGCAACACTGCTCATACTAAACCATTCATTGGACCACGTATTCACATGCAGCCTCTTGTCTCCCACGTAGACTTTCTCTCTCAATTATTCAATTTGAAAATCAATTAAAGAAATCATATTATTGGCATACGTTATACACTTATTACTTATATTATATTATCAATTTGTATACTTTTACTTATTAAAATTATATTGAGTTGGGTTTGGTTATATATATTTGCTAGTCCATTGATATGAAGTTACTAAGTTGTTAAAACATGTAATGATATTTGTGAAAAGTTTATGTTATTTATATGGATTTTTTTTAGTTACATAACGTTTTATACTATATATTTTATAGATTAACATTATCAAGTAACATACTTCATTAAATTACCTTTGGAGGGTCATATATATCTAACTTTGACATTACTTTAGTAAGGCTTGTGGCCAAAGTGCAAATAAATAAATCTTTTATTTAAAACCTTGGCCTTGATGTGGAAAACCACATTTGGGGGTTTTCGTATTCCTTGAGGTAGTGTAGCAATTGACCAATAAATTGATTAAAATACGATGGTTATAGGATATTTAAGTACCAAGTTTAGCTTTTAAAAAGATTTATCATACAATTTTCCCACTCTTTTAAGATTTCTAAAAGCATGAGTTGAATTTTGAAGAAGTCAACTCTGTGCATGAAACCAATTCCATGTCTTTGTAACAAAACAAGCCTAAACCCTAATCCCGTAAGTTATTAGGAACAAAGCTTAGTGCCATGTCACATGCGGTATCATCTTCCTCAATTTTATGATAAATGTACAAACCTTTTAGACTCTAGTATCATAACCATATCACTTACGTGGTCAATGGTAGTATGGTTTTAGTTGTAAGTGACGACTTGTATTAGCTCGGTTTACCATGTTAAGCTGTTTTCCAAATTAACATTCTACGATTTGTAGCTCAACCATGACAAAGACATAATATTACTACAATGGCAAAATACAATTCAATGGAAATCTCAAGAAAATTTGATAAAAAGCCGATGGTTTGACTCAAAAGTCAAATGGTTTTTATGTTTTATGGTTTCATCAAATGTAGATCTTATGTATGTGAATCAAAACATGTATATAATCTTAAGTCACTCATAACACTTAAGTTTATTATTAACATGATCATCTCGACCTCATAGAACATTTTCATCAAGAACAAGTTTGACTTTCTAAGAAGTCAAGCGTGTTTATTCGACTCCATGAACTAAAATAATGTTCAAATTCTTTATTGGTTTAAAGTAAGAGGGGGAAATATTACCTACAGCAACAAAGCAGGTAATTGCCTGCTTTTCCCTTGTAAAAAAACTAAATTTTTTACAATTAGCCCTTCATGATATCATATATACATGTTTCCCCATCTTTTACAAAGGAAAGCAGGCAATTGCCTGCTTTGGAAAGCAGGTAATATTTAACTACTAGTACAACATCCAAGTTGAGATTATAGCTTTGATCTAACAGTGTATACATTTAAAAGTACTAATACTGAAAGGTGACATGACAATCATACTTTGAAACACTTCTTTACAAACAATCTTACTTAGGTGCGGAGAGATATGAGCTTTAGATCACCTTCTGAGCTTAGTGGCAATTGCTTCCTGCTCACCGGACCTAGAAAGATCCAGTTGAAACAAAATATTAGAAAAACGTAAAATCTGTATGATAAACCATACCCTACAAGAAACCATTCGAGTTGAGAATTTTCTTTATGATTTACCCTATCGGAGTTCACATGGCTAACTGTAATACGCTAACTGACGATTGCTTCCAGCTGATCGGATCACCTAATAGCAGAAAATGGTTAAATTGTTAGAATTATAGTAAAATACATAAATTGCAGAAACAATTAATAGTTCCATAATCAATCTAAAATTTCAAAATAAAGTACTTGTTAAAATAGCTCTTCATGTATTGGCTCCTATACACCAAAAATGACTTTGAAGCTTCTGGTCGATAAGAAAGGAGAGAGAGTGTTATTTGAAGAAGCCACAAAAGAATTTGTGGATTTCCTTTTTCATATCTTCTCGTTACCTCTTGGTACGCTCATCGAGTTTTTGGGATCAAAACAAATGGTGGGTTGCTTAGGTATAAACTCAAAGATAGCATCCAAAGCTTGAATAGAACATACCTTCAACCTAGTATACATAGAGATGATATCTTTGTTGCCAAGCGGAGTTTTAATACTCGAACAAATTAAGTAACACGAAACAATTAACTAATAACGATTTGTATTAATAAACGTATTTGGTTTACAACTATGTTTTGTACAATCTGATGATTTGATACTGAAATCATCTACCCTATTTATACTAAAAGAACCGACATCCTTGTGCCTCCAAACTTCTTCCAACCGGTATGAGTTTGGTTTGTGTCGTTTCACACAAACAAATAACCGTTTGTTGGTTATTAGGTTTGTTATAAACCTATTTGGTCTTTGTAACTTTCGTCTTGTACATGTAGCACCTTGGACTTTACTTAGGGGCGAGTTTATGCCAACAATCTTCAATCCAAAACATGTTTCAATGGAAACACATTTCTTTTGTCATCACGGTGCTTGTTCGGATGGTGAATCGGAACATTTTGTTGGAATCACTCTAAAGCGTATTTCAAGTATTTATATTTCATATGTAATAGGTAGCTTATTATGGCCTTTATGTTTGTTTAAGGTCTAGCTTATGTAGAAGGCCCATAAGCTTAGGCCCAAGCCCATATAAGAAAGGATGGGAACTAGGGTGTTGCCTAGCTTCCTCCTATAAATCTCTTGTAAACCCTCATTTGAGGTTGGTTGTTCAAGTTTTCTCTCTTTCACATATATGCCTCGCATAACCGGTCTTATTATTGTGTGTGTGTGTGTTATAACTTGTTCATCGCCTCATCTCTTTCTATATTACTTGTGTTTGTAAAACTAGTGACCTAACGATGGTATCAATCGCCTACTAGTTGGGTGAATCGTGTTTGTTTTGAAGTGGGTTTGGTCCTCGCCTAAAACGCACCTTGATACTTTGGTTCGCTTAAAACTTGTTTTTACACTTTTTAATCCAAGATTCTTGTACTTTCAATGTTTTAAGGTGTTAAAATACTTGTTTTGGCAAAAGTTTCAACCTTTATGCGTGGATATCGTTTTAAGCTTGTTTTGTTCTTGGGTGTCGTTCTCGCGTAACCCGTTTAGCGATTTTGGTACATCAAGTTTCACACTTTTGTGTTCTTTTGGTACTATTGAAGCTATTCCATAACAAAAATCGGTTTAGAAACACATTTGGGCAAAATCAAAATTACGAGTAATCCTACGGCGTATTGAAACCCTAAAATTACGCGTAAGATTATCCTTGGTTTGATCTTCATTTTAGTGGTTTATTCCGTGTTTTCTTACTTGGATAAGTGCGAAAATCGTCGACTTTGGATATCTTTTGCCTTTGTGATAGTGTAAAAGATCATTTGAGCAAAAACCTAAACTTACGCATAAGCATAAGCTTACGGCGTGAAATCCTACGCATAAGATTCACTACTGGCGTAAACTTAGGTCTCGCATAAGGTAATCCTCGCCTAACTTTCTCGCCTAACTTTTGTCTCGCATAACTTTAGTGCTTTTTTCCTACTTACGCGTAAGCTAAAACCTCGCGTAACTCCTTATTATTCAGCGTAACTTTTGGTGTTTTACGCATAAGTGCTACTTGGTTTCTTGTCTTTTCTCGCCTAAGGACACTTCATCAACAAAGGTTCATTCGACTACAAAGATCCATTTTACTACACAAGTTTATCAACATGTCTCAACCACCATACTCTAACTATTTCCTCACACTTATAATCATCAACAACAACAACAATTAACTCCACAACATCAACAATGGAATCAACAACAAGCTATTTATCAACAACAATTTAATCGACAACATACTCCACAAATTGGTGCAATTCCACCACCACAAATGGTTCAAACACCACCAAGCCTTCAAGTTCAACCCTACACAAATGATTTCAATCAACATCCATCAAGGAACACTATGAAGGAACCCACTTGGTTTGCAAAGATGTGTGAAGCTTTAAGCGACCAACAATCAATTCATGAAGTGGATCACTTGATAGACCTCCAATGCTCACTCCGAAACTACGATCAATGGGTGATAAGGTTCTTTAGGTTTTGTGATCGAAGAAGCCACATGGAAAGTTCTTAAAGAAGGTTATCTTGGAAGGTCCATTTGAGATGCCTCTTGTCATTGTGCAGGAGATCAGCTGCTTTGTTCCACGAGATGAACAAACCAACATTGCTCTTGTTGCGGATCTAAATGCTCTGAACTTCTACACTATGAAGGTGATGAACTTGCAATGGAATACATCCTCTTAGGATTACCAAACCCAATTCTTCGTAGTGTTGATGCTCAAAAAGCGCACAAAAATGTGGGATCATATTAGTCTTCTTATGGAAGGATCATGTACTCAATCGGGAGGATTTGGAATCCAAAATTTACTTGGCTTATGAACACTTCATGATTGAACACGGAGAGACACTAGAGTCCTATCATCATCGATTTTCGAGACATCATCAATGATTTGGATAAACACAACATCATCATGCCAAGAATTGCGGTGAATACTAAGTTCTGAGTAGTCTTGGTCACGAATGGGAGAAGTATGTCATTTTCTCCGTCAAGCGAAGAATATGCATCATTCTACTTATGGATTGTTGTACGATTACTTGAAGCCTCATGAAAAGGAAGTTGATCGGGAAAGGATTCTCCGTGCTCAAATTGCTAAGCGATCGCATCCGGATAATCAACAACTTGCCTTGTATGCTCAGCGAATTATCCTCTCGACGACAACTCAACCAAGCGCTTCAAACACACCTTCACGGCAACAACCTCAACAAAATCAATTGGTTCCATACAACAACAATGCTCAAGCATATGTCGATTGAAGCGGCGAGAAATCGATCCGTTGAAGCATTGCAACAAGGATTTGTGATGATTGCTAATGCTTTTGGCGTTACACCAACAAATCCAACAATCGTATTCGTTCCTCATCTAACACACGGACTCAGTTGTTGTGAACAATGGGCGTGTTGAAGTTGAGAATCGTGATTATGGTCGTCGGATGGGCGGTGGTCAAGGGTTTAATCTTGTGGGTAGGAATAACAACGAGCTCAAGTGGTGGAGCAGAAATGCTCGAGAATCGGTTAAATGGTCTTAGATGCTACAAGCGCAATGAGAAGGACACTGGCTAATGCATGCCCAAAGCCAAGGACTAGGGGCGGTGCTTATTTCAAAGAGGCTTTACTTTTGGCTCTTAAGGATGAAGTGGTGGATCTCTCACGGACAAAACGAGCTTTATGGCGGATGCGGACTCGGATGATGATATGGAGGACTTGCGAGGCCAATCATTTATTATGTTGATGGCTAATATGCAAGAGTTACACATGAGTGAAAGCAGGCCCGGTGTATGACAACGATGGCTTGTCTCGGTGCCGAACAAACCATCATCATATCGAACTAATATCTCCATCAATATACGAATCAAGCGCGGCTCGGAATGTTCAAAATGAGTCATCTACATCTCATTCGGCGATTTTCAAATAAACCCGTAGTTACATTTGGCGATCGGATGACCTTATGGTTTCCTTGATAATCAAATTGACTCCGTGGTTATACTTGAGGATCTAAATAATGATCATGTTGTGACTCGCGTTGAACACGATGAACCTTTGCCTCATCGGATCTTGTTACATTGCTTAAGACCAACAATCCCAAATTCTTTGAATGTGTTGCATTAAATCAAACCTTAAAAAGTAAAAATGCCTTTGTTAACCAAGGATTTTGAATGCTTACAAATGCAACTCAACTTTTCAAAACTCAAGAAAACCGTGAAAAAGGTTTTGAAGCCGCTTTGCAAAATCTCATCAAAGCGAAAAATATTTAGAGAGCGGATCGTGATCTAGCCGCCTCGAAGAATGCTTTGTTATGCGAATTAGAACAAGCTGAAACATGAACATAAAAAGCAAATTAACGCTCTCACCTTGGAAAATCAAAAAGCTAAAGGTGAGTTGTTAAATTGTCAAAAGCAGTTCTCCGCATACAAAAGCATTCAACGAATCGGGTAGATGACCTTCTTGAAGAAATTATCGACTTGCAAAACAAACTTAAAGAGTTTAAAGCATTGTTTACAAACATGGTGAATCGATATGACTATTGAAAAGTTTACCTTAAAACCCAATCAAAAGGATATGGAAAAATCTAGGCGATTACAAACCAAAGCTTTCACTAAAACATTCAAACCAACTCACGAAGTTTCGGTCGAGAATACAAAATTGATAATCTTGTTATGAGTGTTGTTGAATATCATCGTCAAGAGGAATTAGATGCGAGAAGGCGAGTCGATCAAAATTAAAAAGCGTTGTTTACAACAAACCTTTTAATTATAAAAGCGGTCACTTCGTCACACCAGCAGTTCTTCTAACACACCAAGGGTTATCATCAAAACACACGAGTCTTCTAATGTTAATCCCAAAGCAGTTTTGCACAAACTTATGGTCCTTTACCTTCCATTAGTGAAGTAAACTCAAAACACGAAAATCGAAAAATTCTTGATATTTTGACATTTTCATGGTGACCTCAAAATTTTACAACATGAGATAGAATATCGCTCACGAAATCAAAGTTGAACATTTTCAATCGCCTCTGGCGCGAGAACAAAGAGACATTTTTGGAAAAATCTTTTACCTAATGTTAAAAACTTGAAAAGTTGTGCAATTGCACAGGAAAAGGATTTTCATAAGGAACTTGGGGTAATGAAAAGCGTTTTCGAGAAAGCGAAACATCTATTTCTAACACTAAGCGTAAAAGAAACTCTTGAGAAAAGATGTTGATCGACTCTTGGAAGATGTTATCTGTCTTGATATCCATAATGTTGTGTTACTTCTATTCTTTGCCATATGCATCGATTATATCTCTGCGATATTGTTGAAAATGTTGTAGCTGTTGAGAACACCGATAATGTGCTTGGATCGAGTCTTTAAAAGCTGAAAATAAGCGATTACTCAATGAAATTTACAATGCAAAGCGTCGTCTTCATTGGTGTGAAAAGATATTCACAATCATCAACTTAGTTTTCAAAGAAAATCGCTCGGTTGAGTGCAAAATCTTCGATCCTAAAATTGAGCAGCTGGATGATCAAAGCGTGTCTTTGAAAAGTCAAATCTCAAAATATGAACAAGAACTTTTAAAAGTTAAGCAGAATATGGTGTCATATTTGATTTGCTCAATAAGACTCGTCATGAAGCATCAAACGAACTTGATCACTATCTTGCTCACACTAGAGAAGTCATGAATTTTCTTTGGTAATATTATTACGAAAATCAAGATTTGATTCACACTATCTCTAAGTTAAGAGAAATGTTAGGAAAGTATGAACAACTTCCGCCTACCGTGATTAAGAGAATAGCACCGGTCACACTTAGTAATCGTGAACCTAGAATTCCCTACTTGCCAAATCACAAGTTGCTAATGTGTTTCCTCTCTTGAAGCAGGAATAGTTGCATCTTTTCCAAGCGTCCGCACTTCACGACCTAGGAGCACTCAATCGAAGAATAGGAAGTTGCGACCTAAGAAAAGATCAATAAGGAATGCTAAAGTAGAAGAACACCCTAGGACTACGAATAAGACTCATGTTGCTTCCACTATAGATGTTGCGTCGGCAAATGTAATAGAAATAGTGATGTAACGAATGCTAAACCGTTAAGTACTTTTGATATTGATCGATGCACCTTGTGTTATTTGTCGGAAGAGTATGAATTCGATTGTCATGACAAATGTGTTGCTAAAGCTATAATCTCTCGATTACGGAATCCTAAGAATCGGAATACCTCTAGGCCCACTAATCATTCTAAGTACGTGCTTGGTAGACCGCCTTCTTTAGATTCTAAGGCAAACATTCTTTGTCCTTTGTAGCTCGGTTTCACCTCCTAAGAATGTAGTACCACCTAGTGCATTCACTAAGACTAAAGCAAAGAGTAGTTATAGATGGCGAAATGGATATATAACACACTAGGATTTAAATGGATGCCTAAAATTATTAATGTGTGTATGTCTAATATACCTTGGAACCCTCTAACATTTGGGTTCCACATCTACTTCTATTCCATCTGTGTAAATGCGTGTGTAATCACGGTGATCTGAGATCATTCTGGATTGTTGATAGCGGATGTTCCCGACACATGACGAGCAACCTTAAGCTGTTATCAAACTTTATTGCAAAGTTCATTGGCTTTGTCGGGTTCGGGAGCGATCACCAGCGACTATCATGGGCTCGGAGATTATGTCAATGGGAACATCGAAATCGGCGGGGTTTACTATGTGGAAGGCCTCGGTCAATCTGTTTTCGATGGGTCAATTTTGTGATGGAGATTTGGAGGTTGCTTTCGGGAGAAAACTTGTTTCATTCGTGATCTACAAGGAAATGACCTTATGTCGGCTCGCGTAATTCTAGTCTCTACACTATCTCTATGCAAGACATGGTTGCTTCCTCTCCCATCTGCTTACTTTCAAAGGCAACATCTACAAAATCACG
This sequence comes from Chrysanthemum lavandulifolium, assembly GCA_022545495.1. NCBI lineage: Eukaryota > Viridiplantae > Streptophyta > Magnoliopsida > Asterales > Asteraceae > Chrysanthemum > Chrysanthemum lavandulifolium. Next base: position 97,890,661 of record CM040239.1, read on the forward strand.
GCTATGGCACCGTCGTCTCTCACATCTAAACTTTCAAACCATCACCAACCTTGCTCGACACAAACTAGTTGAAGGACTCCCGATTCCGGTATTCAAAGATCACCTTTGCTCGACTGTGAACAAGGGAAAAGCACTCGTGCTCATTTTCCTTCAAAGGTGGAACACGACTCTCGACATGTGCTTCATCTTCTTCACATGGATTTGTGTGGCCCGATCGGCGTGCAAGCGATCAATGGCAAGCGCTACATCTTAGTAATTGTTGATGACTACTCACGATGGACTTGGGTCTACTTTCTTGAAGCAAAGACCAAGCTCCACAAATGATCATCACCTTTCTCACAAAAATCTGAGTTCGACTCCGCAACACCGTCGGGATAATCGAGCAGACAAAGGCCGAATTTGTTAACAAAACCCTTCGTGAATTCTATGAGAAAGTGGAATTGACATCAAACATCTATTGCACGTACACACGAACAAAGCGGAGTTGTTGAAAAGCGAAACCGAGCGTTAGTGGGCTGCAGAACAATGTTAATCAATGCTAAACTTCCGGTTACTTATGGGCGGAAGTTGTCTCTGCATGCTATACTCAAAACCGTTCTATGATCACAAAGCATACAACAAAACACCTTTCGAGCTTGTCACAACTATAAACCGAACCTCAAACACTTTCATGTATTTGGATCCCTTTGCTATCCGAATAATGATCGTGATGATTTTGGAAAGCTCAAAGCCAAAGGCGATATTGGGTCTTTATTGGATCTTGTGACAATTCTAAAGGTTTCGAATGCGGAATCGTCGAACTAAGGAGGTAATGGAAGCGATTCATGCTCATTTGATGAACTCACGGAAATGGCTTACGAGTATAACGACTTAGAACCGGTCACAACCGTTTAAACTTCCTCAACCCCATCATCGGTGAACAAAGCCCCCACTAACTCGTCAACAAATGGAAAGGTTATTTGCTCCTACGTTACGTGGCGATATTGATGAGCGTGCTCGGTGTATCCATTGTTTCATTGCACAACGATAATATTCCTATACGATACACTGCTACAACAACTCTTGTTGAAGATGCACCTACACGATTGACTCAACACAACGATTGAACACACGCTTCCAACAATGATGAACGGTGATGATATTACGAATGAAGTACCCCGCTGCGATTTTGATCCAAATCGTTCTTGACCCGTTTGCTAATGAGGCTGCTTGCACGGATGTCGCGGAATCTTCAACAAACCATTTGAATCCTCGAATCGCACAATGTATACCAACATCAACCTCTACACACCGATGGACAAAAGACCATCCTCGGCTAACATTATTGGCAACCCGAATCAACCGATCGTTACGAGACAACGTCTTCGCACGGATGGTGAACATTGCATTTATGCACTCGCATCTGCCAATCGAGCCTAAAAACATTAAAGGCGCAATGACAAAAGACAAGCTGGATTGAATCCATGCGGGAAGAACTCAACCAATTCAAGCGTCTTGAAGTATGGGAGCGGTTGAAAGACCAGCGGGGTCTCGTCATTGGTCTAAAATGGATTTGGAAAAACAAATTGGATCTTTGAAGGGCGTCATCGAAACAAGTCACGTCTAGTTGCTAAGGGTTATCGTCGGGAAGAGGAATAGACTTTGAAGAATCTTTTGCTCGGTTGCTCGTCTTGAGGTTGTTCGGATATTTCTCGCGTTCGCGACTCATATGAATATGACGGTCTATCGGATGGATGTCAAAGCGGCGTTTCTCAATGGACAACTTAAAAAGCGGTCTATGTCGACCAACGGATGGATTCGTTGATCGAGTTCCCGAACCATGTCTACAAAGCGAACAAAGCTCTTTATGGTCTCAAACAAGCCCCTCGGGCATGGTGCGATAAGCTATCATCTTTCCTCATTGCCAATAATTTCACCAAAGGCTCGGTTGACCCAACTCTTTTATACAATATCACGGGCACATATCTTAATTGTTCAAATTCGTGGATGACATCATTTTGGGTCTACACATAAAAAGTTTTCAATCGCTTTTGCAAAACTAATGAAGAAAAATTTTGAAATGTCCATGATGGGTGAACTTACGTTCTTTCTAGGACTGCAAGTTCATCAATCACCCGTGGTATTTTCTTGAGTCGATCAAATATGCCCTTGAATTGTTAAACAAATTTGGAATGAAAACACTGTGATACTTATGCCACACCAATGACTCATACCAAGAAGCTAGATCTTTGATTTACATGGGAAATTAGTTGACCCTACCAAATACCGAAGTATTATTGGGTCCTCATGTATCTAACGACTAGAGACACGATATTGTCTTTTGGTTTATCTATGCTCCGTTATCGATCGCGACCAAGCTGAAACCCACCTCTACGAGGCTAAAGAATCCTCCGATACATCAAGGGAACCATTAACTTGGGGATCGGTATCAGAAGGATTACGGTTTTGAACTAATCGCTTTTTGAGACGACCACGCGGGATGCTTAGACTCGAGGAAAAGTACTTGGGGCTCTACAATTTCTTGGTGATAAGCGGTGTCTTGGCAATCAAAAAGCGAGGATTGTACATCATTGTCATCAAGCAAGCGAGAATATGTAGCCATGTCGCGTGTTGTGCTCAAGTCATCGGATGAGAACACAACTCAAAGACTATGGTTACGTGTTTGTGAGAATCGATGTCTTTGCGACAATCGGTGCCATTGCGATCTCGTGCAACTCGATTCGACACTCGAAATCAAAGCACATCGATCTTCGCTATCATTTCATCAAGGACCGCGTGGAGCAGTGCCGTTGAATTATACTTTGTGGGTGCGAATACCAATTGGCGGATCTTCTCACCAAAGCCTTGCCTCCGCTAGGTTTAATGAGTTGGTCCACGGATTGGTATGAGGTGTTTGACTCAAGAGGAATTGGATGACCTCTTAAAGCAGTCTTAAAACACATCAAACACCAAAACATCTTTTGTAAATAAATTTTCAAAAACAAAATACAAAAATATAAAATCTTATAAAACAACAAAAATATTCTTCTAATCTATAATCTTTCAACATGGCAAGTACATTTCTTCCTTCAACACTTTAATCTTTCAAAATTCGGTATTTTTACGATCAAGTGTTGAGGGGAAAATTTTCATAACTTGTTTCAAAACATCGTGTACTTGCATGTTTTCATATCTCGGTTGTTTCATTTTACAATGGTGGTGAATTTTACGGTTAAATGACACTCCTCGGACTAAATTTATAACCTTTCATTATTTCTTAAGTCGGGGGGGTGTCGTCAAGTTTCTTTCTAAAAATCTTTGTTTGGTAACATAAATGGAAGTTAAATGGCTTTGTTTGAAAAAGGAAAAGGTGGAGGGACCAAAGCTGTCAAAACCTTAAAGATATTTTGAATAAAATATCCTCCACCTAACATTTCACTTCTCATTTATTACTCAAAACCTAAAACATCCTCGCCTAAGAATCGTTCGTCAAAACCGTGTTTTTGATCATCAATTTGTAAGTGATTTCATGTTCTAACATGTTTTAAACAATGGTTTTGAATTTTACAAATCCAACGGTTAAAACATCGTGTAATCTTGATTATGTGTTCTCGCATAAGCGTATGAACACCCAATCAAGAATGGGTGTTTGTGGTTAAAAAGAATGTGTCAAAATGTTTTAACAACATCAATGATATCGTTTCTAAGCATCAAAACCCACCCGAAACACGTCAATGTTTTGAAAATTAGGGTTTATGAGTCGAATTTGGGTGTTTTCAAATGTGAAGTGTTTTGGTCAAAAGGTTGTTGTGTAATGTTTATATGATGATAAATTGATGATTTCCATGCTCTATAACCACCCGAAACACTAATTGTGTCGAATTAGAAATTAGGGTTTAAGGTTCTTGAGTTTGGGTATTTTGATTCACTTGCAAACTAAGTGTTAAAACTTGGTCAATATACTCTCACAACATCTATGACATACCGAAAAACTTTGGTGCAAATTCTATGGCTAAAATTCATACAGCGTAGATTTAGGGTTTTAAACTACGCGTAAGGATTTCTCAGCATATAGCTTGTTTGACATGTGTTCTTGCCATAAATTGTTGTTAAAATGATATTACGTGATAATGTTAATGATTTGATGAACTTATTTGAGTTTGTTACGCTTAAAATTGAGAACAAAGGTCATTTGCATTTCTCGCATAAGGATTACCCTACGGCGTGTCGGTTATGCCTACAGCGTAAGGTTCTCTGATGGGACTACGGCGTATCACTGTGAAGGATATGCGTAAGCGATCTCTCTCGCATAAGGTCTACTCTTACGAGTAAACCTTACGCGTAAGGTTTTATCGCCTCTGGCGTAAGATCTCGCGTAAGGTCCCCTTTTCCTCTGGCGTAACTTTTCTCTGGCGTAAGATAGGATCTGGCGTAAGCTTATAACTACTGGCGTATAAAACGCGCTTACGCATAACTTTGTCATTGCTACGCATAAGCACGGATGGACCTTCATTATGAATTGTTCGTGTACAAACTTGTTAATAAACTTATCATATCATCACGAATCCAATAATGTCACTAATAAACTTAATCGTTTGATATGTTGTGAACAATAAGTGATAACATAAACTTTAAAACTTAAAGTTAACTAACTCATGAAACATTTCACGGCGTCATTAGACTATTGGACAAACAAGTGACTTAGGACTCGTAACAATCATTACCTTTGTACATTCAATAACTAGACAATAAGACCTTACATTGACTAACATTATGTCTTCGATATGTTGGTTCTTTTGGCTAATGTTATTTGAGATCACGACATGGTGAACAAATGAATGTGGATGCATCGAAGTTCTCTCCATTCTTGATATCTATCCTTATGGCTATCCAATGAAGATAGGAAAGAATAATCTCCGTGTTGACTTTGACACCCTCACTTGCTCGAATCTTCGTGTTTAATTGCTATTGATATTACGAGGACTCATCCGTATCGAGAATATGCTCACTCACTCTGCAAGCTGTTCACGAGATCTATATCCAGCAGTTACGGAACACTATGGAAAGGGTCGAAGGGCGGATTGCTGTGGCGGTGACTACGAATCACAAACAAGTCACCATTACACTGCGAGACTTAAGGGACATTCTCCTAATTCTGAAGTCGAACCAACCAAACTATATGCCACACTCTTTGAAGAGCTCACTCTCAATTCTTAATCGATATCGGTTATGGCGAGGCTACGGGAGTAATCACCAAGCATTCTCACGTAGAGCTTAAGAGTATTCCTCAACCATGGAGAACTCTCTACATGATCATCACCAAGTCATTTACGGTCGTGGCGGTGGCTATGAGCATCCTAAGCTCATGGAGCGCAAATATTTTGGGCATTGGTCAACATGAAACACATCGCTATCGAAGCTCGATTTGGGATGACATGATGTCATTTCTCAACAAGCTTGGCTCAAAGATTCCCTACATCGGATATACTAAGCTGTTGATCCGAGAGCACTTGGACTTCATCACGATATTCCCAAGAGGCTCAATGACCCCGACAATCACGATATGTTGCGGAACCTATTCTATCTGTCGAGAATCAAGGAATCGTCTACAAAGAAACAAGGTCTTTGTGTTGCAGATTTCCTTCTAGCGAAGATGTCGAAAGCTCGAAGCGTACAAAAGGTATCTGGAGGCGGTTAGACAAGGCAAAGTTGGTCATCTCGACGAAAAATCTTACGGAACACTGTAAGGAGAACCGAGAAGAGGAAGTGCGAGGAAGCGCAACAAATCTTGTGAGTCAAGGAAGTTTCCTAAAGGAATCCTCCTTCTAAAAGGATTGTTCCGTAAAGGAAGCCGAACCTATTCCACACTTGAACCACAAAGAAAGCTTGTGGGCGAGAGCTCGAAGATCTTGTCTGAGATGAAGAGGTTCATTACTCTGCTAGCGCTGCAAAGCACTGCCTCGGTAGCAAAACCTCCAAGTCCTCCATTTGTCCAAGGAAAAGGAAGACTCCGACAATTGTACCCTATGATGAGAGCTACGAAGAAGAAGAAGAACAAGCTGGATAAATCATACGGGAAGAAGTTTAAAATCGTCGAGACACCTTCAAAAGGCTGAAGAATTTGCTAAAGATCAAATGGGTGGCCGGAGGATCAAGTGGTCTTGCTCGCTCTCTCCGGATCTGATGCGGTTAATCGACCCGATAAGGGATGCGGTACCACCACTCTTGTGCAACAACAACGACTTGTGGAGGATACTATCGAGATATGACTTTGAGGAACCGGAAACCAAGAAGCGAGAAAGAAAAGTCTAGAGATGGCGATGATGATTATACAAAGTTTCTTACGGATAGTCCAACACACTCAGAAGGAAACTTCGAACCTCCTAAGGACCGGAATCTCCTCATGTCTCCTCATCATCGGACTCTTCATCTCATTCATCACCACCACCATCAAAGAAGTCAACAAATCATCATCCAAATCGTGAAGAAACCACCTAAATCTTGGATTTCTCGGACTCATGAAAGAATTGTGAAAATTTGTCCAACAAGTCGGAAAGAAGGACATACTTCTGAGAAAAGCTGAATTGGTTTCTTGACCAAATCTGATACTTAAATGATGAGAAAGACAAGATCACGAAAGAAAGGAATTTGTTGAAGTTCATGAAGAGTCATCGTAAAGAGGCTGAGCGAAATGATCGAAGGTTACACTAACAAGTACCTTGGGATATCGTTCCTAAAGTCCAAAAGGCTGGAGAAGGCGACAAGAGATCATACCCACAAGTTTCTTCTCGACCTTGTCCCGGTGTGACTAGAAGTATTTTCGGACAACTCACCCTAACATCGTCGCATTGGTTAAACATACAATGGCCAAGAAGGCGATCTCTACGAATACAGGTTAATCGCTAAACTAGTGATGCAAATGTCAAAGCGATGCGGAGCGTTTACCGGATGAAGCTAAATTTTTGAAGGTCTACTTGCTTTTCAACTCGGATCATCATGCAAGGAGTCGACCGATCAACCCAACGGCCAAGAGATGGCGATGATAAGGACAAGGACTCTGCATCTAAGCGTCGAAGCAATCGGTGAATCTTCTTGATGCCACCTCCTCACAGCGGACTTCTTCTCAGCGAAGTCTCCTCCACCTCGGTCTTCTCTTGATAAACCTCGGGACGATTCGAGTTACCACCCGACTCAAAAAGCGGTGATTACTTTGAGTATACGGGTGGTGACGATGAAGAGGTCCTTGAGCTAACAACAACCCACCTCTCCCAAACAAGGACGAAACCGGCATCATCATCTAAGCCTTGAAAAGAAGAAGAAGGCGCTTCATCTTGGCGTCGTATCATGGCTAGATGGCGATAAAGCGAAGAATTTGAATGGTTTGCTACACTTGTTAACAACACTCCTACCACGAAGAAGGTCAAGAATTGGTGAGCGGTAGTACCTTGGAGCATGCAAAGATTTTGCAAGAAAGGTTTCGTGTGAAGAAGATGGCGAAATCGAATTGAGCGCATCAAGAATGAAGCATTCCTACTTTTGAAAGACGACTCGGAAAGTGCAATCGAGGTTGAATATCACCTTGAAAACATTGCTCGAGCCATGTCTAATAACATGGATTGGCTCAACCCGAAGCAAACATCGACTTCACCAAGCGGGACAATCCTCCATATTACACCGGTGGTCTCGACCTCTACCTACCATTGGCCAACTGATCGACCTAAGTTCCTTTCGGACATTTCTTCAACAAAGACTTAGATTTTCTTCAACACGGTGGCGATGGTTCAAGGAAATCGCTACATCTCGACACTTCCATTCCTGCGCCATATACTCGATTGTATAGCCATCGAGGCGTGCTACCCACATGTTCTCCGACAAAGTGGTAGCGTATGACCAAGATGCAATGTATGGGATTCACCATTGGCGGAGCGAAGAATCTACTCTGTTGCTTGGTCGAAGTCTCAACATGCGGTGTTCGATTACTAAAAGTATCGTGGCCATCCAACATGTTGGTCTATCGTCTAAATGGGACTACACTTTTCTCAAGAAGATTGTGGTCAAAAGACAAGGCGAAAGGGACTATGCATTCTCTGAAGGCGACTTTGAGAATTTGAACATCAACGATATTGAAGACATGTACCTTGCCAAAGTTCAAGGTCGCATGAGACAATTTCAAGCGAAGTACAACGTGAATTCATCAAGTCATTGCTCATCTTCATCGGACGCATAGTCATCAAAGAGCGTGTTGAAGATCTTGACTTGCCGTTGAATCATATCGAAGCGTGTCAACTTCACTCCACCACGCTTGATCTTCCGACATCAATCGACTAACACAATATCGCTCATCGACAAACCGTTTGGAGTCGTTTATCGCGATGAACTTTCAAATTGCTTAATGGCGTGTAGTGAACTTCACAAATTTGGGGATCATACTTTGAAGATGGTTAGGGATGGATTGGCTTATCGGTTGAAGGATATACGTGAAAACATTGGGAACCTAAGCGATGGAATTCTCGGGATCGGAGGGATGTGAGAAGGATCATCACCATGATTGATGAGCGGTTGTTCGAAGGGATCGATTCGAGCGTTGGAAAGTTTTGTTGGTGGTCGACCGGGATCAACATCACCGGCTATCAGCATACTGTTCGTACTCTGGGAACATCACTTTGCACTTCTGGTACTCCTTGATTTGGTTCTTTCATTAAAATTTTGGATGTATGATTATATATGTCAATGGCTTGTGCACACATAACGATGTACAACCCGTAATTGTCAAGAAAGGACCACGTAGTGCGCCTCGGTGCCACAATCCTTATAAAAGGGCGAAAGCTTCTTATTTTGAGTAAAACCTATCAAACCTTTCATTTTCAAGGTTTTGCTCAAAAGACAAGTACTTCCCATATGATTTTCAAAACCTCAACCGTTTATATCACTAGTTGAGGGGTATTTGAATTAAAACTTTGTTCACAAATTGTTCATAGTGGTCATCTTCCCCAACACTCGAAATGGTCATATTTATTCTCAACCGTTCAAAAATAACATTTTATATGCCATTTTGAGGGAGAAAATTTGTGTGATAAGAAATATGTTGTGCAAAATGCAAATGAATCTGTGTACCTCGGACTTAACCAGCAATTGGCGGTACTAAAGCTGTTTGTAACTCGAAAAGACTTGTCTGGACGGGTAATAATTTCAAGCTAGTTCGCTAGTAATGTAAGCGTGTCTCATGAAAGGACTTGTCCAAGTAGAAAGTACCATTCGAGAAACTCTTGATAGACATGAACTACGTGGGTATGACAACCTTTCGAGGTTTGTCTACACCTTCAAGGTAGTTATTAGAGCTAGTTGTCACCTAAAAGGCGACAATGTAACTCTTTAACTATGCAGCGTAACCGTGTCTCATGGGGATTGTCTATCTTGATGGATCAATTCAAAAGTCGCGCTCTTTCCTCTTTGTGCATTTAACCATTAAAACTATTAAGCACATGTGGAGGAGTATTTATGCAAAACCTTATCTCTCACGATGGTTCAAACATGTTTTCATTTACAAACCCTTTGAGAGATATTTTCACATCTGTGGTTTTAATGGCAACATAGGTTAGTCATGGGTTATAAGGTGACTAAGGTTAGGAATAACCGTCCTATGATCCCTTGAGCGGAGGATCTACCCAAGGACACTACCATTAGTTAGTGTTAGAAGTCCTTAGGAATGATTGTAAAAGGAGAAAATGAGAATCGGAGAAAGAAGGAGTTGAAGAATCAAAAGAAATGTAAAGTAAAGGGTGAAAAGCGACCCTCAGTTATTCAACTTAGAGGCGGACACAGGGTTCAATTCATATACTCTTGGTTGTCACTTAGTGACACGGTATTGAAGATTAAAAGTCGTCATGGACCCGATGGCGCATGCACTAAACCTTCTTAGCCACTCAAGTTTCTCTCAGCGAAGCTTGTTTCATTCTCACGGGGAACCCTCGTAAACTATTGGCTTTCTCTTAGAGATCGTTGGTATTGAAGAAGGAGACCCTCTCCTAGTCTCCGCTCGGGAAAACCAAAAAGCACTATTGAGTCTAGAGCCACGAGATTCATCAAAAGATCTCTTAGGAACACTTGACATTTCATCACTTGTTGATCAACAAATAAGATTGATCGATGGTTCATATCGAGTCCTTCACGGATCTTAGCAATCATCGAGAACATTTATGAGAGGTTCATACGTGATCCTCGGTGATTGAATGGAAACTCTGCCGGTCAACATCAAACGACCACGGCGGCGGTCGCCGGTAACTCCCGTGGATTACGCGGTGTGTCTCAAGCGGTCTGATCGTGAGGTGATGCTTGGTGTACCTCGGCGACTCATCGAGCTGTAGATGTACTTGGTACATCGCGTTATCTCACTTGTGGGACTCGGTTCGAGAGCGGCCTTTGTAAAAATTAGAGTTGTGTTTTCACACTATCTTTGTTAACACTCTCGAAGTTCAAACTTGTAAGTGCGGAAACCGCTTATTACTAACCGTTTGAAATGTTTTCTTCTTATGGAAGCTCGGGGCGGGATGATCGTCTTGATTCTTCTCATGCTCACGCCAACATCATCACTAATGGAAGTTCTATTCAAAAGCAACACAACCGTCGAATGATTCTTCGTCAAACCAAAGAATCTACAAAGTTAAAGACTTAAAGAACTTCATCGGTATTGAATTCCAACGTCAAAGGCGTGTGAGCATGTTGAAGAATGGCGTGGAACTTTGGGCGTGAAGCGGACACGAGGCGGACTTGATGCGAGACAACAACATACTATCACTTTCACCACAAAGAACAATGATCAAAGAACAAAGTTAAAGATGGCGTCAAAGCATAAGCGTTCAAAGATAACTATCTCTCTACACTGGGAGATTGTTCGAATCAAGGCAATTCCTCTCACAAGAAAGAAGAATGTCGGAAGGCGTCGAGCTACTATTACATCAACGCCTTCACCGTTTACATTCATATATACTTGAGGGAGATTGTTGGAATCACTCTAAGCTGTATTTCAAGTATTTATATTTCATATGTAATAGGTAGCTTTATTATGGCCTTTATGTTTGTTTAAGGTCTAGCTTATGTAGAAGGCCCATAAGCTTAGGCCCAAGCCCATATAAGAAAGGATGGGAACTAGGGTGTTGCCTAGCTTCCCTCCTATAAATCTCTTGTAAACCCTCATTTGAGGTTGGTTGTTCAAGTTTTCTCTTTCACATTCACTCTATAACCTTAACCGTCTTATTATTGTGTGTGTGTGTGTTAGATCTTGTTCATCGCCTCATCTCTTTCTATATTACTTGTGTTTGTAAAACTAGTGACCTAACATGTTACCATGGTGATGGATGATCACAATGTCCACCATTTCAAGCATCACTCTGTGTTTATTTTATGACACACTTTTTCGATTTGAAATGTTGTTTTGATGTTTTAGGGCTTAAAACTATTGAAGAGTGCTTTGAAATCTAATACCGTGCTGACAAAGGTCTTTCTTAGCAAAGTTGGCAAGATACCATCAAATAAACTATAACTGATTTAATGAGCCATTCGCAGTTTCACAGTCTGAATTTGTTCATACTTACACATGCATGGCTTAATCTTTGAGACAAGCATATGACTACTGGCAGGATCAACCAGGTAGCATTCCTCTTCGACATAGCACCACGTCCGTACGAGCTAAAACGTGGCACACGTCGTGTTAGAGAAGCGTTACGCTATATGAGGGCAAACAAGAATCGTTAGATCCATGCCCACTATATGTTCCGTATACAAGAGACCAAGCAATGCTCAATGTGCCACAACGTCAAAGCATGTGCTTCGACGAGGTGGATCAAAGAGACCGCATCGATGTTCACCTCACGCCGAGAATACGACGGAAGACGAAACGAGACTTTGATCAATCCAACCGATACCATTGATTAGGTATTCAACACAGAAAACCCACAATACGCTCAAGGCGATACAAGCCTTGCCGCACAACTGAAGAGGTCTGAAAGCATGGAAGTTGTTGCAAGCGCCGCAGCCAACCACACGTAACAAACCAAACACCACTCATCCACCTTTACGGTCAACATCCCCGAAGCCACCAGACTAGAAGCCACCCGTTCGGCTCAAGACCAAACAAGCAACCAATAGCCAAAACAGCCCCAGAATGCCCGAGCGATGGGCGAAGCCTCCATTTTTTGTAAACCTTGCGCGTTCCGTTGCATCCTTTCTTGCTTATGAATGCAAGATCAGCAACGGAACCCACAAGAGGACGGCTTACACCCGAGCTTGAAAATATCAATCAAACTCGGTTTGACGACGGTCCAGGAAAGTGTCCTCGTAAACCATCGTCGCGGGCTTGAGATTACCAAGAGACTATCAAGAGATTATCTCCCACCAACCTGCTGCCCGGGTCAGAGCGATATAGCGATGCATCTCCAACTTCCTGCAAATCTGACAGTTTCTTAACGCTTTAGAAAAAAATTTCGGCTAGCGTTAGGTCTCCTTGCATAGAGAACATTTACGTACTCGATATACGTCATACATTTAAGTCAACAAAAATAAAGCATAAACTCGTAGAAAATGAGCTAAAATGAAAATTGTTACAGTAACTTATTGTAAAAACTCCGGTAAAAAAAATCTTGGATCTTCACGTGCGTTTAATTATTGGCCAATGAGTTTTTTTTAAGGATTTCATAAATTTAATTATGTTATTCACGAAATAGTTTATAATCCCGTGCACACTACGGGTATGTTTAGTAAGAGGTCAATGGAGCTTGAAATTGAGGCTAGAGGTAGGGCTTTTATTATTAGTCGAGTTGAAATTTATATTTTATAGACTTGTTTGGCAAATGAAATTTGAAATACTGGCGCTTATTATTGCAAAATTACTAAAAATATATAATTAAATGAGTTTTATGGTATATGTTAGATATTTTTTGAAATATGTAATTTATTGTTCATAAGCCCCATTAAAGTTTTTAGCCCTTTTATAAATTTAAAGTTTTAACCCTTTATCAGGGCTAAAGTTTTAAGCCCCTTTTAAAGGTTATGATTTCATAAGCCCGCATAACAAACGAGACTTATTTTATAAGCGGCTTATTTTAAAAGCCCAAGCCCCATAAGCCCCTCTGCAAACACACCCGTAAAAATTTATAACCTCGTCGCATTATATTGTTTTGTAACTGTGACTAATTAATTTATTTAAGAAACATTATGATAACAATTATACTGCTTAAAAATTTTGAAGGCAAATCGCACCAAAGTTTATTACACTTAAGGCCAATTCGAATTTAAGATATTCAACTTTTTTTTCTTTTCCTCGATTTAAGATATTCAAGTTATTTTGTTGTGCAATGTTAGGTTTTCGACTTTTTGAAAGTGACATCATTTTATTTGATAAATTGGTAAATTAATGTGATATATCATTATAATTGAGCATTTAAAAGTTATCTCGGCTAAAATTATGCTTTGTAATCTCTTTCAAAAATTCGAAAAAACTTTACCTTGCATAAAAATATAACTTCAATACCTTAAATTGAAAAAAAAAAATGATTACCTAAAATTCAAATTGACTTTAAATTTGATATCTTTTAATGCAATTTGCCCAAATTTAAAGTCTATGAGCAATATGTATAATTTATAAACTTGTAAAAGATAATTTTGTTTTTGCATCGGTAAAGTAGAACATAAAAATAGATCATTTTAAAAAGTGTTAATTGTAAAATTTAATAACCAAACAATATGCACTTAAGTTGAAAAGGAAGAAATAAAGTCCTCTTCAGAAATTTGCATCGGATTTGCAACAAAAGATTACAATAAAATGTAAAAACAATTATTTTTTTATTGTCGTCACAAATCCCATGTTCTTTTTTTTTTCACGTTAATCCACTAGAGAACGCGTGAAAAGATCAAAGATCCTCGTAGCAAGGGTAATGCTCGCATAAACTAAATAAGTGTATGTGTATATAATTGTGTAAAATGATGAAGATGACTCTTCGTTCTTATGAACAAGCATATCTAGCCACCATGGAGGCATTATTGTTTTGGATAAAACCTTAAATGGTGATCCGATGGTTTAGATTGCACCGATCGTGGTCATCCAGTTTGAAAACACTGTCATCGCATATTTGGTCTACCGCAATAAGGAAGAAATCCTTTTGATGTACTTTGTAGTGCACGCTCTTTCTTTGTTGAGTTCTTGCGTACTGCGGTCATAATTATAAATGTCTCTAGAAATCCTAGATGCCCTCATTGTATATGGATGAGCTTCCGGTTTATTTATATCATGTTACGATATAAAGCTTTCATAAGTAGAACTGAGTTGGTACTTTTCATAACTAGTTGTGATATATTTAATTGGTTGTAACGGTTTAGTAGGTGTATTCAATCCTATTTGCGTAAAAGTAAGGGTTTAACTTGAGATAAAACCTTAAATGATGATCTAGTGGTTTAGATTGCACTGATCGTGGTCATCCATTATGAAAACACTATCATCGCATATTTGGTCTACCACAATAATGCCTCCATGGAGTAAAGCTTGCAATGAAAAGAGCCTGGATAACTCTTACGCGTTGGGCTATTTTACAACCTTGGGTTATATTGAGATTATAAGTTAGTAACATCGCATATGAGTTACAACTAATTGTTTCTTAGTTTTGTTTTTATAAAATAAAATATCTCAACAAAATATTTCCCACCCACCCAATTTTTAAATCCCTCTAGTTCTAATAAAGCAAAGGTTAAATATCCCTAATCAAATGCGTGCACGGGTGATCGTCCAATGATTGACGTATATGTAGACGAGTATTTTCTTTTCTACGAATAAATTTATGTTTATGTTTAGGAAACAAAAATTGCTACTAATATGTGAGTCTCGTAGCTTTAACTTGTTCAGTTTTCTTATTTGAATAAACATATTTAGTATTTAAAACATATCGGTCATCTTTGACTTTTTGTCTACCTTTTAAGCCTGCTATGACCCAAACCCATTACCCGACTTAAACCCTTTTTTATGATTAGATAACCTTGTTTGACTTCTTTTTAATCAAATGATTAATATCTTAATTATTAATGATGGTTCCTATTACAAGATAAATATCATGTATGAATGACTTAAGAGTCATGGAGCGGGACGTTGAGTCACATACCTATAACCAAGAAACGTGGAATAAAGTCACTCATGTTGAGGAGAATACTATCCACTCCCAGCACTGTTACGTTGTAACCACCGAATGCGGTAACTTTATCATTTCATTGCTCAGTTAAGGTCTACGTAAATTGGAAGTAAAGTTAATTACTTTTGTGGATAAAAAGTACCTTATTTGTTGAAATGGGTTGAAATAGATTCTCGTCGTCGTTATCATTTTTGAATAGTTTGGGTAGGGTATTTATGCGTTAAAATGAGTAATAATGGTTTTATATATTGTGATTTGTAGGTTGAAGTATTGCCAAAGTCTTTCGAAGAGCTCAAGCACACGAGATAAAGAGCTTTTTGAGCAAGCTAAAGTAGAGGACTTTAAGTAATATGAAAAAAAAGTTAAGTCTCACATGCTGACAATGAAGGAAGATATGGTGAAAGAAGTGAATGCAAAGATTGTTGAGATGTTTGCACAATATACACATTAGCCTCCCTAGTAAACAATATGTTGCATTTGGTAAAGCTTTTGATATACTCTCTAATTCTATAACTCTCTAACTCGTAACAATAAGTTGGATGGAATGCTTTTGATAATGTTTATCATATTTTCGATATTGGGTTTATCATAATTTAGATATTCGGATGATTACTATTCCAAGAATCCTTAGTTAGAATTAGAACGGGATTCCAATTCAGCACCTTTAGAGATATTTTATTTTAAATTATTGTGTACTATTGGATAAAATTGGAAGGCCGAGGGGATAAGTAATGCTATTTTAAAAAAATCGTGTATGTCGCAACTGCATTAACGAAGTTTAAATATCGATTTTGTGATAAAAAAAATTTGTTGCAAAATCTTACTGATGAAAACACAACTGCAAATTTTGGTTGTTGCATATTACTGCGGTTACAAAAGTTACCATTGCAAAATATAACCGTTGCAAGTTATGTGTTGATGTAAAAGCATTCGTTGCCAAAATTGTGGAAAAGGTCTTTGTTGCAAAAAGAGTGTAGTTCTAACGAATAATTTTTTGTTGCAAAACTGTTGCAAAAAGTTTTCTGCGAGTTGTAATTCAGTTGCAACTAAATTTGCATGGAGCATTTTTGCAATACTCAGAATCCGTTGCATTTCCATTGCAAATAGCCTTTTGCAACGAATTTGTATCGTATTTGGATGGTTGTAGTTTTGTTGTATTGTTTTTTATAGGCCAATAAATTAGTATATTTTACACATGTCGGATTACCCCTTTTTTTATTTTCTTTTTTTTTAATCAATTTGATTTCAACTAACATTATTTTTTTTTTCTTTCTAAAAGTACTTCTTAAATGCGTTTACTTTTATGGAAAAAATAAAAGTATGGTAGCGAGCATCTGCAAGGCTAAACTCTTTAATCTGCTTTGGTTCTGAATTGTTGAGATTGGATTTTTTCATCCATGCTACAATACATACATATGCAGAGCTTTAATTGGGTAACACAATAGTTGGTTGTAAGATATTATTAACAACAGTCTCTAACTCTCTAAGAGCACTCGATGTGTTAACGTGGGTTTGCATGTTATGCTCACGTGGCTCGTGTTAAGCCTCACATTATTACACTGTGGTTTCAAGTTAAGGCAATGCGTCGGGGTGCAAGTTTCCATGGCAACGCAAGGTAAGGCCAAATTCAATTTAAAAAAAAAATTACAAAACACCACCCTTAATGGCTATCATCAAATTTGAATTAAAAAAAATAAATAATAAAAAAAAAAAAAAAAAAACCCTTGGTTAACGGCTAGTTTAAAAAATTTAAAAACACACAACGACTGGTTTCAAAACTTTTCTATAAATACCAACATTTACATATTAGTTTAACACACTTTTCATACACTATTAATCAAAAAAATTACACAAACGCCCCTTATGACTTTTCTTTTCCCTCATTCCGTTGAAGAAATGCAAGCATATATTGAAAAATAATGCGATCAAGACGATGTGGCTCGACAAAAGGCTATTTTCGAAGTTATCAAGTTGTTTGAACTCGCAAAGGCAAAGAAAGAACTTTTGCGACAACGGTACGTGAAATGCAAAGACATTTCGCCGGAAAGACAAGCTGTGATCGACCAATTTTTGATCAATGAAGCCAGGAAAGACTATGCGATTAGTGACACGTTGTGGGAGTGTGTTTCACAGATACAAGCCAACATTAGCAACAAAATCTGTTGGAGCTATCAGGAAAACTAAATTGTTGGTTCTGTATCATAACAAATGAATCAAGCTGATGTGGGTGCATCAAGTTCATTTGATGCACCTAGATTTGTTGAGCAACACCATTATCAACCTCAGCTGACTCAACCTGGGCTAGGTTATGCAGACGAGGCAGTTGATGTGCATGGCTTAACTGTAAGCCAACATTATAAAATAATGTGTGATGAACATGCATTACGCGAAGTTGAAGCAGAACAAGCAAGGAAGCAACAAGAGGAGGATGAGAAAGCCAGGAAGGTAGCAGCTGAACGGGGGGCGTTCATTGAGAAATCTCCTTCGTATTTAGATTAAGTTATGTTTATGTATTTCGTATCGTAGTGTATTTTAGTCCGTATATTTTTTTTCTGTATCGTATCTCGTATTGTATTTTATGTAGCGTTTATTTAATGTTTATGTAATGTTTTTATGGTTATTAATAAAGTCATATGTTGTTTATTAAATAAATTATTAATTTAGGAGCTGAATTTGTAAATTTTATTTTTAAAAGGAAAGTGAGGCCCAAAATGTTGTGTTATGGTTGAGTTATGATAAAAATATGTGTTTTTTTAGTTAAGGTTAAAATGTTAAAGCTAATGTGTGTTGACGTAATACCAAGTTATGGTTTAACTTGATGGCAAGATACCTAGGGCTCTAAGTAAGTAAGTAATCATATGTATATATATATATATATATATATATATATATATATATATATATATATATATATATATATATATATATATATATATATATATATATATATATATATATATATATATATATATATATATATATATATATATATATATATATATATATATATATATATATATATATATATATATAGAGTTAGGATCAAATAAGAAGATTACTTAAAATAAGAAGGAATAAGAAGAACTATAACCGCAAATCCGAGATACACATACCTAAACTAGATGCATCCTTATAATCTTAGATGCATTATAACGCACCATAGTGTGTTTTCTAGCTTTTAATCAGATGCATATACGTATAATAGATGCATTTCATGATTTCTCTTGTTTTTTGTTCCTTTGCACGTGCCGAAATCATGAAAATCAATTTGCACCATCTATACATCAAATTAACTTTCGAAACTCAAGATGTTGCATCTATATGAATAGAAATGCATCTAATGTAAGTCGTTGCACCGCAAATGAGTGGTTTTGGTCACTTCTCACCACTTCTTATTTTAATTTACTTCTCACTGGATCCCTACTCTGTATATATATATATATATTTTATCGAAATCAAAGGTAATAATAGTCTCGTTGCTCCTTTCAAAGGGTTTTTTAGTGAAAGACTAGTTAAAACTTTGGACTAACTATTTATTTTATTTATTTATTATTTTTTTATTATTTATTTTTTGATAGAGGGTTTTACCTCAGCAAAGTAACTTTTGACTAACTTTGTGCATGGCATTACCAGATTACCTCATTTGATTGTTTAAAAGTGAGCCATGTTTTTGCAACCGGTGAATTATTGACATGTGACGTAAGTTATAAAATTACACTTATTAAGTTTCTCAATCACTACTCGTCGTTTTTTTTATTTTTTTTATTTTTTAAATCGAGTGTGGAATAACTTTTAGATGGATACATAAATTTTCAATGCAAAATTGAATAGTTGTTTCCATGTCTTTCCACAAATCAAACTAGCTAGCAGTAAATAATTATGAAAGTACTTTGTAATTTCTTTTTTGTAGTCAAAATTATGAAACCGAACAGATTGATTGGATTAAGAGAAGTTGGAGTGTATCAATGACACGCAAAAGAGATAAGTGAGATGGTAAGGGACAATAGGTAAATTTTGGGTTGAAACTGTTAAAGTGGCATTCTTTTACCGTGTGAATGAAGTAAATCTTCCATCGATCAATTGCCTAAAATAATAGTGATAATATATAGTATTAACTATCTTATCGGATACTTATTACGTTCTTTTATTTGATGCCATCTGATCACGTATGACCCTCCTGGCACCAATACAGTCAAGCGGACTAAGCATGATGTAATACCCCGCACCCATATAGTTCGGTCGCGGACCAAATACATACCCGGCAATGGCCACTAAGCCATTCGCGGGCGAGAGACGCGTCCAAGAGGAACACAACCGTGCCCAACGTGAAAGGTAAGGAATCTCGCTCAGACTCAACGCATCGCAACGGCGGTCCCAAAATGAGCGGGACAACTCCCGAAAAGCGTCGCTATCACAGCAACGCGACAAGCTCTGGAGTTGACCTACATCACTCCCCACTCCCAAGTTGTCGTTCTCATGGCCCGTGACCTTGTAGAACACGACAGAAAGGTCAACCATATAAATAGAGGCCTCGCCACTATTCAAACGGTAACACATACATACACTCTCTCTCTAGAATCAACTTCATCTCTCTAAAAACTATCACTTACTCTCACGCCGGAGGTTGGCCGCGGAACCCCGTTCCACGGTGAGACTAACGGTGTTGGTTTTCTTAGCAGCTTGCAACCAAGAACTTCACTTGATACAAGATCTATTTCACGGGAAGCTAGCACACTAGTCTTCATCGGGGGCGCCTAATTGTATTAACAAGTTGGCGCCATCCGTGGGACCAGTAACATAACTGCGTTTCCAAAAAACAAAAAAAAAAACTCTAATGAGCAATTTGGCAGAAAACCCCTCCCCTTCTCCTGAGCCGTCCACGGTCAGAAACACGGGAGGGAATGAAAAAGTGCAAGCCACAGAACAATACCACCCTAAGACCGCGACAGACGCGTCAATAAGGGAGTTCTGCGAAAAGCACTACCATCAGATCTTGCCCTTCATGGCAGAAAGAGTCCATCAGGAAAAACTGGACCGGGTCAAAACCCGGTTGGATTTTGACGATGAGGCTAGAAATGAGAGATCTCAAGAACACGCTTGGAATACTCGTCCAAAGATCCCGAAGAAAGAGGCACCAAAGAGAGGCGCTGAAGCCGGTCCTAGTGCCGGTCGGACCGTCGGAGTATTCCAAGTCGCGAAGTGTCTTTCAAGACTTAGCGATCGAGGCGAGGAGGTTCTAGAGAAGAGCCGGTTGGAGGCCAGAGGCCGCGACTGATGTATTCTCAAGACCGGAAAAGGAACGTCCAGACGTGTCCACGAGACTTGGTGACCAAAACCAACCGTGTTCTCCAGACTCCAGTCAAAGGTCACTTCCCGTAGGCAACGCAAAAGAGAAATGGAGAAGCGAAGTAAACGGGACATGACCGAAAAAGGCTCCGTAGATAGACACCAATGACGAAGTCCTACCAGCAGAGCTTCCTATTCAAGTCGGCGGAGGAGAAACATACCACTCGTGCATGAAGAGAACTAGGGAAGTGTCTCCCTGAAAGCGAGAAAGCTTGGAGGACACCGAAGTCCACCCGAAAAGCAAGAAACGGAATCGATGACCTCTACTCCCGTATGACGTGGTCGACATTGACCACTTTTACCCGTCAGATCACGGAATTTTGAGTTCCCGGAAAGAACAAGAATGCCAGCTCACATTCGAACGTATGACGGGACAGGAGATCCGGAGGATCATCTGAAAATCTTCCAGACCGCGGCCAAGGTGGAAAGATGGGCCATGCCCACATGGTGCCACATGTTCAACTCCACCCTTGTAGGGCACGCCCGCGGCTGGTTTGATGAGCTGCGTCCGGAAAGCATTGACAACTTTGAGGAGTTGAGGTCGAGTTTTCTCTCATACTTCCTACAGCAGAAGAAGTATACGAAAGACCCTGTGGAATTACACCACATAAAGCAGCGGGAAGGGGAGTCCACAGAAGCATTCGTGGAACGCTTCAAGACAGAAAGCATGTATGTGAAGGGAGCCCCCGAGTGCATGAGAGTGTCTGGCTTTATGCACGGGATAACGAACCCGGAGCTGATCAGGAGGCTCAATGACAACATCCCCCAGTCGCAGGATGAAATGTGGAAGGTCGTGAAAGCATTCCTCAGAGGTGAGGTGGCCGCGGCCAACCAGTCAAAGAAGAAGCACTCCCAGTGGAAAAACCAGGATGGAGGACAGAAAAGCATCCAGATCTTTGAAAGAAAAGGGGAGTTCAAGACCCGCTTAAGGCCAGAGAAGAAGAGGGGGGACATGTTCACCCCCCTCACAAAGACGCCAAAAGAAATCCTGGCCATGGATACGGTCAAGTTCACAGCTCCCCCGCCAATGTCCAGTCCGGTCGAGTCTAGGAATAAAGACAAGTACTGTGACTTCCACAGAGAAAAGAGGCACAACACGGATGAATGCTATCAGTTGAAGAAACATATAAAGGAGGCAGTCAGATCCGGACAGCTCGCACATCTGGTCAAAGAGATCAAGAATGGGGCGCAAAAGAATGGCGGCCCCAAGGGCGGAAAGAAGGATACCGCGACCAAGGACAAAGCCCACGCCATATACATGGTCAACACCGCAGCGGTCGGTCAAACCCAAGCCGGGTCGGGACGCGGTCTTGAATATGGAAATATCTTTTCCCCATATCAGGAGATGGTGGGACGACCACCCGGCGGTAATCAAGGCGAGATGTAGAAGGGTGTACAATTCACGGGATGTGCGTGGATAGCTAAGCGCTCGTAAGTTCTATACGAACATTGCTTCAACAAGCTAAGCCGGACATCCCAAAGACTAATCCCGCTTCATCACCACTCTTGGGTTTCGTGGAGAACTCTCATGGCCGCTAGGCGAGATCCTCTTGGAAGTGACATTGGGAGAACCCCAAAAGTTGATGTGCCGGTTGGTGCAAGTTTTAAATTTATAAAGGTGAATTACCAATATTACCAATAACACATACGAGCAAGTATACTCGTCCGTTATAGCAAGATTATGAAGGTAAGTCGGGATGGTTCGCGAGGATTTGAGTGAATCGAGCACAAGTTTGAATTAACGAGTCTATCAAAACATATAACAAAGCAAATAGATATAATGAAATTCGGATGATTAAAAACTACACTTGCTTAAACTAGTATCATATCATAGATTAATGTGATTGTGTTAACTACTTAACATGTTGGTTGTGATAATTAGTTGAAAACTAATCTATTGTTCTTACAAGTTAAACCTTCGTCAAGATTTTAGTTTATAAAAACAAGCATTAAGTTTAACCAATCAATTCAAGATCAATTCAAGTTTCATAAGTCTACTTTCATAAACTTAAACACAAAAACATCCACTTGTTCATCAAATTGCTTAAGAAATGGTCAATACAAAAGGTACCGATCATAGACAAAAGGCTACAATTGATTCTCAACAACTAATCTTACGACCATTTAGATGTTTCCAACCAACCCAATTTGATAATCAAAAGCGTTTCTATTACAACCACACCTTAGTTCCTTTGTATAATCAAGAATAATGGGTAAAACAATCATCCATAGACAAAATGATTATGACTAGTTGAATAACACGAAGTTCTTTCGACCCCAACGATTATTACCAATTAGCCAAACTTGATTAACAAATGTCACTATGAAACTTTAGCACAATTGGATCTTAGAATTAACTTGAAATTGAATTAAAACATGTTAACACAATCACTAACTAATCATATGATAATCAACATCATTTAAGCAAGTGTATAAAGAAACTAGCCACTCATAGCAAACATGAACATAAACTCATAACTTTGATCATTAGAAAACATGATTAAAAGTCTTACAATGCTTGGAATAAGATTACAAATGATGAAGTAATGATTCCCAAAGGATCGTGGTGGACTTCTTAGTGTTTTGGCCTCCAAAGGTGGAACTACGGAACTCAAACTTCTCGGATTTCTAAGGACGAATTTCGGGAGGTTAAGGCTTGGTTTGATGAGTAGAGAGCTTTGTAATTGAAGTGTGTCTCATATGCTCACAATTAGCCTCTATTTATACTAATTCCAAGGCCTAGGGTGTTAAATGCTTGACTTGGCCTCCAAGGAGTGAGGAAGGGACTAGAATACACCAAGAGAAGGACCTAGAATCGTTTGGATGCAAAGGGAAGCTTAGTGATGAAGATTTGACAAGCTGCGGCTTCTCCAACCGGATCGGTCATCGACCAACCGATCCGTTGGTCTTCAATAATAACACACCGACCGATCCGGTTGCGGGTTGCGACCGATCGGTCGGTTATGGCAAAAACATTAATTCCGACCAAATTCCAACCGATCCGGTGAAGGTGTAACGGATCGGTTGGATCTTCGAATATGAAACTTGATCTTCTCTCTTTACTCGGACTTGTAGAACTTGGTTCTTCAATCACTAAGGTCTTCAAAGGTACTTGGGATTTAGCTTTCTTGAGGCGGAATCTTGATTAGCGCATATTTCCACATTTTCCTCCATTTCCACGCACTTGGTTATAAATACTAGACAAACATCTCTAGATACGATTAAGTACTAAAATCACACAAATATAACCAAATATGAGATATAAAAGTACACACAATGCTACTAAAACATGCACAATCGAGTGTTATCAAATTCCCCACACTTAAACTTTGCTTGCCCTCAAGCAAATCTAGGACAAACATCCTTTGGTACAAGATCGTGATTATGAAAATGTGATGCAAATCAACCAAGTATAAATACGAGAGAAGATTCATCAATTATGCTTATAAAGGTGAAACATCAAGATGTTTGACAATATCCAATGATTTTCTTGCATGATTAACATTTCAAAACACCTCACGAAAAATAATGGAATATAATTCACTCAATCACTCATTTTAGTGGAGTAACAAGATAAATCACACTCATTGCTCGGTCATGATTAGATTATTACCATAAGCTTGTACAAGAAACAAAACTCCACCGACGTGGCGTGAGCACCAAGTAAAAACATCTAAAGAGGGCTTTTATTCGGGTTATAATGATAGGCTAAGGGTTAAGGGTATGGATAAGGCATGGGAATGTTTATGAAATTGGTGTAAAAAAAAATGAAATCAAGTCTAATACCCATGTTGCTAGCTACCAAACATTCCACGAACCAGATAAATGATTATAGCTTTGCTTTCTTCTTTTTCACTTTCCACGACTTTTTGCTTTGCCATGACAATTGTTCTTGATCATAGCACATTGGCTATTATTTCCATACTTTTTTTTTTTTTTTTTTTTTTTTTTTTTTTTTAACATAACATAACTCAACGCATGGCTCAATCAATCACATAGGATGTGGTACTCATAATCATTTGAACAATCTTCACTTTCCATGAAACTAGCAACCAACCGTTAGACATTGATATGGGATAGGCTAAGGTTTAAAGTGTAAAATCTTTTGTATTTTACGGGTGAAGCAAAAATGAAAGGATGGCTCGGAAGGTGTAACTAGGGGTATCTAGTGCTAAAATGAGCACTACAAATGGGTCCATGTGGGTGGTTAACTAACCAATGAGGCTAGCTAATATATCATTAGATGTAAAATGGAAGGCCATTTGGGTTAAATCCTAAGGTGCCTCTTTATCACACGAATTCACTTATATCGCACGAATGCAATCTCACTGCTGATGCTAGTAATGATTTACAAGCACAAGTTCTAGAATAAATAAAATCACCGCACACTCATAGCAAAAGATCTAAGCATAAAAGATGTATGCTAATAAGAAATAGGCTCAAATCCTCACAATTTAGTGGAAAGGGTATAATATGTGCTAGCAAATGTTTATCGATCCCGAATGGATTGCAATAGTAATCGGAACACATCTCGAAGTTTCAAATATTACCAATTTTACCGATTGGAATGATCCGATTATTCTAATAGATAATCCTAAAAGTGTGAAAACAACTAGATCACAAGGCAAACAAAATTTTAAATTTAAGCATGAAAACTCTAATTTTCCTATTCACCCCCCACACTTAAGTTAGACATTGTCCTCAATGAAAACGAACTTCAAAGTATAGAAATAGGAAAATAGAGATGAAACCAGATATGTCAACGAGTTTATCGACTTAAAATTCTTTCTTCATTCTGGCGTCCACTAGAGAAATCATCACTGCACACAATCTTATAAACAAACAAAGGTTTTATTAAAGGTGGCACCCCCACTTAAGTTCAACCAAAGGTTAAGACTTTGGGAGTGACCCAGAAAATCAAATCTAAAACACACGGGTTGCCTCCAGAAGCGCTTGTTTATTACAGAGTCATCACTGACTCGATTCTTCCCAATTTATTAATTTGCAAGGCGACTTTGAACATTGTAGAGTTTGGGGATGTACATGAATTCTTCACGGTATCTTCAATATCGTCCCAGACGAATTCGTGATTGGTTTCCATGGAACAATTTGTGGAATTCTTCGAGAAATGGTGCTACAAAGGTGATAGTTTGAATTCATTCTCATGGTGTCTCGAGGACACTGCATAATGAAACTTCATTCGTTTGCTCCTTGTCGTAGTATAACTTGATTCGGTGTCCATTAACAATGAAACTTCCACCTTGTTTGTCATAGAGTTCGACATACCGGATGGATATCCATGTTTAACGACATATGGTCCAAACCATTTTGGTTGTAACTTAGGAGCTTTGAATTTGAATTTCATGTTAAAAGCGAACTTTATCTCGGCTTTGAATTCTTTTGAATTCGTAGCTTTTATCATGATAAGCTTTTGTTACGGCTTTATCGGTTTGGAGTTTTCATAAGCTTGGAGTCTTAATTCATCGAGTTCGTGCAATTGCGAAATCTTTTCTCTCCGGCTATTTTGAGATCGGTGTTACATTGTCGGCGCCCAATAAGCACGATGTTCAACTTGAGCGGCAAATGACAAGTCTTCCCATACGAGTGCATGAGGAGTTGTACCAATTGGTGTTTTATAAGCCGTCTGAAATGCCCCGAGCATCATCAAGTTTTCTTGCCCATAAAGGCGGATTGTCTTTTACGGTTTTCGGTATTCTTTTGAGAGCTCTGTTGGTATTTTCGACTTGACCACTAGTTTGTGGATGATAGCGATCGCAAATCGATGATGAACTCCATATCTTTTCATGGTTTTCCATTTGTTGATTGCGAAATGAGTTCCACGATCGCTTATGAGTGCTTTGGGAATTCCATAATGAGCGAAAAGCTTTTGAGAAAATTAACGACGACACGAGCATCGTTTGTTGGTAAAGCTTGACACGCCCATTTGGACACGTAATCTATAGCGAGAATGTATTGAATTTGTGGGATTTAGGGAAAGGTCCCATGAAATCTATTCCCCAAATATCGAATATTTCACACACTTGAATGCTTGTTAATGGCATTTCATCCCCGAGAGAGATTGGTGGTTCTTTGACAAGCGTCACGATTTTGAACAAGTGTATGTGCTTCTTTGAATATTGTTGGCCAATAGAATCCGACATCAAAAACTTTCTTAGGCTGTGGTGGAAGGACCATAATGTCCCCAGTTGGGCCATGGTGACATTCGTCAAGAATTTTCTGAGTTTGGAACCAAAATACATCTTGGATCATCCCATCGGGACACATTTTGAAAAGATATGGCTCTTCCCAAAAGTAGTATTTGAGTTCGAAAAGAATTTGCTTCTTTGAGCATGAGTTAGTCCTTTTACGAGAATTCCTCCGTGAGGTAGTTTGCAAAGTCGACAAACCAAGGATCGTCATTTCCGTCGATGGTCATGAGAGTTTCATCGGAAAATAATCATCGATTTCTTCTTCTTTCAACTCCTCAAGATTAGGATTTTCGAGGCGAGATAAGTGATCGTGACAAGATTCTCTGCTCCTTTCTTGTCTTTGATTTCGATGTCAAATTCTTGGAGTAACAAAATCCATCGAATAAGGCGTGGTTTAGCGTCTTGCTTGGTGAACAGATATTTGAGTCTTTGAATGATCGGTAAAAGCATTTGTTTTGAGAGCACAAGATATGATCGAATTTGTCAAAGGCAAAAGCGATGACTAGTAATTCTTTTCGGTGGCGGTATAATT
The DNA here is from genome assembly GCA_022545495.1 of Chrysanthemum lavandulifolium. Classification (NCBI taxonomy): domain Eukaryota; kingdom Viridiplantae; phylum Streptophyta; class Magnoliopsida; order Asterales; family Asteraceae; genus Chrysanthemum; species Chrysanthemum lavandulifolium. Next base: position 97,917,897 of record CM040239.1, read on the forward strand.
TTCTTTGGGCACTATTCGGTGTCTTCTTGGCAAAATATATAGGCGAAAGTGTTTTCCTTCGCGTTGTCCTAAGACGACTCCAACGACAAAATCGCTTGCGTCGCACATAAGTTCGAAGGTAGTGACCAATTAGGTGAAACCATAATTGGAGCACTAGTAAGTTGAGATTTCGGTGATTGAAAGCTTTTATGCAATCGACATCGAAGTCAAAGATAGATTCTTTCTCAAGAAGTTTTGTCATTGGACGAGATATTTTGGAAAAATCTTTGATGAATCGTGGTAAAACCGGCATGTCCTAAAAACTTCTAACGGCTTTGGCGTTGGTTGGTGGTGGAAGTTTTGAGATGACATCGACCTTTGCTTTGTCGACTTCCATTCCGGCACTAGAGATTTTGTGGCCAAGCACAATTCCTTGGTTACCATAAAGTGGCATTTCTCGATTGAGAACAAGATGTGCGACCGCATCTTTCGAGCATTTTATCGAGATTAGAAAGGCAAGCTTGAATGAATCTCAAAGGCGAAAAATCATCCATGAAAACTTCCATGGAGGTTTCTAGCATGTCTTGGAATATGGCGATCATACACCTCACGAAAAGTCGCGGGTGCATTACAAAGACCAAAAGGCATACGCCGATATCGTAGGTTCAAAAGGACAAGTAAAGGTGGTCTTTTCTTGATCGTTAGGATCGATGGGAATTTGGAAATATCACGAAAATCCGTCGAGGAAACAAAAGAATTTATTTCCGCTAGTCTTTCAAGCATTTGATCCATGAATGGGAGTGGAAAATGATCCTTTACGGTGGCTTTGTTTAACTTACGATAGTCAATACAAACACGCCAACCGGTGGCAGTTCTAGTTGGAACTAGCTCATTTCGCTCATTAGTTACAACCGTCATTCCTCCTTTCTTTGGAACACGGTGAGCAGGGCTTACCCAAGGACTATCCTCAATTGGGTAAATGATTCCGGCATCAAGAAGTTTAATGATTTCCTTTTAACAACTTCTTTCATGTTGGGATTGAGTCTCGTTGACGTTCTACCACAGGTTTAATCCCTTCTTCAAAATTGATTTTGTGTTTGCAAAATTAGGACTAATTCACGGGATATCGGATGTTTTCCAAGCAAAAGCTTGTTTGTGATTTTAGTACGGAAACTAAACTTTCTTTCTCATCATCCTCGAGCAATGAAGATATGACTCTTTGGAAGAAGTGAGTTCTCCTCCGGATAAGCATATTCAAGATGATTTGGGAGAGGTTTGAGTTCGAGATCCGTGGGTGGTTCTTCGATAGAGGATTTTATTCGCATCTTGTCATTGAAAGTGATTTCCTCAAAATTTTCTTCCTCTTCCTCTATTTCTTCTTCTTACGAGTTATCTTCTTCAAATTCTACTTTCATGAAATCATCAAACTCTTTGTCGAATCTGTTTCATTGATTTTTTGAAGTAGTCATGAATGGATCGGATTCGTTCGATAATGCATCTAATTCCTCATCGGTGACTTCATCAATAACATCGACGTTAAAACAAGTGTCATCAACTGGAATGTGGGTAGCGCATTGCTTTATCGATAAGAAAAGTGATTCGATCTTCCCAACTCAAGGTTGAGTTCTTTTCCTTTAACTTTGATGATTGCGTCGGTGTTTAGGAAAGGTCTTCCTAAAATGAGTGGGACTTTACTATCTTCTTCCATTTCCAAGATTACAAAGTCCACGGAAATATGAATTTACCGACTTGAACAAGCATATTCTCGGCTATTCCACGGGATATTGATAGGAATGATTTGCCAATCGGATGCTCATTTTGTTGGTTTCATTTGTTGTTGCACAACTTGGAATAGAGTGAATAAGGCATCAAATTGATACTTGCGCCAAGATCGGCTAAAGCATCACATTTAACGTTATTCCGAAAGTACATGGAATAAAAAGCTCCCGGGATCTCCGAGTTTTGGTGGAATTTTGTTTTGAACTATGGTGAGCATTCTTCGTTAAGAAAAGTTCTTGCGATATTTGCTCAAGCTTGCTTTTGTTATTAAGTTCTTTCAAAATTTCCGTAATTGGGCATTCCGGCTATAACATCAACGAGAGGAACATTGAGTCTAACCTCTTTGATTATTTCGATAAACTTCTTATAACGCTCTTCCATCTTTTCTTTCTTTAGGCGTTGAGGATAAGGAATTTTCGGTATACGCCTTGATGGGTGGAATGTCTTTCTTTTGGTGGTTTGAGTTGTGTTTGGTTCTTCGTTTTCATCCTCACTATCAGCGGTGGCGGGAGTATTAGGATTAGGTGGTGGATCGTGCGAGACCACTTCTTGTAACGACATTGATATGTTCATTTCTTGTTTGGGGTGGACGAGTGCGTCTTATCATTTGATGGTTTTGGATTGGATTGAGTGTTACTTGGCAATGAACGGATGGTCTAGAGGAATGTTGGTCGAGAAAGTGCATAAGCTTGTTTTCAAGATCTTGGATAGATGCTTGATGATTTTTACATCCTTGCTCAACTTTGGCTTTGAGATTGAAAAATTGATTTTTATAAAATCATTTGCGGATTTTGACCGACCACGAATTCTCTCATGGTTTTTGAATTCGGTTTCTTACGTCTTTTGTCGGAGGTTTGGTGTGGTGGATCGTCGGTTCGTGGTTGAGAATCACGGTTGTCATCCCTTGGTCGGCGATCTTGCCAATTTCGAATTTCGACCGTAATAATTACTACGATATCCTCCTCCACGGTATCCTCCTTGAGCGTAATTTGCTTCTCCTTCTTTTGGTCCACCCATAGGTTTATCGTCGCTTTTCGGACGATGGGTGATTTCCTCCACAATTGTTGCATCCGTCTCGCATGTCTTTCATCTCATCTTTGATATCCTTGTATTGCGAGTTGATTTGTGAGGTTAACGCTTCCATCTTCTCCATGAGTTTTGAGGTATCGGTGTTTTCGACAAAAGCAACGGTTTTCGGAGAGGTTTGGTTTTGAATCTTTGGACCAATCAAGTTTGAGAAGTACTCGATCTTGAGCAATTGATGTGCATCGTTGGGAGTTTTATAGAAAAATTCCTCCGACATCAAGGATGCCTTGAGAGATTTCATCTAGTCCATGGTAAAGATTTGGATAATGGTTCCTTTTGATAATCCATGTCCATGACAACTCTGAAGCAAATCTTTCATTGAAGCCAAGCTTCGACAAGTGATTCGTTTGGGTTTTGGTTGAAAGCGAATTTCTCCCATTGTCGATCAAACATGGCGGTGGAAAGAATCGAAACACAAAAGCTTGCCTCATCTCCTCCCAGTATTGATGATTCACGGGGTTAATTCATTGTACCATACTTTAGCATCTCCCGCAGTGATGATGGGAAAAGTTTGAGTTTAATGGCATTGACATCGGTGTCGCCATAACGAAACATTCCATAAATTTCGATGAATTGACAATGTGCTTATGCGGATCGGCCAGCGCACGACCATCGAATTGTCGGTCTTTGATCATAGAAAGGTGATGTCCCTTCACGGTGAAGTTGTCACCAAGGTTAATAGCAACAATAGCACTTTCGGGTGTTGGTGCTACGGTTCGATTGGTTCCCGCATGGGTTGATCGTCCGCCATGGGAAAAGGTAAATTGGTGAAAGGGTTGTAAACAACTTTGGCTTCAATGAGGTTATCAAATGGTGGGTTTGGTACTCTTGGTACACGATTTTCCAATGGTATGAAACGTGTTCTCCTTCTTCTTGAATCAAGCGTTCGGGGTTGGTAAGAGGTGTAATTGGTTCTATTCCATTGCTCGAGTGTTCATACAATGTCCTAGAGAATCCGGGCAATATCTAAACACACGGACAAACAACGAAAGCAGTTTATATGGAGCAGAGGAAGGTAACCGGATCGGTTGCGGGATGCGACCGATCGGTTAGACTGATGAATGATGGGTAAACTTCGTAACCGATTCGGTTGAGGGCAACCGGATCGGTTAAGGTTTCGTGAAAAAAAAATTTTTTTTTTTTTTTTTTTTAGAATCGGTGAGGAAATTCAAAACTTGTTGAAACACAATCAAATCGGCGGTGGCGTAAAAACTTGATGTGCCGGTTGGTGCAAGTTTTAAATTTATAAAGGTGAATTACCAATATTACCAATAACACATACGAGCAAGTATACTCGTCCGTTATAGCAAGATTATGAAGGTAAGTCGGGATGGTTCGCGAGGATTTGAGTGAATCGAGCACAAGTTTGAATTAACGAGTCTATCAAAACATATAACAAAGCAAATAGATATAATGAAATTCGGATGATTAAAAACTACACTTGCTTAAACTAGTATCATATCATAGATTAATGTGATTGTGTTAACTACTTAACATGTTGGTTGTGATAATTAGTTGAAAACTAATCTATTGTTCTTACAAGTTAAACCTTCGTCAAGATTTTAGTTTATAAAAACAAGCATTAAGTTTAACCAATCAATTCAAGATCAATTCAAGTTTCATAAGTCTACTTTCATAAACTTAAACACAAAAACATCCACTTGTTCATCAAATTGCTTAAGAAATGGTCAATACAAAAGGTACCCGATCATAGACAAAAGGCTACAATTGATTCTCAACAACTAATCTTACGACCATTTAGATGTTTCCAACCAATCCAATTTGATAATCAAAAGCGTTTCTATTACAACCACACCTTAGTTCCTTTGTATAATCAAGAATAATGGGTAAAACAATCATCCATAGACAAAATGATTATGACTAGTTGAATAACACGAAGTTCTTTCGACCCCAACGATTATTACCAATTAGCCAAACTTGATTAACAAATGTCACTATGAAACTTTAGCACAATTGGATCTTAGAATTAACTTGAAATTGAATTAAAACATGTTAACACAATCACTAACTAATCATATGATAATCAACATCATTTAAGCAAGTGTATAAAGAAACTAGCCACTCATAGCAAACATGAACATAAACTCATAACTTTGATCATTAGAAAACATGATTAAAAGTCTTACAATGCTTGGAATAAGATTACAAATGATGAAGTAATGATTCCCAAAGGATCGTGGTGGACTTCTTAGTGTTTTGGCCTCCAAAGGTGGAACTTCGGAACTCCAAACTTCTCGGATTTCTAAGGACGAATTTCGGAGGTTAAGGCTTGGTTTGATGAGTAGAGAGCTTTGTAATTGAAGTGTGTCTCATATGCTCACAATTAGCCTCTATTTATACTAATTCCAAGGCCTAGGGTGTTAAATGCTTGACTTGGCCTCCAAGGAGTAAGGAAGGGACTAGAATACACAAGAGAAGGACCTAGAATCGTTTGGATGCAAAGGGAAGCTTAGTGATGAAGATTTGACAAGCTGCGGCTTCTCCAACCGGATCGGTCATCGACCAACCGATCCGGTTGGTCTTCAATAATAACACACCGACCGATCCGGTTGCGGGTTGCGACCGATCGGTCGGTTATGGCAAAAACATTAATTCCGACCAAATTCCAACCGATCCGGTGAAGGTGTAACGGATCGGTTGGATCTTCGAATATGAAACTTGATCTTTCTCTTTACTCGACTTGTAGAACTTGGTTCTTCAATCACTAAGGTCTTCAAAGGTACTTGGGATTTAGCTTTCTTGAGGCGGGAATCTTGATTAGCGCATATTTCCACATTTTCCTCCATTTCCACGCACTTGGTTATAAATACTAGACAAACATCTCTAGATACGATTAAGTACTAAAATCACACAAATATAACCAAATAACGAGATATAAAAGTACACACAATGCTACTAAAAACATGCACAATAGAGTGTTATCAAGGCATCCAACAACGGCCGAGTACGAGGCACTAATCGCAGGACTAAGGATTGCTGAACAAATGCGGTAAAAGACTTATCAGAGAATGTTGACTCCCGTCTCGTGGCAAACCAGATAAACGGAGCATATGAAGCGAAGGAGGAAAGCATGGCGCGCTACTTGGCGAAGGCCAAAGCATTGATTGAAGGGTTCCGGACGTTCTCCATCAGACAGATTCCCCGGAGTCAAAACAAACAAGCAGACGCGCTAAGCAAAATTGCATCCACCAGCTTTGCCCACCTGAAAAAACAGGTCCTTGTGGAAGTCTTAAAAGAAAAATCCATCGAAGAAAAGGAAGTACTGGCTATCGTGGAAGAAGACGGGGATACATGGATGACACCCCTGATCGAATATCTAAGGGATGAAATGCTACCGGCGGATGACAACAAGGTAAGAAAACTACGGATCAAGGCAAGGCAGTACGCGTTGAGAGACGGAATCCTGTTCCGGAAATCTTTCCTAGAACTTTGGCTCCAATGTGTAGGCCCCACTCAAGCCAATTACGTGCTGCGAGAGATCCACGAAGGGTCGTGTAGCATGCACTTCGGCCCAAGGGCAGTGGTAGCCAAAGCAATTAGATCCGGATATTATTGGCGCACGGCGATGCATGGATGCACGCAGCTATCTGCCAAGGTGCCAAGTCCACCGCCCGGTACCAAAACATCCGCGACAAAATCGACCCCAATCACCTCTCCTTGGCCTTTTACAAGTGGGGTATAGACATCTGCGGACCTTTCCCGAAGGCCCGGCAAGGTAAAGTTTATGATTGTAGCAATAGACTACTTCACTAAATGGATCGGGCTAAGCCCTTAGCCTCCATCATAGGAAGGCAAGTGAAGAAGTTTGTTTGGGACAACATAGTCTCGCCGCTCGACTGCCGGGAGAGATAGTGTCGGACAACGGAAAGCAATTCGCGACAACCCATTCAAGGCGGTGCCGAGCTCAACATCAAACAACGGTTTGCATCGGTGAAACATCCGCAGCAAACGGACCGGTCGAAGCACGAACAAAAGTCCGGGAGAAGGCATCAAAGCGAGATTGGAGAAGGGAAGTAAAGACTGGGTGGAAGAAGTGCCGCATGTGCTCTGGGCACACAGAACCATGATCAAAACAAGCAACGGCGAAACCCCATTTTCCCTCACATATGGCACCGAAGCAGTTATCCCGGTAGAGATTGGAATGCCAAGTCTCCGATGTACGGCCATAAACCAAATCTCCAATGACCAAGAGCTTCGCCTAAGTCTGGACATCCTGGAAGAAAAACGAGAAGCCGCGGCCATTGAAGAGGCGCCGAGAAAGCAAGGATGGAGGGTACTACAACACCAAAGCACGAAGCACGGCCTTCGGACCGGAGAATTTGTCTACCGCGAAGAACGGCTAGTAGAGCGGAGGACACCGGAAAGCTTGGTCCCAAATGGGAAGGGCCATATGAAGTGATGGAGGCACTAAGGAATGGAGCGTACAAGCTCGTGAGTCATGGATGGAGAGATACTCCCGAGAACATGGAACATCCGCAACTTGAAGAAATGTTACGTCTAAGCGTAAGTAGGTTTTCCCCGCCTTTTGTAAGTTGATCACGGATCAGGTCCGGACAACAGGGAACTTTAACTTTTCATATTTCGTATTTATATTGTAATGTTTTCTAAAGTAATGAAACGTAGATGCCTGGCCTGCTCTACGAATTTTCAAAAATAAATATGCAACCATATTTTTTACTCTTACATCTTATGCATGATTCTCACAACCGCGACAGACAGTGTCGCACATAAAGGGCGAGCAACCTCAAAATTGACTCAAGGAATATAAGTGGTATTGCAAACCCATTGACCATTGTTTGATACCCCCGGACTCCCAAAGTGCGGCCAAGGGTACAACTCAAAGCCCGGAACAACTAAGTCAAGCAAATATAAAAACACGTGTACAACTAAACCAAGAAGTTTCATTAAATTCACAAGACCTTTTTACAAGTACGCAGGCATACCCCTACTATAAAAAAATGGCGCAACAACCACGACCCTATCAAACATAAATAAAGCTTCACAACATATGGAAAAGGTGGCATAGTCTAAATGCCGCCCATAAGAGACCAACTCAAGCATTCCCAGCACCATCAAGAACGCTGGCGTCAAACATATCATCGTGGGCAGCCGTTTCTTCTTCTTCTTTTTCATCCTCCCCGGTAGGACCTGTAACCGCGGAGGAAGGGGTTGGACCAGGAGAAACGATCACCATGGAAGGCTCTCCAGTAGAAGTAACCTGATGCTCAACCTCCGAAACAAGCAGCTCAGGATTCCAAACATTAAACTTCTTACCATACGCCCGGTGCTTCCTCTCCTTGTACGCGGCAATGGCGCGCGGGCGTCTGGTAATGGTTTGAAGCAAAGAGTTGGGAAGAGCAACCTCTTCCGCCAACGGGATTAAAAGCAATTCAAGACTACACGGCCTTTCCTCTTGTAACACAAGCTGCGACATAAGGAATTCTAAAGAGGAATCCTTGCAAGCCTCCAAGGAATCGAGAAGGGGGAAGGGAACATCGCTAAGGCGAATGACAGCCTCGCGGTAAACCTCCTTAGCCCGCGGATTGTAGGCCTTGATCTGTTCCAGCTTTCGACCCTTAGAACCATGGACAATCCCAGCTTCCAAACCCTGCCTTAGGCCCTCAGCGATGGCCTTGCTAATACAATCCCCCAACCGCGTCTGAAGCTCATCAGACTGTTTGAAGGCCATCCAAGCCCGGCGGAAACCATGCCCGATCACCCACCTCTTACCCTCAATAGCCATCAGAGTGCTCGGGAATAGCTCCTCATCAAAGTCACGGTTGAGTTCCGCCAACCTCTGATCTAACTTCGCGAGCTGACTATCATACTCACCGCGGAGTCTTTCCTCGCACTCCTTCAATTTTCTTCTAACAAACCAAAGACCTCAACTCGCCTTTGAGTTCCTCACAAATGTAAGTAAGCCCGACCACCTTACCCTTCAATTCCGCATTTTCAGCGGTCAAGCGGGCCAATCGCTCATCTTTGGGCGCAATCATACCCTCTAACCGCGCCACGCGCTCCTCAATCTCTTCACTTCCTCCGACTCGATTCAAGAAAGCTAACACGCACGCGCGGAGACCCCTAGCCTCCGTGATGCCGGACTCCAACACCTGCACTTTACCCTTAAGGGCTTCAATCCTTTTCTCCTTTCTCTCAAGCCTCTTGTTTAACTTGTTGGTCTGGTTGAGCTCAAATTGCAGCCGCAAGCGCACCTCGGATGACATACACGCCTGCTGAACAGTCATCATGTTATACTCCTCCAGCAAATCCGTATGTGGCATGTTGCGCAATGTAGACAAGTAACCAGGAGTGGCAAGGTTGTCCAAGATACTCTGGCAGATCCAGGGGTCATTCATCCGGAACTCGTTTGTAGGCAACCACTTCGAAACATAAGTATTTTTCACCTCCGCCGTATCCACGGACAAGGATTCATAGAAGTCATCGTCGGATGCCGCGGGGCGGTGACCGGATTGATCCTGCAGGGGAGACTCAACCGTAAACGAGCTCCCCTGCTGCAGGGGTGGCGGCTGAGAAGGGCCGGACATATCCACATCCAAGTTTTCTTGATGGGCAGTGGTGGATGTTTTTGAAGTAGAATCCGGATTGGCCTTAGCGTCCGGAGTAGCCTCAGAAGAAATATGGGTTACCTCTTGCGGACGAGGACCAGAATCGGACTCGTCGCGAAGCTCCATAACAAGAGCAGACCCCGCGGTCGCATCCCCTGCATAATAACACAAGTTATTTTTCAAAGCAAAAACAAGAAAATCATCAACATAACGAAGATGCCATACCAAAGAATGGACCCGGCATCCTTGGCCTAGCATGTATAAGCCTCTTCTTCTCCGGTTGTTGGAAGGAACAGCAAGCCTAACCCTCTTCTTCCCAGCTGCCTTATCAGCCTTAGCCGCTTCAACATTATCCACAATAGTCTCTTGGACTAAGGTGATAATATTCTCAGAAGGCTCGATGACGCGGCTAGCAGTTTCATCTTGGAGCGTCTTCTCCCCCTCTAGTAAAGTCCTCTCACCAGACGTCACCTCAAATGGATCCGGCTGGTTGATAAAGGCAAACAAAGACATCTCTGCAAGACAAACAATAAAAACACAGGCGTTAATAAAAGAGACGAGGAAAGGAAAAAAGACAATAAGGCGCGGCAAACCCTAAAAAGAAAACCCACTCGGTGATCCGAAGCCATAAAGGTAGGTCGCGCCGTAGCATCATCGTGCACGGCTAAGGCCAACCACACAAAGAAAAGGCTTGAAACTTCTTAAAAGGAGCACGATGGTGTCAAGGCGACGTAATAACTCAAGGTCAATGCCGTCATCAGTCGGAGGTGGATCACGGTCAACAGAAACTTTCTCATTCCAAGAGATTGCTAAAGGGAAAACGGTCGCGTCAACCCAAAAAAAAAACTTCTTCCAATTCTTTACAGAATCCAAAGGAGCGGTGTAACAAACCGGTACAATCAACGACTTAGGACCTTTACGCTTCTCTAGGGTCATCCAACCATCTTTCATCCCAGAATAATAAAACTTCCTAAATAAAGGCACGGTGGGTGTCCCACCGTGAGCACGGCAAAGGATCTCAAAGTGACTAATCCTAGCGGCTAACACGGATAAGCTCGCGACAAATGGATCTGAAAATATGCCAAAACTCTACACAGAAACGCGGAAAGGGGGATCCTAAAATTGCAAAACTCAAAGACCCTAGTATATACTCCTATCTTACCCTCAGGGGCATCCTTTATGGTATCATTAGGACCAGGAAGAAGATGGTGAACAGTCGAAGGGATATGATACTTAGAACAAAAATCACTCTAATCTTTTTGTGATACCTTACAGGTAAAGTCATTTAGAAGTTTCTTAGCCATGGAACTACAATGAGGGAAGAAAACCTAACCTGATAAAGTAGGAATGCACACACAGAACTTGATAGACGGTTTTCTTTTTCACTCGCGAAGATGAAATGGCAACAATAGCTGTTAAGTAAAAAGAGGGTATTTATACTCCCCAAGAGTAAAACCAACGGGTCAACCGAGCGTCAAAATCGCCACGTCGCGGCTCATAACTAACGGCCCGGACCGCCTAGATCAGCGAGCGAGATGGAAGCGACCAAAACGTCTTGTCACCGAAAATACGGTGAGGCGGTTCGCGAATCGGGACGGTCAGAACGCACACCCTGCGGTAAATGGAAAACACATCAAGAAGTGACTAGGATTTCCTCGGCACACCAAACCGCGGATACACGAATGACTTAGTCTAGCGCTTGCAATGAGACTAACAAGCACAACTAGGCGGGGACTTGATCGCGATGACCCTCCCGCACCAATACAGTCAAACGCTGGACTAAACATGGCGTGTAATACCCCCCGGCACCCATATAGTTCGGTCGCGGACCAAATACATACCCCGAATGGCCACTAAGCCATTCCGCGGGCGCAGACAGCGTCAGAAGAGGAACACAACCGCGCCCAACGTGAAAGGTAGGGAATCTCGCTCGAGACTCAACGCATCGCAACCGGCAGCCCCAAAGTGGAAAGCGGGACAACTCCCGCTAAAAAGCGTCGCTATCACAAAGCGACAAGCTCTAGAGTTGACCCTCGCCACTCCCCACTCCCAAGCCGTTCTCGTGGCCCGTGACCTGTAGAACACGACAAAAGGTCAACCATATAAATAGAGACCTCACCACTATTCAAACGGAACACATACATACACTCTCTCAGAATCAACTTCATCTCTAAAACTATCACTTACTCTCACGCCGGAGGTCGATCGCGGAACCCGTTCAGCGGTGAGACTAACGTGTTGGTTTCTTAGCGCTTGCAACCAAAAACTTCACTTGATACAAGATCTATTTCCTGGGAAGCTAGCTTACACTAGTCTTCATCAGGGGAGTGCCCAGAATTGTATTAACACCATCCTATTTGTATTGGGATATACTGTTATTAAGTAAACAAATATCCTATAGGTTGGTTAAGATTTGTCGTATATATATTGTTTTTATATCTTTTTTGTTGGATGGAGTATTAGGGTTCTAACAATATAACTTGGAGTTCACTTTTCACGCCATTCACATATCCCTGCTAAGCAGCATAACGAGCCTATAAATCCATATTGAAAGTCCCTTTATACATTATACATGTATTGTTATGTTGATAGTCGAATAGCCGTGTGTTTAGTTGGGATTGCTTATTTGAGTAGCCGTGTTCTTTACCACATTAAAGAGCTCATTAGCATCTAAACAGTTAAATTGTTAGTTAGTTGTATCAGAATAAGCAATCCAAAACAACCCTTTAGCTCGATCAGGGTGTATATTTGGCCTATAAAATCAATTAACACGGAGTAAGCTAAGTTATGGATTAGTTTCTTTTCCGTAAGGTTCGTGAATTTTAAGCATCACTGACAGTAAAGCAGCTCTTCTTTAGGATACATCTTATTGTCTTAGAATTGTAATATATATTGTTTGTTGTTGTCCTGTTAATTTTATATACTATATATTGTTAAGTATGTTTCTGTTAGGGGTGTTCGGTTACGGGGTATACATGTTATCAGTATCTGATCTTGAATAGCGACCAGAATTTTGTATGTTTCTTCCAATCCAAAAGTCTGAGCATTTAATGTTACTATGCTAGTAACTGGTATAACTTCAAACTTTGAAGAAACAGCAAGTCCCACCCAAAATATTTATGGCCCGTTTGGTTTGTAAATGGGTTTAGGATTTGGATTTGGATTCGGATTTAAATTTGGATTTGAATTTGGATTTAGAGAGAGAAAATATATTATTATATATAAATAAATTTAATTTATAAACTAAATATCACATAAAAATAACAAATTATTTAAAAATAAAAAAGATAATGAAATACAAGAGGGACGTACACTAGTTTGTGGATAAGAAATAAAAATGGCCCACAATTATGTACAAAAGTAAAAGATAACAACGGATATGTCAGATAGCCAAGAGAAATTGGTGGGTTTTGTCAAAACCTTTATTTAAGGGTGTCAGTTAGTGTTTGATAACCCAAAACTCGAAACAAACATTTGTTTTCAAAATTAATTCCGATCTTTCATTTCATTACCCCTAAACAAACAGGCCCTAACTTGTTCCGTTGGTTATTCCTTCTGTCTGCACCATTTATACTTTTGTCACTTTATGGTGCATCATATATGGAAGAGTGTTGATTCGTACACTTATTTTTTTTGATTCGCACACTCTAGTGTACAAACTAAAGATGCATCATATAACAACTGTACAACTTTGTATAGCATAACGTGAAGTGTGCGAATAAAAAAGTGAGTGTCAATCGTAAATTTATATGGAAGGGCTCTTCTAAATAGGGGTGATATCTACACCGTTTGTTGATTAACGCATGACATTTGTGCATTCTGAGATTGCATCGCATAAACCGTGAATGTTGTGGTTCATTAATAAAAAAATGTGGTGTAGGTATCAATTCTCCTTCTAAATACACCAAAATGATTACACTACCACAATAATTACACAATAATTATTCAATTAATTCTAAATTTCTAACATTTTGCATTGGAATATTAAATAATTGTTATCTTCTTCTATCTCTTATCAACACCAAAAGCCATAAACGTATTTTTTTCATACTTTTTGAGTTTTTTTCCCACAAACTCTAAAAACTCAATTCAAATACAAAACCAAACACACCAAAACAAATAAACCGACATGATTCTTTATTACTTATGTTTGTGTATGTTCTATCGGGGTTTTAGTTTGTATACAAAAAATCCATATGGGCGTACCCATTTGACGATGGTGTTTTCCTATAGTGTTTTTCGAGTGATATGGTTAGCGGTGGCTGGCGGCGCCTGCGTCTGGGCTAACTACCGGTGATAGACAACGAAACTTGATTGTGGTCGTCTGGCAATGTCTGGCCGGATATTTAGAGAGAGAAGTAGTTCTATGTGTGAGAGTTTGGCTGAGAATTATGGAGAGATATAGAGAGAGAGAAAGATAGTTTTTTTTTAGTGTTCAATGTTTATTTTCTCAATAAAGTGTAGCTCGTATTGTTCACTTCATTAATTGGTGAGTTAATTGAATTTTTGGTCCCTGTGGTATGGCCAATTGCAGTTGGTCCCTAAAACTTTGAAAGTGCACGAAGTCCTCATTTTCATGTTTTAGTTGCATGTTTGGTCCGCAGGTCCACACGGACTAAGGTATTTAGACATTTGATATTGTCTTTTTCTTTTCTATTTACTTTTTAGTTTTCTTACATAAATAGTCCATGTGTTGGAAGGGATTTGACATATTTAGTCCATGCTTTTTTTTTTTTTTTTTGCAAATCTTCTTCCTATTGTTTTGACGCTTATTACGGGTTTGGTCAACCACTATTTCTATTAGTTTGATTTGTCAAGTGGAAGTTTTTGTCCGTTTTTAACGTTTTCGTCCGTTTTATCGTTTTCATCAGTTTTTACGTTTTTCCGCTTTTACGTTTTATACGTTCGTCCGTATTTTACTTTTTGTCCATTTATCCGTTTTTTACGTTTCATCCGTTTTATACATTTCATCTGTTTTTTCGTTTTAAATCTGTTTTTTATGTTTTCGTTCATATTTACTCGTTTTCGTCCGTTTTACGTTTACATCCGTTTCCGTCGGGTTTATACATTTTGTCCGTTTTATACATTTCGTCCGTTTTTTACGTTTCGATACTTTTTTATGTTTTCGTCGGTTTTATACGTTTTTGTCCATTTTACGTTTTCATCCGTTTTATACATTTCGTTCATTTTATACGTTTTCGTTTTTTCCGTTTCATCCATTTTGAACGTTTTAAATCGTTCTTTACGTTTTCATCCGTTTTTATACATTTCGTTCAATTTTACGTTTTCATCCTTTTTAGGTTTTATCGTTTCGTCCTTTTTTACATTTTATCCGTTCTTATCGTTTCATCTCTTTTTGCGTTTTCATCCATTTTTTACATTTCATCTGTTTTTATCGTAAGCGTATAAAGCGGATAAAATGTATAAAACGGACAAAGTGTAAAAAAGCAGATGAAAATGCATAAAATCATACGAAAATGTAAAAAAGCGAACAACGTATGGAAAAGGATGAAACTAAAAACGGACGAAAATGTATAAAATAGACAGCTATAAAAACGCAGAAAACGCATAAAACATAAAAAGCGGCGGCGGATGAAAACGAAAAAGACGAAAGCGTATAAAATGGACTAAACGAAAAAATGGACGAAACGCAAAAAATATATGAAAATGTAAAAAATGAGCGAAATGTATAAAAGCAGAAAACGTCTAAAACGGATGAAAACGAATGAAAACGTAAAAGCGGATGGCGTAAAAACGGGCGAAAATGAAAAAAAAGACAAAGCGGATGGCGTATAAAATCGGACGAAACGGATGAAAACGTAAAAAAGACAAAACATATAAAGCGGACGGAAACGTAAAAAGGACGAAAACATAAAAAACAGATAAAGCGGATGGCGTAAAAATTTGATGCTAACATATAAAAGCGGACGAAAACATAAAAAAAGCGATTTAAAACGGATGAAAACTTGTAAAATGGACAAAAAGTATAAATACATACAGCGTATAAAAGCGGACGAAACGTATATAAGCAGGTTGAAAGCGATAAAAGGGATGAAAAGATAAGAATGAACTAAAACATATTAAAGCGAATAAAAGCGTAAAGAAAACGATAAAAATTGACGAAACGTATATAGCGAGACATAAAATGTATAAAAGCGGATGAAAATGGATAAAAACGATGAAAGCGTATAAAAGCGGATAAACATGTACGAAAACGTAAGAAAAGCGATAAAAGCGGAAGAAAGCGTATAAAAGCGAACAAAAGCATTATATAAGCGGAAAGCGTATAAAAGCGGATGAAAGCTAAGAAAACGATATAAAATGGACAAAGCGTATAAATAAGGACGAAAACGACAAAATGTAAGTAAAGCGGACGTATAAAAATAGAAAACTTATAAAAATATAATACTAATATTAATAGTTAAATAAATAATAAAAAAAATTAGACTAAATCTCTAAAACATGCAAGACACAAGGACCATTTATGTAAGCGAAAAGATGGTGAAAAGAAAATAGGAAAGAAGAAGACAAGGTATTTTAGTCGTTTGATGTTGATCGGGACTAAACATGCAACGAAAACTTGAAAATGGGGACCTCTGGCGCACTTTTAAAGTTTTAGGGACCAAATTTGAAATTTGACCATACCACAAGGACCAAAAATGCAATTAACTCTTAATTGGTATATTGAAAGTTATATATGCACAGTTTTCAATATATTGACTAATTAAATATTCGGTGTATTTAGTAGCACCTTATATGGAATTGGTTTAGAAAAATGATTGGCGTGTTTCAATGATTGCCAAATTTTATGCCTAAAAGGATGTGAAAGTGTTTTATTGTTTTGTGATGAAGTAGGTTCATCTTTTAATAGAAAGATGACATATAAGAGTAGGCATATAATTAAGCACAAGAATTAGGCATGTCAATTAATGTTCATTGGTTTATGGCTTCTTACTTTATTCTTGGGACCAGCCTTCTTTTGGGATAGTGGTTTTTGTCAACGTTTTAAAACACGGGTTGACCCAGGAACCGGATCAGTGACTGGTTTTTTGCTTGTTTTAGAAATGGATTGAACCGCCAGTTTTTACATGACCCGGGTCAAGCCGGTGACCCAGGAACCAGCCGGGCTTATATATTTTCCTTTTTTAGTCCTATAAAAACTCATTTTCTTTCATATCTTACTGTATGAAATTTATAATTAGAACATTACAAAGGTTTTATTATTGAGTATAATGAAAACAACGAGTCTAATTATTTGGACCATTTCTCAATTTGTGCGTGTCATCCTTGTGCAGGGGCCATGCTAATCTTCTTTGTATCGTTCCAATTTTATCGGATGTCCCCGAAGGGACACAACGAGTCTATTTAAGAGCATGAATAAAATGTTTTTGCTTGTGGACTAATAAATGATAACAACAACTAGATTTTTGTAACATAAAAGTAGTAGTGTAATGCTATGATCAAGTGATTGAGTATTATATGTTGTATAGTTATAAACTTCATAGCAAGTTATTTGTTGTATTTCAGTTAACTATTACCCATTTCATCATCTTTTTTGACTTACTAATACGATTGATAATGCACATCTCAATGGGTAGTGAGCTAAATATCAAAAAAGATAATCACTATATAACATCATACCATATAAATATAAATAACTTTATAAAATGCTAATATTGCCAAAATGGAATTATGTATATAAAATAGACCATTGGACTAAAATTGGTTGTTGGTATTGGGCAGAAAACCGGATCAACCTGGCGGTTCAATTAGTCGAACCAGTGACCCGTTGAACCGTTCATGTGACCGGGATTTCTTCTTCGTGGTCATATGGTCTTGTATGTGTGTTGTTCCATTTTGTGGTGTTTGACTTTTTGTCTTATTCTTAGTTTTATTTTGTTGTAGTCAATTTTATATCATATTTGTATGTTTGTTTCTTTGGGTCCATTATATGTTAGCATCTTGTTAATATTGTGAATGCCCATTTTGTATTTGGTTTGGTTGTTGTGAAATAAATTGCCTTTCAAAAAAAAATTACTTGTTGAATTCTTATATTCTCATTTATATAATTATCTTAGAAGAAGACAAGAATGTGATGCATGTTGGTCACGACTATTTCAGAATAACAAATGTTTTTCATTTTTACGCCTAATTCAAGTAGTTTTCTCTTTCAACTCCGCTTCTTCCGACTACTAAAGAAAACTCATAAAAATATATCAAAATGGATGTTGAATTAAAGAGACAAAATTTTAAAAATACGGTGAAATTAGATCATAAAAAATTAAGCGGATTAAAAGATATTTAAATTTAAAAATAAAGGTGATTAATTAGTTAGGAAGTATACGTATCACCCCATTATTGGAGATCTTTATTTTAACATTGAAGGCTCCTTCATTTTGTTATTTTTAGTTAGAGAAGTGACGTATCAACCAATGACGTGATTCCTTATCTTATTTTTTTAATTCTTTCCATAATAAGTAAAGTAAAAGTGCTGATTTTTAAGTTCTCTAATTTTAGAAGGCCTAAATCGCATTATAAAGTAGATAGATCATTGCATAAATGCTGAAACTTGCGGTAAATGTTCTAATTAATGAATTTTACAAAATGTTAGTTGTATATTTTATTTATAATAATGCTAGTTGTCTATTCTACTTATTAAACATCATCATCTTGATTTAAAAGATATAAGGGCATGAAATAGCATTGATGGTTCTCATAAAGCTTTCGTTTTATAAAAGCAATTAACTACGTAGTATTAATTTTGTTAGCATATTAATATGTAAACAAGACTCATTGACTAAAGATTGGTGATTTCATCTAAAGTAGTTAATATATGCAGTAAACATGTACTTATAATTTGTTGGATGTTATATAAAAACTATACTAAAACGATTCCCCCCTCCACAAAAATAAAGGTTGGTCGAGTTCCGCCACTGCTTCCAAATTACGAGACTTATATTTAATTGAGTTTATGCAGTTTGTGAGGTATATCTTTAGTAATGAGACTTATATTTAATTTAGTTGCAGTTTAGCTTATGCAGTTTATGTTTGTGCTCTTTGGTTGCAATTATAATTATGCTAACTTGATTACTAATTTCTGTTTGATTTGATTTTGCTAGTTTGCTCTCAATTTATAATTGTCAAGAGTTATACTTTAAGAACCTAAATTGTTGAAGAAATAGTAAAAATCACCATACTACCTGTCTCATTTGATCTCTTTGTTAATTTTGTAAGATCGATCTGGTTGTGTATATATACACTCATCAATGGTGAGCTTGAAACTTCTAGTAGACAACAAAGGTGAAAGAGTACTGTTTGCTGAAGCTGGTAAAGATTTTGTTGATTTTCTCTTCACTCTCCTCACTTTACCAATCGGGCCAGTCATCAAGCTTTTAAACAACAACAAAAATACGGTTGGTTCTGTCAATAAACTCTACCAAAGTATCTCAGACTTACACAATTTACACAATGATCAAATGCAATATGACGGCCAACAAGAAAAGGTTTGCTCAAAACGTAAATATTGTTCCTCACAATTTCATCCTCTGCCAGTTGGAGATTGGTGGTCCCCGGCACCTACCCCTACCACTCCAAAGCTATTTTACACGTGTGGCTGGTGTACCGACCCTATAATTTCCCCAGTTGCTGATAATGCCTGTAATAAATGTCGCTGCATAATGACACACATTGTGACACACTATGTTACTCCGACGATCTCCACTACAGCTCCTGTAAAGGGTTTGGCGAGGTTCATGATAATGGATGACCTGGTTGTTGTTCCTTGGTCTAATATCTCAAGCATTTCATTGCTCAACAAGTTCAACATCAAGGATGTGAGTGCGTTAGAGGAAAAAGATGTTGAAATCAGCATGGGTGAGGTAAAATTCGATTTTATTATTTTCTGATTTTACCATTGATTTGATGGGGATTGGGTTGGCAATAACTTAAATTAATCGTTTTTGATCTAATCAATAGGGTCTAGCTCCATAGAGGACTATTTTATTGCGCGTATGTTGGTTCTCGAGGGGTTTTCATGAACGACATAAATTTATTGCGGGTAGTGTAAAATATAGTAAAAATCTCGATTTTTTAAAATGCACCACATTCAAAAGTTGTGTTTCAAGCTAGTCTTGTTTTATTTTATTGAAAAACAATCCGTTTTCTGGGTCTGCCAATGTTGATAGTTTAAACCCTTATAATGAAATAATATGGGGTTTTGCTAACAGCAGCCATAAGGGTTGTCGTTAAGATGCTTTGTTTTACTACAATTTCTTGTAATAATATAATTCATCCAAACACAATCAATCATTAATTGTATTTTAATATTTCCGAATTTTCTCCACTTTTACGGGATTATCAACCAATCGAATCATTTTAAAGAGATATTGTAATGAAAAGTATTTCTTAACGACAACCTTTAGAGTTGTTGTTAATGTTTAAAATCAGGGCCCAACTAGATACTGAATACTAGGGATCATAGCTTGTCAAAGACTACATTCATATGGGACACATGATTACTGAATGGTGTTATGACGTTGTAGGATTGAAACTATTGAAGCATGCTTTGGAATCTAAGACAGTGTTGACAGATATGTTCCTTGCTACCAAAGAATGAAAATCTACAAGAGGTCTAGAAGAAACATCATACTGAGTTCTCCAATTTTGTTTCATTAACAGACTTATATTGCATTTGAGTATGCTATGGACGACCACTATTTCAGTTTTAACTGCATTTGTTTTTTCAAGTTTACGCTTTTGATGAATTGAACTTATAAAATCTTATAAGCGTTATAAGCACTTATCTCTCATATTAATTTTTTAAGACTTCCTAATATAGATTTTTAAGCAAATACAAGTAGACAAGCATAATTTACAAGTATTTGAAGCACAAATAAAACTAAAAAAAATACTATTCAACACATACAATTAATACACTATTTATATCACCCTTTAACAACATGTACAACCATTTAAGCGCAATGTATAATCTAATCAGCAATAGCCAAGACTTAAAAATAAAGCCATTAAATTTGCCATGATGGTCGGTCGACCGGTTCGATCGCCACACGCAAACCGTGTCGCCACCATCGCAGGAATGAGGGTCGAATTGGGTGGTCGGCTCCAAAATGTGAAGGGTTCGTCCTCGACCGATAATTCACTCCACTAAAAGCATCACATTGCTTGGAAAATATAGTCGCGGTCTGCGCCGCCGCGTCGCAGACCCACTAATCTAATCATAATGTTAAAAGACATGTTTGGTGATTAGCTTTCGTTTTGTGATGGTTGCACAAGCAATTATGCGACTTGTATTAAACTAGTCCCCAATGTTTGATATTGTTAATTTGATGTCATACAATCACGAGTTAATTACATAATCGTCGCGTGGTTTGGTGAAATTACGGATCTTGTCATATCTTTTTTCGGTCGTTTCGTCACGTGGTTTACAAATCTTCACAGTTTTGTCACTAATCCGACCAGATCCGTTAAGTGTTTCTTGTTGTTAGTCCTTCGTTAGTGCGATCCGTTAAGTGTTTTTGTTGTTAGTCCTTCGTTAATAAATTTTGCACGTTAGTCCTTATTTTTTAAAATATAGTTTTCCCGATTAGTCACTCCGTTAATAATAGTTTTCACCGTTTTTTCCGTTTTATCCGTTTTCATTCGTTTTTATCCGTTTCCCCGCTTTTTTCGCCGTCCGCTTTCTTCGTTTTTCAAATATATATATATTTTTAAAAATATGTCCGTTTTTTCAATATTTTGGAAATTTTTAAGATTTTAAAAAAATATTTGAAAAAATATTTTCGGAAATTTTTTCAATATGTCCGTTTTTTTTTAAATATTTGAAAAGAATATTTTTGTTCAAAGTTTTTTGAAATTTTTTATTCAATTTTTTTTTAAATTTGATATTTTTTTTTCAAAATGTAAGAAAAGCAGACAAAACGAAACAACGGGCTAAAACGGAAAAAACGAAAAATCAAGCGAAACGAATAAAAATGTAAAAACGGTCGAAAACGGATAAAAAAGATAAAAAGGAAAAAGCGTAAAAAGCATTTAAAGCATATAAAAGCAGACGAAAGGGATAAAAGCGTAAAAAGCGGATGAAAACGAAAAACGAGGGAAAGCAGATAAAAACAAACGAAAGCGGATAAAACGGACAAAAACGTAAAAATCGGCGATAACTATTATTAACGGAGGACTAATTGGGAAAACTATATTTTAAAAAATAAGGACTAACGGTGCAAAATTTATTAACGAAGGACTAACGGCGCAAAACACTTAACGGACTGCACTAACGGAAGGACTAACAACAAAACACTTAACGGACTGGTCGGATCGGGGACAAAATCCGTAAGATTTGTAAACCGTAGGACGTAAACGCACGAAAAAAAAAAAGTATAGGGACAAGATCCGTAATTTTCACCAAACCACGAGGACGATTTATGTAATTAACTCTACAATCACCGCATGCTGCTTTTTTTCCCCCTTACATTTTGCAATGTAAGGAAAAAGAGGTAGTACGTTTTTTATCACACCCTCGTAGAGACTAGTTACAAGTCACTTTTTTAGCACCGAAACCCGTATCAACCCTACCCGACCAACCCAATAAACAAACATATAAGACCCCTGGATCACCACAAGTGCTCCGTCTTGAACAATTTAAGTGAGATTCTTAATCTTTAATCAAAGTTTCTTGTTTTACTTATTATTTTTTTAGATATACAAAATAAAAGAAAGATGCAACCTAGCAAGACGCTAGGAGCACAAATATACAACGGTTAGTTATTGAACCAAACACTCCAATCTAAGCTAGCCTTTCTAGCCCTACAAGAGATCTAGTTTAAAGATGCAAGCTTGATGTCTTTAAAGATTTGATCTTTTGTGGGACGTTTAAGTGAGAAGGTCATCTCATTACAAACGTCCAAATGAACCAAAGGGTTGATTGTACAACAACATCAAAGTTGGCAAATGAGATGGTTTCGCGATTGACTATCTCAAATGTGGTGATGACATCCAACGTTGATATTAATGAGACATTTGGATATTTCACCACTTTAGAACCTTGTGCTAAACCTCTTTAACAACTTCACAAGAGATAAAAGATGCACTTCTATCTCAATATTGTAATCAAACACGGCCAATGGCACTACAAGAATCGTGGTAACAGCGACGATATAATGCCGACGCCTAATCGCGTGGCGCGGCAACATACACTACACGACAAAAACCCTTGACCGGGGAGATGCGTTGAAAATAACATTTTGCAATATTTTCCCTACGCCATGGCGTGGATCGATTAAACTGCATTAAGCCACTTGATATCCCCACGCCATGGCGTCGGCATTGTATGAAAAATAGAATTCGCTTTATTTTTCCCGACGCCATGGCGTGGGAAAGTATATAAACATATGAAATGTTTATATATTGCCGACGACTAGGCGTCGGCAAAATGTATCACATATGCCACAATATTGCAAGATTTTAGCATTTCCGAATTTTCGGGAAAATTCTACATAACCGCACTCTTTGCTTTCAACCAAAACCTCTAAACCAATATGCCGATATCCCAAAACAACTCATAACGACTAAATCACATATATAATCGCTAAAAAGTTACAAATTATACAAAACGGGTGATATTAACTACGCATCTAGGTTAAACATACACAAAAGTTGCTAAATCACCAATGTTCAAGTCACCAAAATGTTCAAAGTGTACAATGGCCAACATAAGGATGATATGATCAAAAGCATAGTCTAAGGGGGTTTATACATCTACACAAAATAACCCGTAAATATACCTCCATCGATCTACTCGTCATCATCATCATGATCCGAGCCCTCCTCGACTCTCTCAAGGCTGTACCCCAAAACAAAACAAAAAAACAAAAAAAAAAACCGAACACATTTAATTAAAAAAACATAATACTAATTAAACAAAAATTAAACCAACTAAAACATTTAAAAATTAAACAAACTAAAAAAAATAAAAAATTTACTTACCTAATATGAGAAAAGAAGTGGTGGGGGTTGAGGAAGAAAAGAATTAATATGAGAGGGTTGAGGATAAAAGAATTAATTGGGAGAGGGAGGAGGACGCACGCAGTGGTGCGAGTGGTGGTTTGTTGTGGTGGAGGAGGCGGTGGTGCAGTGGTGCAGTGGAGGACACGGTGGTGGTGTTGCGAGTGGTGTAGTGGAGGAGACGGTGGTGGTGTCATGCAGTGGTGTAGTGGTGGTTATGTGGTGTAGATGAGTTAATCAACTGGGAATACAAGATCTAGATATGAGTTTTTTTTTTTTTTTTTTTTTTTTTTTAAGTGGAAGAGATGAAGAGTATAGTATAGTAAAGCGCAACAAATATTGTAGATGAGTTTTTTTTTTTTTTTTTTTTTTTTTTTTTACTTTTTCTAAGTGTGAGTATACAAGATCTAGATATGATATAATTTATCAATCTCTTTTACCGACGATGTGGCGTAGGGAAAATATTGCAAAATGTTGCTTTTTCTAACTGGGAACCATAGGCGTGTACCTCAATTCGACAAAAGTGATCAAAGACACTTTCGTGCGCTTTTATTGCTAATTGTTGTTTGCAGGACACCCGACGGTTCTGTGATCGTAATGAGAGTCAATCCATAACCGCATGCTCACACATCACATTCACTTCTAAAGAAATCATGATAAGTGCATATCTTCATCAACTGGCTCTGATATTTTCAATCCATGCTTCTGCTACGCTACTGCAAATATCATGAATCAACAAAGCTTCCGCTACTCTGATGAGAAGATTTCATGATCCAAAATGTGAGCATGTCGGTCCAAAAGTCACAACGTCACATGATGGCAACACTACAAAGGAAGAGTCAGAGATGTATGGTGGCTGATGATTTCAAAGATAGCTCAACACTCATCATCACGTGGATCAGTTAAAGACCTCCACTTGAATTAACAAAACATGCAGAACATGAAGAATCAAAGACTACGGGCTACAAAGCAAAGAACTTAATCAAGAATCCAAGAACAATCAAAATGTAACATCTGTTTGTATTCAATGTAAATTGAGGTGACCTCCCTTAGGGGGAGATTGTTAGGATTTAGAAAATCCGGTAATTAAAGAGTCAGTCACCTCAAGTATATGTAATCGTTAGAATGCTCGTAGTCATAGTCATTTAGTGTTAGTAATTAGTTTGTTAAGTAACACCGTGGAGGACGGACGGTCTTACCAATCGTAGACGGATCCCACACCAAGGAAGGCGCCTAAGCTTGTAACTATAATACCCTTTGCCTTGCAAGGCAAAGGGTCGAGCTTCAATATCATTTTCTTTGTCTCACTAAAGTTGCCAAAACTCTTCCACTTTCTCTCTAAAACTCATCTTGCACGCCTATAGATTTGTGTGTTTATGAAACCAATATCTAACACACCCGCTTTCATACGTTTACCGTTTTCATACATTTTGTCCGCTTTACACGCCGCCGCGTTTCTTACGTTTTGGTCCATTATTCATACGCTTTCATACGTGTTTTTACCTTTTCATACATATTCGTCCGTCCGTCCGATTTCATAGGTTTCGTCCGTTATTAAATGTTTTCACCGCTTTTAAACGTTTTCATTCGTTTTGAATATCACAAATGATCATCGTAAATATCGCAGTGATATTATGTGATATTATGAATATCACAGTTATATTATGTGATATTCGAATATCACTGCGATATTCTCGAATACCATAGTGATTTTTGAATATCACAAGTGATTTTCAACTAATGTTTGTAACATTTTCAACTAATGTTTTGTAACACGTAAAATCACACGTGATATTCAAAATATCACTGTGATGATATTCGTAAAATCATGTGACACTACTACAAAAATCTCACGGAAACCGTCAAATGACCCATGAAAAGTGGTTTTGGAACCACTCTTAAGGGGATCTCCACGATCGAAACATATAAAACCGGTTTAGCAACCGCCTCTATTGAAGATCGACACCTGGTTTTCTCCTTAAAGTCGGTCTCCATTATAGAGTAAAGAAACATACTTTTATTCGACATCGACACCGGGCCTCCCACAACCTGCCTTTTATAAGATCAACCTATCTTTATATATAGTAAAAAGATATGTTAATATCTCAAAACCAGTCTTTTTGGTAAACTATTTTATTAAAAAAAATATTTTCTAAAATTTTTCAATTTTTTAGAAATTGAAAAATTTTAGAAATAATTTTTTTAAAATAAAGAAATATATATAAATGCAGCAAATATATGTAAAGTGATTAAAATACACTACAAATGTCGAAATTAACAAAGTAAATTAAGATAATACGTCAATTCAACTAAACATAAATCCTAGACAAAATCTAAATCAAAAATCTAGAATTCAACAAACTATAAAGAAAAATACTAGAACTCAACATAATTGAACATCATTATTTGATATTAATTGCGCCACAATGTAAACCATGCACCAATGATGGCGTTCAACTCTTTGTTCTCTAACGGACACTCGCCACTCCAAGGTACCTACATGTAAATTAATGAAATAAATGGTTATGCAACAACTAAGACAATTTTCAGTTCAAGAATTAAACTGCCAAGTTATTTAACTATGGCAAATGACACACAGCATAAGGCGATCAATCATGTCATTAACATCAAAGAAAAATAAATTAACAAGCGCGCATTAGCCTAAAACCTTAAGTATACAAAAAATTATCCTAAATCCGACATTAACCTTTTGGATGTTGTAATCAACAAGTGTCCAACCATCCTCTAATTGCTTCCCGAGAAATATCAATCTTTGCTGGTCAGGCGAGATGCCTTCTGTATCCTATAAATCCAATCACACCGGTTAGCAAAATGCCTAATAGAGAACAAAAAGTACTGATGTGGTAACAAGAAAGCTTATTAATTTTGCATACGGATTATTTGAATCTGATTACAATACGTATCCATAAAGTTCCTAAAAGAACTATGCCACCTCAAGTAACTCACTCACTCTTTATGACCAAGACAGAAACTGTCCATCTCATGAGCTCCATCTAAAAGTTTCTTTAGGAACGTGACCTACAATACACAGAAAAAAGAAGAGCATGTTTAATAGATACGCCATTTAGAGGGAATCTGGGATTGCTCATCCAAACTGGTTATCTGATGACATGTGAGTTAAATAAGCAGTTTGGAATTCGCAACTCTAAACAGCTAATTTTAAAAAACAATAACCGCTTGTAATAAGCAGTCCCAAACATCCCTTTTTCATCTCCAACTGTGTGAACCATTAATATTGTATGTTCTACGGTTCTAGTTTTCTACCTACCTGGATCTAAAACAACCTCAGGATTTATAATTTCGTTACAGCCTAGTATTGATAATCCAGACTACTCAAGGGTGTCGTTGGGATTTGCTTTAATAGTAATTATCTGATTATTGTGTTTTCAAGGCATAGAAGTTTATGCACTGAAACTTGCGCCATCTTTGTCCAATCAGAGTTTAATACAGTGAAACAAAATGGAAACCTATTCACATTCTCAGTATATATTAGGTAGAGGTGGCAAAATGGGTAGAACCGGCAACTAGCGAAAAGCCGACTTTTTTCAGGTTTAACGTAAAAAAATTTCTTCCAACATTCTCAAGTAAATTTATCGACATTTAGTGTAAAAATGCAATTCTAATACAGCCTACAGCAAAAAGAGGAAATTAGTAGTCAACAACAAAAGACATACCTGCATAGCGGATATAAGCAATACAGCCAATTTCCCCTTTGCAATAATAGCCTTCAATCCCATATTCGACCATCTCTCTCAATATTCAATTTCCTATCCTCTACATATAACCATAATAAGGTCACTCTTTTTAAATATTACATCTACAAATCAGATTACTTTGCACATACTCTATGGTAGAAAGGTCGTTCACACCAGCCAAAAAGGACCTACTTCAGACCACTTGAATGATTGACATAAATAATCATGGGTACATAAAAAGAAGTCTTAGTATAATGTCTGATGCAATGGTGCGATAAGTAAGTCTTAGTATAAAAAGAAAAAGTTTTTAAGCAATCATAGACTTATAAGCAACACTTATAAGCAAGTTTTTATGTAGCTATAAGTCTTACGTAAGCATAAACTTTTATAGCTACTATAAGATCACATATTCTTATTAGAAGCAAGTATAAGTAGGTCGAAAATCTTGCCTACTATTACAGGATAAGGAATAAAAGGGTGTTTGGATGTGCATTTATAAAAGTGATACCTGATTCTCGGTTGCTAGTGTTCAAACAACCTACTTGTATGCCCATATATTTTTATCATCCAAGGATAAGCAATTTCCAAACACACTACACCAAGACCTCACACATCCAAACCTTATCTTCAAAACATGTTTTATTACATTTGATTCTCTAGTTGTCATCATTTAATATCACATAGTCAATCCGAAAACTAAAACCCCCAAACTAATTTCATATCTTCCTTATCTCAAAACTAAAAGTAATGAGGTGACGACTTTCATGTCGTTGATCACTGCACGGTATATTTTTTTAAGTAGAAAGTGTAGAAAGAAAAAAATATACATGAGAATTATCGCTGTGAATAAAAGATTCTAAATATGTTGAAATTTCAAAAGTCAAAATAGCATGGCACCAAATAGATTTTCTAACACCCACATTACCATGATAAGCAATAGGTTTTCTAGGCTGCTAAATCGCTCTTTAAGATACTCTAAAAATAGGTTTCACATAGCCACTTTTACAAGTTCACCTATACTTACTGAGTTTGAATGTGGCTTGTTAAGCAGGTTCCAGGGCTTCTGACATACGACTCGCCGAAGAGTATAACTGCAGAAGAAGCTCTCAATCATGGATAGATCCGAGAGGCTCCTATTCCTGTTAAACATGTTAGGAATTGTAGATAAATATTACTACAAAGAAGTTACTATCTTACGCACATAAGTGAATGATGATAGAATCGTTCAAATGTATCCCATTGCCCATTTAACCCACTGCAAATGCAAACGCCTAAAATAAAATGGTTCTCAAACAAATTGTTCATTTATACTTAACTGTTATACTCCAGCTTAACCCAAATTAAGTTTTTTAATTTGGACTATTATCAAGTCTAAAACGTAATATACTTGACATCAAAAAAAAAAAAAAAAAAAAAAAAAAAAATCTAAAACGCTATAAGTAAAATAGCTTGAAATCTTTTTGTACTATAATGTATATTACGTATTTGGATGATGGCCACATATTTCCTTACATAGCTAAAAGCTGATGTTGTTTTATATACTCTGCTACTGCTCTAAGTCTGATATAAGTAATCCCTAAACTAAAATCCAAACACCCTTATTCTTGAAAGGAAAATTAAAAGTAAAAAGAAAAGAATTTCAAGTATATTTCTCCATTAAGTTCAAGTATACCTTATTTAGACATTGTTGACCTTCTACTCAAAGCCGTTGTAATAGATGAACGAATCCTTATTCAAACTCAGTATCCATGAAGTAAAATTAAGTAATCACATATGGTGATCCCTCTGTGAAAGAAAAAATTTGTTAATGTAAGTTCTTGTATAGTTGTTGCTATATCGGCTCGCTGATTCTTTGTATGCAACCAATGTAGTCTGTTGAAATAAGGCATAAGTTTTAGGTATTATAATTTATATACA
This sequence comes from Chrysanthemum lavandulifolium, assembly GCA_022545495.1. NCBI lineage: Eukaryota > Viridiplantae > Streptophyta > Magnoliopsida > Asterales > Asteraceae > Chrysanthemum > Chrysanthemum lavandulifolium. The sequence continues at coordinate 97,946,977 of CM040239.1, forward strand.
ATGTTAGTGATTGTTTTGGATACCTGTGAGTATTGCTTCTCTGACATCTGCCCTTGATTGTAACTCATTATATGCCGCGAACTTGAAATAGTGATTAGGGAAACCAATGGTTGGCAGAGTATGAAAATCAATATACTTTCCAAAAACTAAAGAAGTACGGTTTTCCAAAGTGCGCTGCCACTTGTTTGTTGATTGACAGCCAAACCCGGATATTTGGTAGGTCGCATCTAGCTGAAGTATTTGATCAAAATATGGGATATCACGTACTTCCATGTTGGTCTGTATAGCACATCCCTATAAACAATGAACACAGCGACTTATCAATAAATTAATGGGGTTTGTTAGAGTATGAGAATTAAGGTAGGCAAAAAATTTAGAATGTTCACCTGTTTGTCTAGTAGTATACAAGAAAAGGCGGTTGGTTCTAGCCTCGGTACATTTCTTGCAGTCCATTTGCAATATACTTTTACTTAAATAGTTTTGTTAGTATCCTTCAGCTTTAGTATCTGTCAGCTTCAGGTCTCCAACACTAACAATCTCTGTGTCATTATCATCTTTCCAGCCTTTTTGACAGTGAGCTGGAACTACTGCTGTCCTCCATGTTCCCGTACATATAAAATTTTGTTTTGATTCTGAAAAACAACTACAAAAATATCACTATTAGTAGCCAGTCATACATAAGTTATATACTTACATGAATAAGATTATTAAGGTATGGCATATAGTTAGTACTATTCGTATTCAACGTTAAATCTTCTGAGGTAAACGGGCAGCTTTGAAAGCGTCTCTTTAGTAAAAAACCATGACCACAACCACGTATGACACATTGAATCTAAACGTATACAAAACACAACAAAATGAATAAAGAAGATCCATATTTACCACAACAGTCTTATTATAGTTAACTGTAAAAATCTTACGGAAACCAATAATCACCTTTTTAACAATTTAATAAAAGAAACCAAATTCGTTTAAAACAAGATGTGTTCGCTAATCAACACCAAATCATTCAAAAATATATAACAAAAAAAATATTTCAAGGTATCGAAAACAAGATGTGTTCGCTAATCAACACCAAATCATTGAAAACAATAGCTTTATTATAATTACTCACGAAATAATACCTGATAAAAACCCCAATAGCAATGAGATGAATTTTTGGTACTGAACATTGATTATAACCTGATTTCAAGGTATCGATTTAGGCAGTATCAGTCAGCTTATGTAGATCAGTAGATCTTAAGCGAGCTTCATTTACCGGTGTAGATCCTGAGTCGGATTCGTGTTTACCGGTGGTGGATGTTATTTGTTACTTTGTTAGGTGTAGATATGGCGGTAAGGGTTTAAGTAGAAGCCACGGTTGAAGGTGGTGGCTATGATGGTGGTACAGAGAGGAAAAGAAATTGAGAGCGTTTGTATGTGTTTGAAGGTGTGCACTATGTGTTTTTTGGGGTTTTATATGTCAGGAATAGCAAGTAGCCAGGTTTTGTTTTTTTAAAAACTGTGTCTATAACATAAATACTTAGAGACAAGTTATTACCACACACCAGTGTCTTTGATAGTGTAAAAATACCGGTTTTTAACCGTAAACCCAGTTTTTATGCGTTATGTATTACGAAAACTAAAACTGAACTCAGTTCCTTCCATTCCCGCTAGTTTTTTATTATAAGAATAGGGTTTTATATAACCGGTCTCTATTTAGGGGTGTTTATAGCCTTTTGTGTAGTAGTGTGATATTCATAATATCACAAAGTGATATTCAAAATATCACAACCGATATTCGAAAATCACAGTGATATTCGAATATCACAAAGTGACATTCAAATAATCACAAGTGATATTCATAATATCAAAGTGATATTCGAATATCATACGGAGATATTCGTAAAATCACAGTGATATTCGAATATCACAACGTGATATTCGGAAAATCGAAGTGATATTAATAAAATATCACTTGTTTTCCGTAATATCACAAAGTGATATTCGACAATCACAAGTGATATTCGAATATCACATAAATCACTCGTGATAGTTAGAAATGTATTAAAACGAATCTAAAAGCTTAAAAATGGACGAAAAAGTGACTCACATAAACTATCAATCATGTTAGAACTTTTTTTTTTTTTTTAAATGTTGAGTTGGGTAGTCTCTTTTTCTTCGATCATACTTGGTTTACGAGTTTGAATTTCTGCAAACGTTAAACTTGTCTTTTTTTATTGCTACGTTTTAATTTGTTCAGTTGGAAGTAGGGCTGAGCGTCGGTCCAAAACCGAACCGAACCGACAAAACCGAAAACCGAAACCATAAAAAACCTAAACCGAAACTGAACCAAATATGGTCGGGTCGGTTCGGTTTAGTGTCGGGTCCGTCGGTCCGGTTCGGTTTACGTATGTTTGTGCATGTTTTTGTCAGTTTTGGGTCGGACCGGACCGAACCAAAACCGAAAATCGTAAAAAACCAAAACCGAAACCGAACCGAAAGGTTGTCGGGTCGTTTCGGTTTTTGTCGGTTCGGTCGGTCCGGTTCGGTTTTGAACCTTCCATGCTCTGCCCTAGTTGGTAGTCGTTACACTTCTTTTGTCAATTAATCAAATTCCTTTTACTTTCAGTAGAATGTTAACTCTGTACTCTATTAGCCTAGTGAATTGTATTGTGGTTATCATAAAAAATGCCATGTTCTCGTGGACTTAAAAAAGAGGCTAAAAGATGAAAAGTTAGAGAGGAAAAAGTATCAATAATGAAAAATTGGATGAAGTAGGAACATAAAACCCTAAACGTGTGTGCGCGTTTTGTTGTATTGAGGATGATTAGTTATTTTTAAGTAAAAAATTGGCGGGATAAAGTTGCAATAAGGCGGAAAAAAATCCCGACGACATGTCGTCTGTAAGAAACTAGTGGAAAAAATTCCCACCAAATTATTCTCTATTAGTTACAAGCGGGGGAATGCAAATTTGGCATAAATCCATCCTGAAGCCCTGTCGTCGGGAAGAAAACACTAATTACAATTATTAACGCTAATCAAACGCTAAGCAGGGTGATTTTTTATGTTATATATTCCCGACGACGGGGCGTCGGTACCACTTGGCAGGTTAATTCCCGCCCAACTATTCGCAAAGTCAAATTTTACCAATATAGTGCCGACGACAGGGCGAACGGAGTCTTGGTCAAGCGAGTTTTTTTGTCGTTTAGCATAAAATGCCGACGGCATTGTGTCGTCGGCATTTTAGCGTCGCCTGTTGCCCTGATTCTTGTAGTCGTAGTTGTGTATAAAAATATTGAAGTTCGAAGTTATTTATAAGTAATAAAAGGGTAAAGCTTAAAAGAGCTTTATTATTATTAGGGCAAATGGCACAAAAAGACATTAAAGTTAGGGTCCATTTCCAATTAAGGTATTCTTCTTTTTTTCTTGCATAAAAAGGTACTCAACAAAAAAATTTGGCGGATTTGGGTTTTTTACTAATGTTCGTTAACCCACTTCATTAGTATATTACATATTTGGTCCTTGATTTGGTAGAGTCATTTTATGCACCATCCCTCCTCCTCCACCGTCCACCACCACCCTCCTCCTCCACCAACACCGTCCGCCACCATCACCTACCAACACCACCCGCCACCACTACCACCGTCCACCACCACCACCACCCGCCACCACCAGAAAACTCACAAACCCCGTAACAACCCAAACCCATTTCAAGAATAAGCACTTTAAAATAAGCAATAAGCTAACTAAAGCTACTATAAGCTACCCAGCATAAAACTAACCTAAAATAACTAAGTTATGGCTCATCAGAATCGAAATGGACCTAATAAGCACAAGCTAGAGTGAAATAAGCAACAAAAGCAGATTTCATAAGGCTAAATCCAAACTACTTATATAGACCTACTTGAGCCCACGTTAAGCTAGTGTGAAAAATCCTAAAATCAACTAAAATACCTAGTTGTAGATCACCAACAAGAGAACTTAAGTCTAGAATTTCATAACAAAAGGACTAATTATGAAGGAATGAAAATCTAAAACCTAAGCTTATTGTAACCGTATGGAGGCGATGCAAAGAAGCAAAACAAATTTTTGTATCAACTATAAGCTTAATTTTAACTATCTAAGTGAATTCCTAAAATTACACTAAAATAAGCTTTAGGTAGGCAACCAACTAGAGATTAAATATCCAAATTATCGACTTAAAAGGACTAAGAATGAAGAAATTAAAATTCCAGAAAGTTCATGCAAATATGTCTTTTTAATGATATTTTGACTTTTGACAGAATTATGAAATTTGACCAAAATGAATTTTTATCTACTGAAACAGATAGATTATGATGATTTATGAAGGAATGAAACTATATTGAGCTATAATACCCATATCCTAACCTATTTGCAAAATATGAACTTCTATACCTATCTGATATGAACATGAGAGCAGGAAACATAAATAAGCTATAAGGACAGAGATAAGCAAAAGGAAAGGGGAAATTAAGCTAAAAGAAGGCTGTTTGGGGACTGCTAAGACAGAAAAAAAAGAGACTAAAGGAGTGCTTTCAAAGGTAAATTTAAGCTACAAATTGAAAAAGCTAGATCAATAACACTAAAGACATATTTAGTTAAGTGGATGAACAAATAAAAAAAACATTTTTCATGGGCTAAGAGCTTATTCACAGCTCATCTTTTACACTTTAAAAGGTTCACTTGGTTGAGAATTTCATGAACACTTTGTGTACATCGTAATCTTGCCCGCTTTATTGAGTAAAAATGTTTGTTTATTGACTATGGTTTTGAGTATGAAGCAATGTAGCTTATTTATTTGAAAACGATTAGTTTATTGAGTATGAAGCAATGTAGCTTATTTTTAAGGAGGATAAGAGTATAAGACGACTCCAGCTTTTTCTTTTCATTTGTTACGAAAAAAATGCAAATTACATTATTTCTCCATGGGGCAAATGGCAGACGGTGTTGGAGACGGTGTTGGTGGAGGAGGAGGGTTGTGGTGGACGGTGGAGGAGGAGGGTGGTGGTGGACGGTGGAGGAGGAGGGATGATGCATAAAAAGACTCTACAAAATCAGGGACCAAATATGTAATATACTAACGAAGGGAGTTAACGGACGTTAGTAAAAAACCCAACCGCCAAAAATTTTGTTGGAGTACCTTTTTACGCAAGAAAGAAAGTAGAATCATGGTGGAAATGACCCTAACTTTGATCCTTTTACGCCATTATTATTATTATTATTATTATTATTATTATTATTATTATTATTATTATTATTATTATTATTATTATTATTATTATTATTATTATTATTATTTGCAAGTGACCTCCAACCTCCTTCTTTTCTTTTATGCCTGTGACACGAATGGTGAGGCTCTTCACTATTTTTCCTTGTTTTGCGTGTGTCGGCGTGAGGGCTTCCTCCTTTAGTGGGGTGGCGTAATGGATCACTAGCCATTATGTGTAGCCTTTATGTATATATCAATTTTCTTGTTTTATGCCATTGTGTGTAGCTTCAGTAAAGGGAGACGATCATGACATTTCATTTTTTTGATTGAGACATTTCATATGTCATGATCGGTTAAAGCGGTGTATGTTCACAAGACAACAGTTTAATGTACGTATTTGAGTGTCCTAATAAAAAAAATAGAGTGTGCAAATCATTTCCCTATGTATATATCCATTTTGTTGTTCTATGTCTCATTATAAGTGTTCTTTAACAAATTTCTCACATTTTATACATATATTTATTTATTATGTATCCGGAGTATAAAATTGGATGATTATTAAAAAAAAACAACAAAAATATAATAACAAACAACGTAACACTTTTTGTAGGACAAATAGATAAATTGATGTGTAATAAAATTGCAATTTATAACGTTTGAAATGGTAAACATAGGGCTTGAATTGAAGCTGCTGAAGGCATCTTCCATCTTTAATTCTTTATCCAGTAGATTATCACGTCGTCATGTGGATCTGCTTACAAATCCTTTGATATATATGGTGGTATGCAGATCCATTTTGTAGACATCTTTTGTGCCTTGAGAAGAAGGTTAAAACACTATGTAATTTGGGTACCGTAATGTTCTATTTATATTTTGTCTTTGTTTATTCATTTTTGGTTGGATTATTTGGATTGCCACAATTGCGGGTTACTGTGCTATTTGTAAGATGTATTTGTATTCCGCACGAGTGTGAAATTCTGGTATTCAAGTTGTTGATTGATGTAATCCTATATTATAGATGATCAAACAGCTCGATCTTCAAAGAAACCATGTCACATATGAAACTGTTAAATCTCTCTTTGAACCCTTATATGTTTTTGATCTAGCTCGTGAGCTAGAATCCAAAGACTAGTGTCATTTTAAGGCTCTAAGTCGGATAGCGTTGGACATGAACATCAAAATGCGTGTGCAATTTTACCTTATATACGCAACTTATCAACACACATGCTATGCTCTTTATGTCGTTAGTTGCAAACAAAAGAGAAGTATGCATGATATATAGATGATGCTGTAAAACTGTAATACCACTAAGACTACTATATAGATAACTAGATAATTGGCGTGTTATCAATATGGCAATATCACACAACCACCATGACGATCACACCAAATACACAAAATGATTATCAGCCAGAGTACTTACATTAACCACTAGAAGATTGACAAAAGGAGGTTTTTGGAGATTTACATTACAGTCATTAATTAGTAGTTGAACTTGCAGATACGACTGATTTCTTTAACGAAACAAAAGGAGAAGTCATAAGATGTTTCATTACACAAGTTCAGAACGACCTCTTGCAGATTTCCTCGTCCCGGTAGTAAGGAAGACATTTGTCAGCACTGTCTTAGAGCTCAAAGCATGCTTCAATAACTCCAAGCCCTACAACCACATAAAAGGATTTAAGTACCAAATAATTGAACTGCGTATTTGACTAATTTTGATCCCAGTTATTACTCCAGGATGTTAAGACATAAATTTGATAGTATCATACTCCCTAGCTTGTTAATTAAGAAGATGGGTGCCTAAACAAGGCCATACTATAGTCTATATGATCGAAGACAATCAGAGCGAAGACGGTCACTAGAGAATTTTCTGAACTTAGAATGCTTCTTAGATAGTGAATTAATTTATATCTTCCACCTAAACAATTCATGGAATCAAATAAAACGCTCTTATAAAAAGACCATACAACCTTGGTGTTTGTAACATGTATGTGCGCTTCCAAATATATCTAAAGTATATGCTATCTAGTAAAATTCAAACACAAACTAGTTGGCATGAAAGAAAGTTAGAAGGACAAAATCCATAAATATTAACATGTACATTCTATGATCTCAAACAAGGTATATTACATGCGTGTAGCTCTAGACTGTATATCTTCTTCTCTTGTTGGCAGGGACGGAACCAGGGGTCCTGCGGGTGCCCCAGACCCCTATGCTTTTTTTTGTTGCAGTGTCAATTTTTGAAAAAAACATCAATTTTTTCTAAATGCATCTAAAATGCACCCGGTCAATCGAAATATGAAATGTGTTTATATATTACGGTTTCAAAAAATTTGTGTTTTGGTTTCGTCCCTGCTTGTTGGCTTTGCATGTTAACTAACATTGTGTGTGTAAAATGATGCCGAGTATGTAAGAAGGAGAGGGATCCTCTCAAGTGGTATAACACAACTTGACTCAAGTTAGACAATTGTGAGCTATTGGATTTGATCTAATGGCTCAAATAAAAAAAAATTCTTTTGATTTGAGCCAATGACTCATAATTCCCTAATTTGAGTGAAGTTGTGTTTACAACTTTAGAGGATTTGAGTCATGTGAGAATGCTGGAGAGAATGGGCCTTATTTTAACTGTTTTTTAAAACTATATGCATGTAGATCACACCACAAAATGAAGTTATGTAAATCCCACATTCCAAAGAATAAGACGAAAAAAAATAAATAAATAAATAAAAATTATTACCTCATTCATGCCAAGTCTAACAACTTTCTCCTCTAAAGCACTGACATCCTTGACGTTAAACTTGTGAAGCAAAGTTATGCTAGAGAATGTAGACATAGGAGCAATAACCAAATCATCCATAACCATAAGGTTACAACCCCTTTTACAAATCCACTACCTTCACCCGTAGTAGGAACCAAAGATGCAGAAGTCTTGGGAACATACACTACTACAAAAAAGGTCTTTTAGACCGGTCAAAAATGGCTTTTAGACCGGTTACCCAACCGGTCTAAAAGGGGGGAGGTCTAAAAGCTCGTTTACATTAAGACCGGTTCAAGCACCGGTCTAAAAGAGGACTAAATAGACCGGTTATTATCACTATAAAGACCGGTTGTGTCACCGGTCTAAAAGACAAGTATATAGACCGGTTTTTATCATTATAACCGGTCTTTATATGTTTTTTGAAAAAAAAAATATATGAGCTGTTTGGGATTGTTAATTAAACTGCTTAAAGGGAAATAGACTGTTAGAAATTGCATACTGAAATCGTTGTTAATTTATAAGGGCTTGTTTAGGATTGTTTATCGAAACTGCTTATAAGGCCCACGGCATAAACAATTTCAATAAGCAATCACAAACAACCTCTTAATAAAAAGGCAACGGTTTCAATAAGCAATCCTAGGCAGTCCCATTCCCTCCATAAGCTGTTTAATCAAGCAAACCCAAACAGCCCAATGAGGTACATTTGGAATAAGCAATCCCAATAGAATCATCAACTAGTTTCAATAAGCAATCTAAAATATCCATTACAAGCAGTTTTAAATAAGCAGAACATCTCCTATATGCAGCTTCAAACATCCCCTAATTTTGTAGATACTTTATCGCCAGGTTCGTTTCTTAATGCGTCAACTGTAAAGTAGTTACTTGCCTGAAAAAGCTCGCTACTGGGTTGGATAGTGCTTCAATGAACCAACAAACCTGTTGTGTAAAAATAAAGTATCATTACAAAAAGAACGCACAAGAAAAAGTTCATGGAGAAATGTAAACTTATAAATTTACTGACCTGTTCTGATAAGTTTATCCGTACAACAGAATGTCCAGAAAACTTTCCAAGGGCAAGTACTAAACTCGTCTTTCCAACGCCTGGACTTCCTTCCAATACAACTACAATGCACATATGAAAAAAGACGAATAAGACCATATTTCGAGATATTCCACGTTGTGTTCTATCTCTAGCGGGTCAAAGTAGCTAAAAATCGCCACCTGGTATCATTGTTGCAAGTATGAAAAACTTCTCATGTGCTGTTATTTTCTCAAGATTAGACCCACCCTTCTCCGCCAAAGACTGTTTAGACAAAGATATTTAATTCAATAACAAAGTGTTTGACAGTTGCCCACCTGACTTGTTTGTACTTGTATTTAAACAGCTTGTTTTCACCCAAACTTACTACCCAACCCACCTGACCCACCCCAATTTGCCACCTCTATCCAGTACCATTATCCAGCTTTCGTTATAAACATACCAAAACAGCAAGTTTCTGCCCAAGCCTCGCCTCAAGATTCTGTACAAGTGTCGTCTTTCCGATCCCAGTTTCACCAACCAAAAGAACAGGCTCGTTAAACTTCACAGATACAGCCAGTCTTTCGAGTGTATGCAATGAAGTACTGATCCCAACGAAAGGCTTGATGTCAATAGACCGCTTTACAAAGAAATTTAATAATTATAAGCAAAAGATACTATTAGAATTAAACTTTAAGAACATGTTGCAGAGTAGCATTTAAATGGTAACTCACAGGCTTCTTTGTGCGGCTAAGAGTTGCTCGTCCAATATGTATTCAGACTGCAAATCCTGCAGATAGTGTATGATGTTAGAATAAATTTATGCATTCTGGCACCAATATATCTAACGTTAAAAGGATAGAAACCTGAACCATCGTAGCAATATTAATATAAAACCTCTTGATAAACACGCTTAGCAACAGAGGCTGGCAGATTGTCCCCAAAAAAATGGGAACCCAAACCTGCAATTCTCTTACACCACTTCAAAAGATCCCTGACAATACAGAAAGATAAATTTGACACTATAGACAAGTGATTACAGACCTAAACTTGAGCTAGATACTGTAGAAAAAAAATCCGAAAGCCTTCATGAACCGTAATTGCTTGAAAGCAGTAAAAACTAAGTGAATGTTTATCCTTGATCAAGTCATTTGCATAAACATAGAGAATACATAATCCAGCATGTTTGACAAACCACATAATGCACAATTTAAAGATCACTCTAGCATAAACAAGGGACGCAAACAGTAATTAACAAAGATGCAAGTACCTCCCCGTGGCCTGTTAAAAATGAAGTGGAACCCTTTAGCAAAGGTAACAAGATGGATTGTACATCTGCAAGAGCTTTATCAATGTCCTCAAAGACAACCCAAAGTCCATTAAGAATAGCCTGTAGGATGACAATTAATATTCCAAATTGGAGTTATAGCTTACATGATCAATACTCAATAAATAAATTGCCAAAGTATAAAATTAAAAACAAAAAATGACCTAACCAACCTGAGTAAGGGAACCAGGCTGCCACCTAAATTCACCCGGTTGTTCAGCACATACATAACTCCCAACTAGTGTTTTTCTGTCAATTTGCTTATCCATGTGAATAGATAGAACTAGAAGACAGTTTGAGTATACCTAGAACAAATGTGATACTGATGTATATGATTAACTAGACTCATTTACATCTAAACCTTAAACAATCAAAATTTGTCAAATTGATTTACTATTGACTTTCAAAACGCAAACTTTTAAAAGGCAATGCGAAATAGATACATTTTTTGGTGTCGCTTTCACTAAATATCTTTCACAGCAAACATATGCATTTAAAAAAAAAAATCCAAACACAACTAACAAAAATCTAACTAAAACAAATCATTCCAAATAACTAAATAAGCGGAAAAACAAACCTGCTTATTCCGGAAACGAAAACTGAGCATCATCACTACCAGATTTCTTAACATCTTTAAGACCATCTTTTTCAACACTTTTTTCACTCAATTTCTTAATAAAAAACAAAACCCCCAAAACTTCTAAACCAATAACCAAACACACCCCATCACAATCACAACAAACAATGCAATAGCCACCATATATAACCCTTTATCAAAAAACTAATCTTTATTCATTTAAACAAAAAGCCCACTTCTGAAAATGCATAAAAACATAAACCAAATAAAAAAAATCCAAATTTTATGCTTGAAAACTGGTAAAAAAGTACTAAAAACTAATCTTTATTTATTTAAACAAAAAACCCACTTGTAAAAATGCATAAAAACATAAACCCAATAATAAAGATTTAGTTTTGATCAGCTTTATGTCATAAAGATTTGATTTTCATGTTTGAAAACGGGTAAAAAAAACGCAAGATTTGAGGTGGGTTTGTTAAAACACGTTAAAAATTAAAGGCACATAGAAAACCCCTAACAAACAACAATGAATCGATCTAAACACTAAGAAGTGAAGAAATTGGTTACATAAGATGACCTTAAAATGTTCACGGCGAGCTTGACAGGCATGAAATCAATGGTGGCACGGAGCTGGTGGGAGCGGCGTTGGTGGGGTTTGGAGAATGAGAGGAGTTCTTGTGTTTATGTTAGGGTTTTTGTGAAAGTGAAAAGCAAAAGAGGGAAAAAAATAGAGCTCAAATATCTCAAATTTTCGCAATATTAGACCGGGCTCTAAATCCACCGGTTTATTTGAGATTTTTTTAGACAGGTGGGTATAAAGAACACCGGTCTTTATCTCTTTTTTTATATATGGACCCGTGATTATTTTTTTCACCGGTCTAAAAATATTATAATAGGTGAAAATTCTTTTTTAGACCTGTGTTTATGATAGAGGGTCTTAAAAAGGAGGTCTAAAAAGCCAAATGTGTAGTAGTGATAGTGTGTTACAATCTTAGTCATCGTGTGGCGACAACTTGTACAATGACTACCAGAAGTTGGTGAGAATATAGAGTTTGTACAACTCTTGCAAGTACGTGTAAAATTCCTTTGCAGTTGTCGGGGGAGGCAACGTAGAACACCATTCACCAAAGGGTAACAAAGGAACTTGAGATGAAGCGACTGAAAGCAAAGATTTTGGTTTTAAGACAACATCTTTTTCTTAGTTAGGTTGCATGTAATCATCGTTTAAGTTTGAGATACTTTGGTAAAGCCTACCTAAACAACCAACCATGTCTTTGTTGTTTAAAAGCCTAATGACAGTTCCAATGGGTAGAGTTAAGAGGGTGAAAAGGAAATCAATGAAATCTTTACCAGCTTCAGCAAACAAGACTTTCTGAGATCTTTTGTCGATCAAGAGTTTCAAACCTACCTTTGAAGAAGAAGAAGAAGCGGCCATTGATGGGTTTGGAAATTTGGGTGGCTTGGAGAGATGAGAAAGGAGAAGTGCGGGTAATGATGTAGGCCTCTATAAGCTATGTGATTACTATTAGCTTACAAGTATTACTCAAGGGTGACATCGGGTCAAAAGCAAATAAAACCAAAACCCGAAATTTGAATAAAAACCAAAACCAAAACCAGAATTACTCGGTTTTTCTCGGTTCATTTAGGTTTTGGTTTCGGTTTAGTTTTTGTCGGGTTTTTGCTCGAATCGAACCAAACCGACCCGAATCGAAACTAAAACTCGGTAAAAACCTAAACGAGTTAGAACCAAGTTTTGTCGGTTCGGTTTCGGTCGGCTCGATTTTGTCGGGTTTCTCGGTTCGGTTCGGGTTTAATTCGGGTTTGCTCACCCCTAGTATTACAACTAATTTGATCGTTTTCTTACTTGTTTTTTTAATAGTGTTTAATACTAATTTTTTTATTGATTAAAAGAAACCGAATATAAAATCTTAATAGACTCGACCAACCGTAATAAGGCTGGCTCTTTGGGCAAGGATGACACGTCTTCTTTAGTACACTCCATCGAAGTCACGTCTTCAACCATAAAAATTATTGAGAACTCGGTCATGTGCAAGACTGAATCATAGAATGTGTTTTTTAATGTTTCGGTGTGTTTATGTTTTAGTGAGATATCTTTGTGTCTATGTGGGGTATGCGTTGGCTGTATTATTACACTAAATTGATTATGAGGTTGGTCATAGAGAGAAAAAGTTAATATGACACTGAAGTGGCGAAGATGAAGTTGGTTGTGGTGCTCTCTTATTACCGGTAACCTAACCGTGCCTAAATTAAGTATCAAAACTTATCAACAAACTCTTCCACGCTGTTCTAGCGATGAAAACTATAAAATTTGACACTAGGGTAAAAGTTTATTGATGAAAATGTGTGTCAGCTGGTAGTATCTTGAAAATGCAAAAACAAAAGCAAGTTTTGGCGGTGATACTTTCTTTTTTTCAAAATTTTGTAATGCAAGCGTTTAAAACAACATTTTTGATTAAGAATTGCTCAAGGTCCGAGAACCGACTAAGCTTTGAAGCTAGTGATAGCTTGGAACCGGTGGACCTAGGGAGACAAGCATGTAGGTAATGCGGTTCTCGGTTCTATAGATTGGGTTAGCTCCAGATACACTAAAGCTTTCAGACCTATAAAAATACCATATTCATTGGAAAGTCTTTGCGAATAGATGTCTATAGTGAACGAAAGTCTTATCGAGAAGTTGCAAGCTAAGTCTTATCGAGAAGTTGCGACGTTGTTTGTATAGTGTATGCAAGCTAAGTAGGTAAAGGTGTGTTCACTGAAAATCAAACTTTTGTCGTAAATAAGTGTTCATGTGGAGAAAGTGTAGTTAAAAGAGTGGGTGTTCAAACTCGTAAGGGTTTCTGACATATGTACTTTGAAGATGACGCCTACATGGCATTATCAGTTGGTCTTCTGACAGTTGGGAAGGAATATTAGGCATGCGGGTATAAAATTATGTACGAATGGGTTGTAAAACATGTCGGAGATATTCACATGTTGAATAAATGCTTATCTATTGTTGGAAAAATTTAGTACACTTATGGGATTGATTCACACCTGGTTTTGGGTTAGGAGGTACGGAGTGTACACTCATGAGGTTCCTGAACACCCTGACTCGACTCAATAGTGGTTTGTACTACTAGTGTATTGGTTACTACTGATAATGTAGTAACCGATGGTTCCTACCGGTAGTGTTATGGTTCCCGCTTGCTAGTGTAATGGTTCCCTGCTTTGGTAGTGTATGGTTCCCGCCGCTAGTGTAATGGTTCCTACTAGTCGTGTTGCGTTGATAAATTTGTAACGACTTTGACTCATTCAATTGGTCGTTATGACCGCTTTATGACCACGCTTAATTGGTCATGTAACCACTATTTCTATGATTATGGAGGTTTATTATGGGTGATTAATTGGTCGTTAATCACACATAATGTCCATTGATTAGTGTTGAGTGTTCTCTACTATAAATAGATGTTGTCATCTTCACTTGAAGACACTTGAAACATACAATACCGTGGAGAAACAAACCGAAGCATAAAACACTTGAAAGCAAAGGGTTATTGATTTGTCCGATTCAATAACATACATTTGGTCTTATCCCAAGTAGATATTCGTGATACCGGGCATTAGGGTCGAATAGTTTACTTTGGAAAGTGATTACACGATTCCAAGTGATATCCGTAACCACCTAGTGGTATTTGCGATTCTTCATCATTGCTCGGGCCGATACCACCAACAATCAAAGTAAACTATTTGTGATAATCACCGTCACTGCGCAATGAAACACATGGCTTGAAACTTTGCCAAGCTTGATAAGTTTGAAGGGTGGACTTTAGGAGATGGCGGAAGAAGATGCACTTCCTGCGCCACAAGCATGAGTGTGGTGTATGTGCTAACCACTCCTATTCCGATGATGGGATGATGCTACGATGGAGCGAGATAAGGAGAAGGAGCCAATGGGAGAATGATGACTACATTTGCAGAGGTTTAATTCTCAATGGTATGTCTGATTCTCTATTTGACATTTATCAGAACATTAAATCTTCCAAAGAACTGTGGGATTCCTTGGATGCCAAATATATGGCTGAGGATGCATCAAGTAAGAAGTTTCTTGTTAGTAATTTCACAAATTACAAAATGACTGATTCAAAACCAGTCATGGAACAATACAATGAACTTATTGGAATACTTGGAAGGTTTACACAACACAATATGCACATGGATGAGGCTATTTCAGTCTCTTGTGTCATTGACAAACTCCCCCCTTCTTGGAAAGATTTCAAGCATACATTGAAACATAAAAAGAAGGAGTTAACTCTGGTTGAGTTGGGCAATCATCTGCGCATTGAGGAATCTCTCAAGGTGCAGGATAATGACAAGCCAAATAGTAGCAATGCTATCGTTCATCTGTTGTCAATATGGTGGAGCATAACAACTCCACCGTGTACAATGACAACAAAGGCAAACGCAAATATCATGACAACACGCGGCGATCCTAACAAGAAGGCAACACCTAGTTGTTGGAAATGTGGTAAAACCGGTCATATTAAAAGGGATTGCAAAGGTGTTAAGGTTGGTGGTAAATCCAATGGATCAGCACTAATGGTTCGGGAGTGGTGGTTCTACCAACTCACCGAAGGTCGAATATGTTTAATAAGTCTTTTCGATTTATTATGTTACATATGTATCGAATCTTATTATGCGCAGGATGATGATGTTGCGTGGTGGGTTGACTCGGTGCAACAGTTCATGTGTGTAAAGATAGAAGTCGGTTCAAGACTTATGAGTCACCGAATGATGGTTCTATTCTTCACATGGGAAATGAGTCAATGACCTTGGTGCATGGTCGTGGTTGTGTGGATCTTAGATTTAGTTCGAAAGATTGTAACTTTGTTTAATGTTATTCATGTTCACGATATAAGGAAAACTTGGTTTCAAGTAGTGTTTTGAATAATCATGGATATAAACAAGTTATTGAGTCCGATAAATTTGTGCTTTCTAAGTGTGGTGTTTTATTGGTTTTGGTTATTTATGTAATCAAATGTTCAGCTTAATATTACCAACGCGGTGTTATTTCACCTTTGTGACCACATATGATCGACCGATTCTACCCATGGCATGCTAGACTTGGTCATGTTCACTATAAAAGAATGCAAGATATGTCTAGGGATGGTTTAATCCTCGCTTTTGACATGGACACTGAAAAGTGTAAAACTTGCATGTTGACCAAGATAACTAAGAAACCTTTTCAAGGTGTTAACCGTGAAACTAAGCTCTTGGAGCTAATACACAGTGACCTGTGTGATTTGCATGCCACTCCATCTTTGGGGAATAAGAAGTACTTTGTGACATTTATTGATGATGCTTATTGGTTTTGTTATGTCTATCTTTTACATACTAAGGATGAAGCATTAGATAAATTCAAATTGTTTAAAACTAAAGTTCAATTACAACTTGGGTCTTGGATCAAAAGATTAAGGATCGATAGGGAGGTAGTACATGGATACTGCTGTTTTTCGGTTTATTGGTATAATCCATGAAACGATCGCCTTATACTCCTCACTAAAATGGCATTTTGAAAGGAAAAACAAGGTGTCAAGGAGATGGTTAATTCCATGTTGTCCTATTCGGGGATCGAGTCATGGTTCGGGTGAAGCTATGTTAATGACTTGCTATTTATTAAATAGGGTTCCCAACAAAAGGAACAAGGTTACCCCTTATGAACTCGGACTAAAAGGAAACCCAACCGAACTATCTTAGGGTTTGGGGTTGTAGGGTCATTGTAAGACTCCCCGATCCAAAGTTGAAAACTTTTGGTGAAAGAGGCATTGATTGCATCTTTGTTGGATATGTTGAGCATTCCAAGGCTTTTAGGTTCTATGTTATTGAACCTAATAAATATGTTTCAATTAACTTCATAATTGAATCAAGGGATGCAATGTTTGATGAGAATAGATTCTCATTAGTCCCTAGACCAAGTAAGAGGATTCCTAATGGAACTCATGACACCTGGTGTATCGAGGTCCTCGATGAAATACCATCACAGTCCCTCGATGAGGTTGTGGTTCAACAACTGAACCTATGCTTAGAAAAGCAAAGGTCGGGACTCCAAAGTCATTTGGACCGAGTTTCAACTATACTTAGTCAAGGAACGAGGATGAGGTCTCGACCAATACTCCTATTGCTTCATTGTTGAGGATGATCCCAAGACATTTGAAGAAGCAATGAAGTCCCGTGATATTGCTTTCGGAAAGAAGCAATCAATGATGAGATGGATTCCATCATGGGTAACAACACTTGGTGTTGGTTGATCTACCACCGGTTTCAAACCTTTGGGTTGCAAATGGATTTTCAAAAGGAAAATGAAGGTAGATGGAACTATTGAAAAGTTCAAGGCTAGACTAGTCATTCAAGGCTTTAAACAAAAGTCAATGATAGACTATTTTGATACTTATGCCCCCGCTGGCTCGTGACGATTACCATAAGCTCGCCGATTGCTTTGGCATCTATTCACAATCGATTATTCATCGATGGATGTGAAAACGACTTTCTTGAATGGTGAATTGGATGAGGATGTTTATATGAACCAACCTCGTGGCTTCATCATGCCCGAAAATGAAAACAAGGTGTGCAAACCGATTAAGTCTCTTTATGGACTAAAGCAGCACCTAAGCAATGGCATCAAAATTTGATGAAGTGGTTTTGTCTAGTGGTTATGTTCTTAACCAAGTCGACAAATGTGATATAGCAAATTTGATGAACGGTAAAGGAGTCATCATTTATCTATATGTTGATGACATGTTGATCTTTCGCACCGACCAAAATCAGTTGACCGACAAAGGAATTTTGTCATCAAGGTTCTCCATGAAGGACATGGGGAGGCGATGTTATCCTTGGTATAAGGATTAAACATGAAAGTAAACAATTTCTATCTCTCGTCTCATTATATTGAGAAGGTGTTGAGGAAATTCAATTACTTTGATTGTACTCGCGTGAGTACACCTATGGATACTGTGAGAAGTCGATGCCTAATAATGGCAAGGTCAGATCTCAATTGAGTATTCTAGGTAATTGGCGCACGATGTACGCGATGACTTGTACAAGGCCCGATATTGCTTTTGCGTTGGGTAAACCGCGGTATACTAGTAATCCTAGTGCTCATCACCGCAAGCGAGTTCGGAGAGGGTATCAAGTATTCAAGAGAACTATGGATTATAGTCTCTCATATATCGTTACCCATCGATGTTGGAAGGATACATCGATGCAAGTTGGATCAAGAACATCGAAGACAATTCGCCTACCGGTGGTCGGGTATTCTACTTGGTGGAGGTGCAATTTCTTGGGCATCCAAGAAGCAAACTTGCATCACCAATTCAACAATGGAATCAATTTGTGGCCTTAGCATTTCTTTGGTAAAGATTTCAATGGTTGAAAACTTGCTTCTTGAGATTCCATTATGGCCTAAACCTATAGCACCTATTTCTATCTGTTGTGATAGTGCAGCTACATTGGCTAAGGCTTATAGCCAAATGTACAATGGTAAGTCTAGACACTTAGGTGTCATACATAGCATGATTCGTGAGCTTATCATGAATGGGGTGGTATCTATAGAGTTTGTTAGATCTCAACAAAATTTAGCTGATAACTTGACGAAGGGTTTGGCTAGAGACTTGGTTATAAAGTCTCGCTAAAGGGATGGGTCCTCACTAAGGAAACTTGGGAGCCGAGTTCAATGTGGAAAGTCGAATATTCGATGGTGGAGCACATGTTTTATTTACATCCCAAGGTTGTGCTCGTAACTCTTGAAGAAGGATGAAGTCTTTACTTAATGGTTATTTTTCCTTGAAAAGGTGCTTGGCGGAGCATGAATAAAGAGGAACCACCTATGTGAATGTTGAAGTTTTGTCGCCTGTGGAGCTTTGGACTTTGGCTCTTACAACATTTATGAATTTGGATATGGACACATGGCTTGTATAGTGTCGGGAGCATTTAAGTGTTTGAAAACTTGAGTGTATTTTATCTTCGTGTATTCAAATGGGTTGAAGGGTTCAATTCTTAGAACACCTCGATTCTCGAATATTTGAACGTGTAATTTACTAAGATGGAAATTCAATCCTCGGGATATTTTCGTTTATGCACATGTTTTGTTTGATTTTTGTTTTTCTTGGAAAAGTGAACTAAATTTGGGAGGATTGTTGGAAAATTTAGTACACTTGTGGGATTGGTTCACACCTAGTTTTGGGTTAGAGGTACGGAGTGTACACCCACGAGGTCCCCGAACACCCGACCGACTCAATAGTGGTTTGTACTACTAGTGTATTGGTTACTACCGATAATGTAGTAACCGATGGTTCCTACCGGTAGTGTTATGGTTCCCGCCGCTAGTGTAATGGTTCCACTTGGTAGTGTATGGTTCCCGCCGCCAGTTGTAATGGTTTCACTTGGTAGTGTTGCGTTGATAAATTTGTAATGCCTTTGACTCATTCAATTGGTTGTTATGACCGCTTTATGACCACGCTTAATTGGTCATGTAACCACTATTTCTATGATTATGGAGGTTTATTATGAGTGATTAATTAGCGTTAATCACACATAATGTCCATTGATTAGTGTTGAGTGTTCTCACTATAAATAGAGATTGTCATCTTCAGCTTGAAGACACACTGAAACATACAATACCAGGAGAAACAAACTGAAAGCATAAAACACTTGAAAGCAAAGGGTTATTGATTTGTGCCTGATTCAATAACATACACTTGGTCTTATCCCAAGTAGATATTCGTGATACCCAGGCATTAGGGTCGAATGGTTTACTTTAGAAAGTGATTACACGATTCCAAGTGATATCCGGTAACCACCTAGTGGTATTTGCAGTTGCTACTGATTGTCTTAACCCTGTTCTGGGCCGATACCCACCAACATCTATCGGAAAGAATCTTGAAGTTGTGGAAGTAGCGAAATGGGTGAAGCTGGTTGAAGTTATGACGAGTGCTAAGAACTCATGAAGAAGGTGAAACCAGAGATTATAAAGCTTATACTTGGTCTACCGGTTTGTTAAAATAATGGTGTTAATGGAGTTGAGTTTATGTGGTTAGCAAACTCTCCATAAGGGAGATAATGGTGTTAATGAAGTCGTGATAATGAAGTCGGTTGAAGATATTCGTGATAACGGTTTGTTAAAATAATGGTGTTAATGAAGTCGGTTCTCACACAAACACTAAGTGGTCATCAAACGACTAAGTTAGTCTTGGACGAAAACCCATAGATGGTTTGGTGGTTATCTCACATCGCTAGATGTAGAAAACCTAACGGCTATTCACCATTGGTAACAAGACGTCTCATCCTCATTCTAGTGTCTACCTTTCAAAATATATACTCCCTCTTAATATCTCCTCTACTCTGACCACAATATTGTCCGCTTTGCTTGTAGGTTCACGACTTTGCTTTTGTGACCCTCATGTGAAGATTTCCCGATAGGTCATCCAAACGAGTAGAACTTTCAAATGAGCACTCTTAACAGCACAATTACTGAGAACTCCACCCGCAATAGACCACAAAACACGTTGTTTCTAGTAATGCCAAGATTTTACTTATGTCCCTCACTTCCACTTTTATGTCAACCAATGCGTGGATGACCAAACTACTATTCTCACCCCCTCATATATACCAATGTACTCACTGAATGACGCTACACACCCTGACACATGACCAAGGGGTGCTTCGATACCACATGTAACATCTCGCTTACTCAGACCACAATATTGTTCGCTTTGCCACAGGCTCACGGCTTTACTTTTGTGCCCTCCATTTCACCCAAACCAATATTCCTTTCACATGATCACCCTTAACTACACAATTTTTAAGGATTTCACCCGCAATAGGCCACAAACGCGTTGTGCTTAGTAAGGCTAAGAAATTACTTATGTCTCTAGCATGTCTCTTGTGTGTCAGCTGATGTGTGGATGGCTATCTCTATAATACACCGATTTTTAAATAATTGTCTACTGACAAAAAAAATGCACAATTTAAGAAAAACATAATTACTACTTTTTCTCTTTTACTTTTTTTTCTTCTAAAAGACAATTTTACCTTTAAAGAATTGATTACTGTTTCACTAAAAATTTGTAATAACAATTTTTATATTTATTTTTATTAGTGAAAAATTAATCTAAGACGAACTCAAAATAAAAATATAAACAATGATATTAAGACGAAGGAAGTGACGTTTTCCCTGGTTTTAATTATCAGTAATAACAAGTCACGTGATATTTTATCTCTTCCTCTATACTTTGTTTTAATTATTAGGAATATTAGTTTTAAATATATTTGATGAATATTCGCACAAAATGACAGTGTATAGCGTCAAATAGTTATATTTGCGAAATTTTGATTTTGGTTTGACTCTTGATGCATAACTTATGGGTTTTTGTAACTATTGCGAGAAAAAAATTTATAGATTAAAAACAATAAATAATAAAAGTTTAAAGATTAAACAATATTTAAAATGTTTATTTAGTGGTAGATTACATTTATTCGATTGTAGGTTATTTTAAGTTTCAATAATAGTATATACTCTTTATAAGTTGTAGAGATATGGTGTCGTCCGGATCTCTTATTATAGAGTTTGGTCTATTGATCGAAAATTAAAATCGAACCCGAAGTTGAAACCGAAATTTTCGTTTACTTGCAGGAAAACCGTCGGCTTTTTTGGTTTGATCAACTTTTTCGATTTGATTAAGATCTTGCAAGGGTTCAGGAACGTTTAGACAAGGTTAGTGCGAATGTAGTTTAACTTCTGTACCATTTAGATTAGAGAATTTATGGAGGAAATCCGGTTTTAAATTCCGAGAAGCCATTTCAAACGAAGACGAATTACCTACCGACCCTGTTCCTTCTCTGTGTTGATTATTTTCCTCAAATAAGAGGACAATATCAATCAGTGCTAGAATAGCTTTTACCCATCACGTGATAGAGAACGCTGTAATAATAGTTGGGTCATGAGAGACTTTCAACTGGGTCGATCTATTCTATGTCAAAAGCAGAAAGAAGTCAACTAGAAGGAAAAATCGACCTAATTCATTTTCGGTTCTTTCGATTACTTTTTTCTCACCCTACAAAACATGGAGAAAATATTCAATAATATTTTCTATGTATCCGTCGTTATCTAGTGCTATGAATAAAATATTTTCATAAACATCTAGTTACCTAATCGTAAATTCGTGACGACACTCGCTATATTTGGACGAATTACCCTTCTATCTTAGGCTATGCACAATGGGTGGGTGAACCGATTGGGTTGAGGTTGGGTTGAGCAAGGTTGCCCGTTGTGGGGTGTTAGGTTGTCATCGGTTGAGTGGGAGAAAGCCATGAACTAGTTTGGTCATTCAATCAATTCAAAACAAAAAAGTTAAAATTTTCAACGGTTTGATTAAAACAAATATATATATATATATATATATATATATATATATATATATATATATATATATATATATATATATATATATATATATATATATATACTTTACCACTTTTATAACATTATAAAACCAATCTCAAACACATTTTTAAACACACAATTTCAAACACAATTCAAACAACTTCGTTTTAATAAGTATTGTAACGTCTACGTTTTAATAAGTATTGTAACGTCTACGTTTTATTAGTTTATGTTTTTAATTATTGTTGTAATGTTAAGTATTTTTATTAATGAAGTTTAATTTTGTTTTTAAAAATATTTGAATTAAAATAAAAATCTCGTCATGGCACCATCACAAGTCGTCGTAAGGAAGGTCGGAGAGAGAAAGATGATGTGGCATGGGTGAATTCGGCTGGCCTTAACGTACTCCACAGTCCACAACATGCAATAATGTAATGGGATGGATGGGGGCGCGGTGCCCGGTGGATAGCTCTGTGTGCACAAGGCTCAATGACATACCAAATCAAACCTCTAGGGAGGATCTACCCACGCACCCATAAAATCCTTCCCACGCACCCCATGCACCGTCAATCATCGCCAATGATTTGATTTTTTTTTTTTTTTTTTTTTGTATTGTTTTTTATTTAATTGTGTAGTGTTTAGGGTATGTCGATAACAGATTTATTTGTGTAGTGTTTTTATATGTATAGTGTATTTAATTGTGTAGTGTTTTATATGGTATTTATTTTACGTTATTTTTTAATTGTGTATTTGTTTCATTTAAATAAATAATAACAATAAAACATTAGACATTAAACAAGACAACAACAAACGTTACTAATATTACAACGAAATCTACTCCATACGAAGATTATTAATGCCATCTATAAGTTCATGAGTATTCCACTCGACCGACATGCGTGATCAATGAATTTCGCCAATTCCGGTGACGCTCCAACGTCTTTATTCTCGCTTCAACAAATTGTTTTGAGCCAATAAGCGACGTTGATCGTTTTATCTTTAGTTTAGCGGTTTGAAGTAATCGCGTTCAAGAAGAGGCTTGACCAAAGTACTTTTGTTGAAATATTTCCTTCCACACGAAGATCGACACCCATGATCCCCCGATCGTTATATGACGAAACAATTATAAGAATGTATTCTAAACAAACAAGTTATTTATATATTTACGTAAATAAGCAAACGTTTAATTATTTACCTCGACAGCGACACGTCAATACTTGCATCACAAGTTTTGAACTAGTTAAAATTATCGGTATTGACGGGGAGAATAACTTGATAGGTTTAAATTTAAAATACATACCGCTTATCGATGACCACATTCACGCGGCCCACATCCCGCTTACTTTCTGCGGTATGAGTAGTAAAGCATCTCTTGAAACATTATACCGCATTCGTTAAATAGTGCCTCACACGCACGCAGCTTGATTTTGCTTGTATTCAAAGAGGTCGTATCGCAGCTTTCAGCCTATAATCTTGTCGACCGAACACAATAACGTGTCTAAGCTTATTAACGCCATATATGTTCTCACAAGATTCCATTTCATTAACATTTTTAACTTTTGCAAAAAAAAACATTTTCATTAAAACGTTTGTATAACTTTTGAAAAAAAAAAAAACATTTTTATTAAAACTTTTTCTAACTTTTGTATAACTTTTTGGAAAAAAATAAATAAATAATTACAACTTTTATTTTTTTCTTAACAAATAATAACAACTATCTTTTTATTGAAATTAATATAACAACTATCTAAAAATACTCTTTGTTACAACTATTTTTTACAACTTAAAAAAAAAAAAAAAAAACCTTTAAAACCGCTTATACCCACCCATTGTTTTGTGATACTACTTTACCCCACCCCACCCACCCACTTACACCACTCAAACACACATATCTAATCATATCCTCTCTCTCTTGCACGTTGCATCTCACTTTTTCTTGGACTAAAGTTTTGTGTAACAAGTGAAAAAAATACATCATGTATTCATGTGAATCAAAGAGTTGTTATCAGTAAGCTTTTCTATAATTTTTATTTTGAAAATCTTTTTAGCTTTAGATCTATGATTGTTTCGTATGTGTTTTTTTCTTTTTTCTTTTTTGCTTTAGATCTCGTTGACTATGTTAAACACTTTGGATTTGTTTCTTGTTCACTGTTGAAAGTGTATACATTTTATTTTGTTAGAAATAAAATGCCGCAAAAAAAGGGCGCAAAAAAAAACCCCAAACACATGCTGCAAAAAAAAGTGGACACAAACTTATCAAAAGTGATAAAAAAAAACGGGCACAAACTACAAAACTGGACATGTAGTACACAGCTACAGCAAGTACAACACCCTTACATGGCTTACATGGCTAGCCCTATTTCCTCCCATGGGGTGTTGCATTACTAGGACCCAACCTCTATATAGCTAGCCTTCATGATTTCCTTATTTAACCAAACCCATCCTAGAGTTACATACAATAACCCAACTACTCCACACAAAAATACCAAATAAAGAAAAAGAAAACCCCATCAATGGCTACCCCAGAAATTAGTCTCAAGCTTCTTGTTGACAAAAAAGGCCAAAGGGTTCTATTTGCTGAAGCACCAAAAGAATTTGTGGACTTCATTTTCCACATATTTTCTTTACCTCTTGGAACTCTCATTGAGTTCATTGGATCAAAAGAAATGGTGGGATGTTTAGGTAAACTCAAAGATAGCATTGAAAGCATTCATGGAACTTACCTTCAACCTGGTGTGGAAAAAGATAACATCTTTAACCCTAAGACGCCTTTTAATGCTAGGACATTTCTGTTGTCGTACAAAGCTTCTACTGATCAAGCTAGTTCATCTAAAGCTATTTATAGGTGTTCCAATGCTTCGGAACATTGCTACAATTGTAGTAATCGCTCATCGTGTCGCTCAAACGCGACACTGGATCCGAAGTCCATATGTCCAAATTGCAGTGGTTCCATGAATATTGTGATGACACGGATACATCACAAGGACGTAGAGGTAGTGTTACTTAATGTATAAATATGAGTTTTTTTTCTTCTTTTCAAGTTACTTTATTTCATGTCATTGCATGCTACAAACATATAGTAGTTTTTAATGCAATAATTATGATATAAGGAGAAAAGTTGAGAGTTTGTATTAAAAAGGTACCACCAATGTGGCAATGATAATTATTTGATCGAAAAAAATTATGTTCCATGCCATAAATTAACCATATAATTTTTTTCTGTTCTTGTGAAAAAATTATATATTACGATGGCTCAAGTATATTTTTTCCTGGAATGAGTACTTAGGAGGAGGTTGCAGCGATGGAGAAGATTAACCAGGGGGGTGGCTATGTCAAAGAAGTTGTGACATATATGGTGATGGATGATCTGGTTGTGAAGCCTATGTCTACCATTTCAAGCATCACTCTCATCAATAACTTTGGTGTTAAGGATCTCTCTCAACTCGAGGAGAAGATTGTCACTTTTGGAAAAGAAGAGGTATACTTAGTTAATAATATTGCTTTCCTATATATAATTGTAAACAATGAAGAAAAAAAGCTTTTTAATTAATTTCTTATCTCATAAATATATATATAAAAACCGAGGGTTTTTATTTAAACTAAAAACACTTAGGGTGCGTTTAGTTGAGAAGAAATCTTGTTTTCTATCTTTAGTTTTCTAAAAATTTAGAAGAGAAATTTATCTTCACAAAACGCAAACGCTTGAAAATATAGAAAAAAAGTTTTTTAATTAATTTTCTATATATAATTGTAAACAATGAAGAAAAAAAGCTTTTTAATTAATTTCTTATCTCATAAATTTATATATAAAAACCGAGGGTTTTTATTTAAACTAAAAACACTTAGGGTGCGTTTAGCTGAGTAAAAATTCTCTTGTTTTCTATCTCTAGTTTTGTAAAAATTTGGAAGAGAAATTTATCTCCACAAAACACTTGAAAATATAGAAAACGCGTTTATTTGATGTTTGTATTTACTATTTTGAAGAATGGGAAGGAGTGTTGTGGGTTGCAAAGGAAAACAACTAAAATATGTTTTGTAGTTTCGTTGTTAAGTTAGGAAATAGTGGATTTTGTGTTTTGCAAAACATTTTGTTGGAAAACGTTGATTTGAACGCGATCTATATTTTTCTTGTTTTCCAGAAAACATTTTGTAGAAAACAAATGTGTTTTCCTCCAACTAAACGCACCCTTAGCAACTCTATAGATCTGTGCTTAAGCTCGTGCACAACATTTGTAAATCTGTGCTTGGATTAGTTTATTTTACTAGCTATAATTTGGTTTACTAAAATTTGAAAACGCTGATAAGTTTGTTTTCCGGCTTACTAGTTGATATGTTTTTACGTAAGCGCGTCAGTCTTTCAAAATCTCAATAGAGATTAGAGAGTAATGTAATTCTTCGTGCATACTTTCTTATGTTTGTAATAAATATAGTTTTTTGATTGATTTGGCTAACAAATAGGTTTGTGTACAAATTATTAAGTGAAAATTACTCTAGCACCATTATTTATATGGTGTGTTCGCAGACCTCTTTAGCTTCAATCTTAAACTACCCATCCACGCCGTGTATTATATACTCTATATACACGATATCGACGTGTGGCCAAGAATGGAGTGGCAATTAAATCATAGATAATGTCGGGTAGAAAAACGAAAGACACACACGACATGGTTATTTTATTATTACTCACAACTACCAAAGCAATATAGTGTATGAATATACACGACATTGACCGGCCATACACGACATTGACTAAAAGCAAAAGGCACATGAAAAAAGTAAAAGGTGTCGGGTGTAGTGTAGCAATATGCACGACATGGGTCAATTATACACGACATATTGCAAAAAAGTAAAAGGTATCTTAAAAGTTGATATGCACGACAAATAGAAAGTGAGTGTGTTTAAAGATGTGCTTTGTGTGTTTATTTATAGGGAAGATAGTGTGTGTATGAAACTACGAAATAGTATGAACTCAAGATGAAGAATATAATGTGTTTTCTTTTAGGGTAAAAGCTAAGTTGTCAGAAAATCGCTGCGCAGTGAGTGGCGCTTGGGTAGAGTCTCAATGATTAATCGGTTACAGGCTTAATTAATCGGGATTAATCGGATTGGAATTTTATACACAAAATTGTAATATTAGATATTATATTATATTATACTAGTTATAATCTCTGCAAGACGCACGTGCTTTTTTCTTAAACTCTTAATTAATTAATTAATGTCTTGATTGGTCTTTACTTGTTATATTAAAAATAAGAATATGATTACTATGGCCATTGTAAATATTTTTATATTTTCATTTTTATGTATACATTTTTTAATTAATTATTTTCTATAAGGTAAAACTTTGCAATTAAAAAAATCACATGTCGCATAATATTCTTATTAATTAATAGAAAGGGTGGGTACATGTCTAAATCTATAGCTATGTATTGGGTACTTATATATACAACAAATTTCTTATTAAATACTTGCATTTAAAACAAATCATACAAAATAGTTTTAAGCTTTGTAGCTTCATAACCAAATCATACAAAACGGAAATTTATTTCTTGGGACAAGTAACAACGTACTACACCTTGGAGACAAAAACTTTATAGGGTAAATTCTCTTTAAAAAATCATACACTGCAAGAACCAACACAAAATAACCTCCAATTATAATGTGCTCCTGAACTTGTCAACACACCAGAAGCACAAATCTGTAACTTCAACACCCTATTGAAAATTACAAATTTTAAATGAGTACGATATCAAAATCTGTATTATTTAACAATGATTTTTGCTCCCGTCCCTACTTTTGAAGGGCTCTTATGATCTGGTTTCTTAATAAGAATTTTATCATACTTTATAAGCTATAGGCTACTTTTGTCACCAATTTCCTCAAAGGTCTAAACAGGGTAAAAAAAGATTGGTTATATTGTGCAAAACATTGTGAGAACACACAGTTCACCTGGACTCGGGATATCCAAAAGGGTAGTCGTCGTGGGATTAATAACAAAATAAGATATGTAAGTGTCACTACATACCTCCATCCTTCATTCCAGGTATGACTTATTTTAAGCCGCTTTTATGATCTGTCAAATTAAAGAAGCATAATCAGTAAAACAAACATAACTGATGCAGAAATAAAGTTCACCCTTAATTTGGGTTAACCCGAATCTAAAAATTACATACCCTCTAATCAAAATATCCCTAATCAGCTTTTTTAATAAACAAAAAAACGGATTGTTCCATATTTATCGAACCTAAATATCAAAATTCCATATTTACCCAAAACACAAGGTTTTAGTGCAAAAGTACAATGCTTTTAAAGCATGTGTTGGGGAAATATGAAATTATGGGGTTAAAGTTGGGTATATATGAAATTGCCCCCCAAAAAAAAGATGCAGCATAAATCAATGCTGGCAAGAAATAAGAAAGCATGAACTCAATTTTTAATGTACATCATAAGCATAGTGGATGTATAAACCTATTTATAACAGAGGATACTTAAACATTATTGTTAAGTCCATCAATAGCATTTACCTTTATCTTGAAAGGTTGTAAAACTTAAAATTATAATAAGATAGTAAAAAAGGAAACAACTCAAGCATGTCAGAAGTGGCTGAATGTGTTATTTTGTTGAAGAGTCTCCAAAAGCCTTCCAAAATCATATTATTCAGAAAAATAATTATTAAGCATTTAAAGAACATGTGAAAAAAGTAGGTCGGCTAAACCAAATCCGACACCTTTTGATCCGTAACAAAAAAAAAAGACTATATATCCAAGAAGAGAGGTTTAACGAAGTCAAGTGATAACAGGGAAAGTTGCAAGTTCATAATACATTTACTATGGTTAAACAAAAAGAGGTTGAATGCATTTGAAAAGAAGTTGCATAACCTGTGATAAAATATATATACATATATATATATATATTAAAAAAAATATAAGTTGACATCTCTGTTATAGAATTAACAAATTTCTATCAAATCCGTTTCACGCATTTCAAGTTAATCTTAAGTACCAACGATGCTAATTCAAGGATATATTTAAGCCGTATGTCAGTCGTATGGATTTCCAGCACATGTTTTACTCCCATATATTCTTAGGCATATCGCATAAAAGGATACCAAACTTATGTTCAATTTCAATTTAGCCTATATATGCAATAATGTTGTTGCCAACCTCATCCTTATGGAAGTGCCGATCTAAGCCTTCTTGTACTGTTTCGCTTCTCCCAAGCATGAACATCAAAGAACCTTAATATGATGAAAATATAGACATATATATAAATCATTAAAGAACTTGAACCATGACTAAATTTATTACAGTTAGGCAACTTGGTCTAAGAAGATCCATTTTCTGTGTTTAATTTTTAAAGATTTATGGTATAAAATAATGTACCAATCACAAACTTTAAAACTAACTTTTGGCAACGACCATGAATGTTGGAAAACTCATGAGCAACCCAAAGAAATAAACTGGAGATAGCTTGCCTTTGGTCACCCACTCTATAACATCAAGACCACGTGGAAAGCTATATTAGGATCCTCCAGTCGTGCTCCAGTTTCAAAACATACACTACACATACTAAAAGATAACAGGTGTGCAATTAAAAAAAAAGAAAGATGCTAACTGATATTATTTTCTAACATGTTCATCCACGGCTTTTATGGCCTCGTTAGCTGATTCATTGTTGTCGTAGTTCACAAAACCAAATCCCCTGGACCTCCGTGACTTTCTGCCAGTCATAAATAAAAAAGAATTTTAATCGATTAGATAGCAAACAACAAAAAGACAATATGTCAAAAAAAGGGTATTTGTAATCTAGGTGCGAGTGTTTTTACATCCATATGACCACAAAAAAAATAAGTTTTGAATATTAAACACAACAATGTAGAGATAACTCATTGAGTAATCATGTAGTATAGTACTTTCAGGTCGGAATCAGATGAACAGACGAAAGCCATGTACCATTAGGCATATTTATAGACAATATATTATTACAACATACCACCGACAAAAAGCTTTGAAGATATGTATCGAATAACATTGAACATCGATGGTTGCCCATTTGACATAACACTCTGAGATACTTTTTGCCTCATGAGACTTCTGATTTTGTTGCAGAACGACATTCTAATTGATTAAATTAAGAAACCTACACATCAATTTTCACTTGTTTACAAAAAATATCCCAAACACAGCAGAAAATACAGTATTGCCGCAAAACATCATTTAGCATACACAAAAGCCCATTCTCACTTATATCAGCACTAAGATCAATACAACAGTCATACAAATGCTCAACAACCTTTTTGGCTATTATACACTTTAAGCACACCAACACTATCACTATTATCAACACAAACTGTTTGCAATCATCGACACTAAAACTTTTGTACTATTATCGACACTAAAACATTATGACTCAAGAGACGCCCAATTTTGTTGTAGTGGTGCTTAATAAGACCATGGTATCATTTATCAAAATGTCAAACCATAGAATTTCACACTCGCTTCCACAATCTAACCCATCTATAAAGCGATCATGCATTCTATTGAATGAGACGACGAACGACAAAGCTAAAGGAGTAAAATGGGTAACTTACATGGAGGCCCACAATGAAGTTTCATGTTAGAGATGCATTGCCATGACATCAGTCGTGTGGATCTGAGATTAGCTATTTATGAGTTAGCATGTTAATGATTACAATTTACACATTTAGTTAACAGTTTGCTAGTATGGTTAAGTATGTCTATACACGAATATATATTTAATAAAATGGAAAGTATGAAAGATTAAGAATTAAAATTACCTTTAACTATGATCGTTATAGTGAAGAGCTCCATTCTTGAATTGAGTACCACCACTGGTACAGATTATTTTGACCCAATTTTGATGTTCTTTGACTTGACCCATCTTGGTTTAAGGAATGCTAATGCAGTTGTTGGATGTCTTAAAATCACAATAGTAGCAGATACTACAAATAGAATTAATCCAGTTATTATGCCTTCTAAATTTTTGATTCAGGGTAACATTACTAATAGCAGCTACCATAAATCACAAGTACATTACAATCATAACACACAAGTAACATACCTCGATTGCATCCTTATATAAAAGAATTGATTTATAATTGGGTGAAGGTATTTTTTTTCTTAATAAAAATTTACCCATAATATACAAAAGGCAGTATCGACTTCAAACGAATCAGTAGATCGATTATATGTACTAATGAAAGCTGAATGTGACCATGA
The DNA here is from genome assembly GCA_022545495.1 of Chrysanthemum lavandulifolium. Lineage (NCBI taxonomy): Eukaryota > Viridiplantae > Streptophyta > Magnoliopsida > Asterales > Asteraceae > Chrysanthemum > Chrysanthemum lavandulifolium. The sequence goes on from CM040239.1 coordinate 97,978,545, forward strand.
TTAACTGAAACTAACTTAATATAAAACATTAAAATTTTACCTCAAAAGAAATCAATCGATGATAGAACTTTGATCACAATTCTGAAACTTAATGATTGTCGGGATTTAATTGGAAGCTTGATATTCTAATTTGTGGATGTGAAACTTCTATTTTATTTTATTTATTTATTTATTTTTTTTTCACGGGTTGAGAAGAAAAGGAGTTTGGGAAGGGGCATGAGTGTTTTTAGAAAAGATGGAATGGAAAGCTTTCTCGGTGAGCCCGGTGTTTTTTTTTAATTACATTTTGGCTTATAAATTGAAAAATAGCACAGAGGCCCATGTGTCTTTTAATCTTTTTTATTAATGTGATTGTAAAACGTTTTTTATAAAATTTTGAGTAAATTAGGAAATAATTGGCTTTTAATATTTTTTTACACCTAAATATAAAAATCAAATTAAAAAATATTACCAACAAGGAATGAATTGATTTTTGAAACGAAAATTCTACCAAGGCTTTGCTTTTTATTATATAAAGATGTATGATATAAGATTTGACATCAAAGTTCAAATATTTCAGTCTTCAAATATAAAAATAATACATAATCTTCAAAGCTTTAAAGTTAAACATATATATTATTTGGTTTGTAGACCATTTTAAGTGATCTTTGATCGATTAACCTAGGTTTGTTGACCTATTTTTAAGCAATTTTATTCGATTTTAAGCAATTTTGTTGACCAATTTTAAGCGATTTTTTCCGACAGACCGATTTTCTCCGATTAATCGGTTTGTTGACCGATTTTAAGTGATCTTGACCAAACCGATTAATAGACCGATTATGATAAATCGCCATGAAATAACGATCGATTATATGATGATTAATCGTCACCGACCGATTTTTACATGAGAGGATTAAAGTTATAAAATAACACGTCTTTCTAAAATTCGATTGAATACTTACTTTTTTATTAACATACTATCGCATCTTTCAAATTTTGTTCGACTTTACCCATATCAGAATAAAATAATATTATTTAATATGGTATTATATTAATATAAATCGGTCATATGAAATGTTTCGAACAAAATTTGAAAGACGCCAGATATATGTTAATAAAAAGTAAATGTTTCAAGTTTCAGACATTTTTAAAATACGCTGTTATTTTATGCTTTTACCATTTCTTTTACTGAGAGAGATAATTAATTAATTGGTTATTACTACAACAATTAAATGATCATTAATTATTTCTGTTACTCCTTTTTTTTTTGTTACAAATACCTTTTCTTTTTTTTTCTTTTTTTTTGGTCTTAGTTACTGTAGTAATCATGTATTTAAAAAGGAGTGTACTTTTTTTTCATGTGCCTTTTGCTTTTAGTCAATGTCGTGTATATTCATACACTATATCGCTTTAGTAGTATGAAGAATAATAAAATAACCACGTCGCGTGTGTCTTTCGCTTTTCACCCGACATTATCTATGATTTAATCGTTCGCCCATTCTTGGCACATTGACGCCAACGTCGCAGTATATAGAATGATATAAATACACCACATCATGGGTAGTTTTGATCGAGTTTAAAGAGGTCCCGTGCGCACACACCAATAATTTTCACAATTATTAATCTCATGGCAAAATGTTAATTAGGGGTCAAGCTCAAGGCATCTCGATGACGAGATAAAGTGTCGACAACTATCTTTATGCATTGAAGTTGGATCATATATATGGACCGTGTTGTCATATGGATATCTAGTTGATCAAAGTATGTATCTTTTGGTATGGTGGTATGTAGGGGGTGTCATTCGGGCCGGCCGACCGACCGAACCCGACCCGAGTCAATTCGGTCAAGTTACTCGAGTCCAAAATCTAACTCGGGTCAATCGGGTCAACCCGCTTAACCCGAGTACTAATTAGGGTCGGTATCGGGTTTAAATATTTTGCTTCGGTTCGGGTCAACCCGACTAACCCGAGTTAGAATTTTTTTTTTTTTTTTTTTTTTTTAAATCTTTATTTAATTTTAATTGTTTGAATGTATTCTTTAAAAGTCTAATTAATGTTGTTTTATGTAATATGTTGCGGTGAGAGAAGTTAGCGGTATAGCAATCGGATCGCAGATGCATTAATTCCATCTTGGAGGTAAAACTTTGATCATATAATTATATTTTTCCAAGTAAATAAATATTGTTCTAGCATTAAAAACATATAACTTGTAAATGAATATTTAGGCCAATATCGGAGGATCAATGAACCCAAAGACGTACTATTGGACCAAAGATTGGCTAAGCAACACGTATAAAGGTATTTGGGTTTATATTGTCACCCCATAACAGAACGTTAACGGGGTGATGTGTTACGCTTTATTCGAGCAAAACGAACAAGATCGTGAAATCTCTTCATTTGGATTCATGGCCAATTCAATCAATTAGCTTAGTTACCTTAGATCCATGGCCAATTCAAATCCAATTAGCTTAGTTAAACTTCATCCAAAAACTATGACGTCTGCAAGAATCAAGCAAACAATGGAGCTAACATGTATAATGAATTTCCAAACACCCTATTTAATTTTATTTTAAAAGTCCTTAACAAAATGCAAAATCACCGCTTACATGCAATTACTAATTTTCAAATAGGGTCGAACCCGACCCGACTTGACCCGACCCGACTTGGACCCGACCGACTTGACCCGAACCCGACTAACCCGAAGTTCAAATAGGGTCGGGTTCGTATATTATTTTACCTCGACCGACTTGGACCCGACCCGTTTGACCCGAACCCGACCAACCCGACCCGAATAGCACCCCTAGTGGTATGTTATTCTCCTTTATGACTTGATCTTTTGTGCCTTAAGGAGGTAAAAACATTGTATTTTGGCTAAGTCCACTAATGTTGACATGTTATGTATTATGGATGTATTTTGTGTATGTTTTCATTGATGCATCTTTGAAGCGGGTACATGGTTTGCAAAACTGTGTTTCTCTGTTGTTCTATGTCGCACCGTAACTAAGAATGAATTGAATCACTTTTCATGATAATGTTTAATTAGGGGTTGGAACATGTCGTGTCTTCACAAATACATATACGGAGTAATATACATGATATGAGTAGTCCGTAAACTTTGTAACAGTTGGCCCAAACGAGATGGATGTAGTTGTGTATTGTGATCTCAAAACTTGCATTTGAAGTTTGGTTCTATAAATTTCATGTGAATAAATCTCCACTCAAACAAAATTTATTATTTCAATTTGTTTAATTGGAAAATTAAGTAGCGTTCAATTTTTATAAGGTAGTTCCAAGGCTCCAAAAACTCTAGTGGTCGTAATTATAAATTTCTTTAGAAATCCTAGATACCCTCATTGTATATGGATGGCTTTACTAGTTTATTTATATCGTGTTACGGTATAAAGCTTTCATAAGTAGAACTGAGTTAGTATTTGTCATAACTGGTTGTGATATATTTAATTGGTTGGTAATGGTTTAGTAGGTGTATTTAATCCTATTTGCATAAAAATAGAATGTAACTTGAGATTAGGGCTAAGCATCGGTCATAAACCGACCCGAACCGAACCGAACCGAGAACACCGAGGATCGAAAATCATGAAAAATGTGAACCGAAACCGAACCGAATGTTGTCGGTTCGGTTCGGTTTTTCATCAGTTCGGTTTTATCGGTCTAGGTGTATTTTGGTATGTTTTTGTCGGTTTTAGGCCGAACCGGACCGAACCGACCCTACCCGAAACCGAAATCGTGTAAAACCTGAAACCGAAATCGTACCGACGGGCTGTCGGTCCGGTTCGGTATCGTCGGTCCGGTTCGGTTTTGAACCTTCGGTGTTCAGCTCTACTTGAGATGGAGTAAAGCTTGCAACAAGAAGAGCTCGGATAACTCTTAAGCGTTGGGCTATTTTACGCCATTCTCATGTGAGTTACAATTAATTGTTTTTTAGTTTCTATAAATTCATATATCTTAACAATTTTTTTCTCACCCACCCAATTTTTGTTTCCCTCTATTTCTAAAAGGGAATTGATTTGCACACTCAAACTTTTGATCGGGATCCATTATTTGCATTAGATACTTGTACAAGGTTCACAGTGTGCTTTAACTATTTATACAGTTGAGTGTCTGAATCACAAAGTTAAGTATGCAAATCACCTCCCTTTCTAAAAGTGCAATCTAATCAATTGCTTGCACGAGTGATCGTCCAATGATTGACTTATATGCAGACGGATATTTTCTTTTCTACGAATAAATTTATGTTTATGTTTAGGAAACAAAAATTGCTACTAATATATGGGTCTCGTAGCTTTTACCCATTCAAATTTCTCATTTGAATAAACATATTTAGTATTTAAAGCATATCGGTCATCTTTGACTTTTTGTCTACCTTTCTAAGCATGCTATGACCCAAACCCATTGCCTGACTTAAACCCTTTTATATGATTAGATAACCTTGTTTGCCTTCTTTTTAATCAAATGATTAATATCTTAGCTATTAATGATGGTTCCTATTGCGTGAGAAATATCATGTATGAATGACTTAGAGTGATGGGGAGGACGTTGAGTCACACCCCCATAACCAAGAAACGTGGAATAAAGTCACTTGTGTTGACGAGAATACTATCCACTCCCAGCACTGGTACGTTGTAACCACCGAATGCGTTAACTTTATCATTTCTATACTCAGATTAGGTCTACGTGAATTGGAAGTAAAGTTAATTAGTTTTGTGGATAAAAAAGTACTTTATTTGTTGAAATGGGCTGAAATAGATTGTCGTGGCTGTTATGATTTTTGTATAGTTTGAGTAGGGTATTCATGCGTTAAAATGAGTAATAAAGGTTTTAAATATGGTGACTTGTAGGTCGAAGTATTGCCAAAGTATTTCGAAGAGATGAAGCAAACAAGAATACGAGATAATGAGCTTTTTGAGCAAGCCAAAGAAGAGGACTTAAAGCAATATGAAGAAAAACTTAAGTCTCGTGTGTTGACATTGAAGGAAGAACTGGTGAAAGAAGTGAATACAAAGATTGTTGAGATGTTTTCATAATATACACATCAGCCTCCCTAGCAAACAATATGTTGCATTTGGTAAAGCTCATATACTCTAATTCTCTAACTCTCTATTACTCGTAACAATGAGTTGGATAGAATGCTTTTGATAACGTTTATCATATTTTGGATATTCGGTTTATCATATTTTGGATATTCGGATGATTACAATTCCGGTTTGATTTGCGTATTTAGAGATACCTTAAATTATTGTGTATTATTGGATAAAACTGGAAGGCCGATGGGATAAATAATGCTAATTAAAAAAAAAAACCGTGTATGTTTGTGGAACGTATTTGCAACTGCATTAACGAAGTTCAAATATCGATTTTGTGATAAAAAAAATTTTGTTGCAAAATTGACTTATGAAAGCATAGCTGCAATTTTTTGTTGGGAGGTGATTTGCACACTAAAAAAAATGATTGGGACACTTAAATTTAGAGTGTTTAGACATTTATATTGTTACAGGATCAACATGACTAAACATAATGTGAGAGTATAAATGTCCAAACACCTTAAATTTGAGTGTCCCAATCATTTATAGGAGTGTGCAAATTACCTCCCTTTTTTGTTATTGCAAATTACTGCAGTTACCATTGCAAAATATAACCGTTGCAAATTATGTGTTGATGTAAAAAAATTCGTTGCAAAATGAGTGAAAAGGTATTTGTTGCAAAAAGAGTGTAGTTCTAACGAATTATCTTTCGTTGCAAAAAGTTTTCTGCCTGTTGCAATTCGGTTGCAAATTTAGATTTGCCTGGAGCATTTTTAATGAAGTAACTTTTAAGTTTTTCTCATATAGGCAACCCATTTAATGAAGTAACTTATAGGCCACTAAACTATGTATTTATTTTTATTTACACCAATTTCGGTCAAATTAAATTCCGATAATTGTTGAACGTCAACAATAAACCTGGCACTAACATATTAAACTAATATAAATAAAAAACAAGCCGTGAAATTTAAGTTTTATCTTTCTAAAATACTTTTAATCATATTAATTTAAACTTAAATTAAGGGTATAATCGGTATTTCATATCAAAGTTTTCATTTTTATTGCTTTGATAGATTAGAAGTTAGTTCCTTACTTATATATTATACTTTTCGGGTTTAAATTTTGGCCAAAATTGGTTAAAACGAAAATAAATCAATAGTTAGACGACTTATAAGTTTATTTTAATAAACGAATGATATATATGATAAAAGTGGAAAACTTAAGTGACTTTCATGTACATTATCTCGAAAATATTCAATAATCTTTTGTGTCGATCCGCCATTATCTAGTGCTATGAATAAAATACTTTCATAAACATCTTAGTTACTTAATCGTAAATTGGTGACGATACTCGCTATGTTTGGACGAATTACCCTTCTATCGTGACAATACTCGCTATGTTGGCGTATGTGTCCGGACGTCCCATGGTCCGGAGGACCCAACGTTCGGAGGATACATTCTTTTATCCGAACTAGTTATTATCCAACAGGTAAAGTGGTTAACCATGTCAGCGCCGCCACCCAGATTTCATGGGATTTCCCTACCACGTGGCCTGACACCTACTAGGTAGGGTGGCCGTAGGTCTGCCATGCCTAGACTCAGATTCCAAGGTTGGGGTAGTATAAATACCGCAACACATTTAATGCTAGGTATTCAAGTTTTACTTACATTTACTCTTACATTTACTATCCTATTATTACCCTCCGCTCATTCTCACGCCGGAGCTTGGTCCCGGGACAACACCCGAGGCGAGGCTAACACGTGCTGCTCCTTGTGCAGGAAGGATTCATTCTTTTCCTTCGGATCAATTGCTTGAAGCTTGGACCTCCGGATTAAGACCGGATTGCAGGATTTTGCTTCAACAAATTGGCGCCATCCGTGGGACCTCTTATTCATTCTACCGGAGACCTAAATGACGGGCCCACCAGAAACCCCACCACCAGGACCTCCTCCTCTACCGGAGCAAGGAGGTGGGAGTGGAGTCACAAGTAACCCACCATCCGGAATACCGGAGCAAATACAAGCTCACGTGGCTTCTCTAGAAGCTCTTATCAAGAAGTATAATGCGACTAGGGCCAGTGCAATCAAGCCCATCCGGTTATCATTTGGGGACGACGAGGAGGCGCCGGAGAGGGTGACATAGCTAAACCCTAAGGATGATTTGAGTAAGCCCCATAAGGAGGTGGCTAGATCACCTTTCACTAGAAGGATTGTGGAGTTTGTCGGCCCCAAATACACCATGCCCACTAATTTGAAGTTATATGATGGATCTGCCGATCCAGACGATCCTATTAATCGTTTTGTGGGGGCGGCGGATCAAGGAGAATGGCCTATGCCAGTATGGTGCCGAATGTTCCAACAGACAATGGACGGGGCTGCACAAGACTGGTTCAGCAACCTAGAACCAGTGAGCATAGACATTTGGGATGACCTGAGGGAACATTTCACCACATGGTTTGCTGTACGGCAGAAGAACATAAAATATCCTACAGAAATCACCAAAATTACCAGAAGAGCAAACGAGACACTGCCAGATTTCAAGGAACGATGGACCGATGAGGCCAACAGGATACCGGGAGTCCCAGAGCTGATGAAGATATCAGCATTCATGAATGCTCATCGATGTCCGGACTTAGCTAAGAAGTTCTCTGACCAAGTTCCAAAAATCATTAAGGAGATGATGACTCGAGTAGACGATTATGTTCGGTTAGAAGAGGCATATAAGAATACTGAGTTGCCGAGAAGAGAAGCGCATGAGTCATACCGAAGGGGAAACCCTTCGGTGATAAGAGATCAGACTTCCAGAAGAGGATTCGGTGAAAGGAGAAGGAACGACCGGTGACCCTGGGAAAGGAGTGACTCTAGGCAAAGGGAGGTTTATTCTCCATATGTCACTCCAAAAGTGGATGCTTGTCCTCATAATGAATTCCGACGTAACGAATTCAGTAGTCCTGATAATCAGCGTGTCATGCTCTCGGTTTTGTCTAAGCAGCCTAAGGATATATTGGCTACAGAGCATCACTTGAACCTTCCTCCTCCACCACTTTTACAGGGAAAGCCGAGTAAAGAAAACGAAGACAGGTTTTACGAGTATCATGGAGAGAAAGGTCGCCTGACCAATGGCTGTTTCCATTTAAAGAAATAGTTGGAAATGGCCCTCGAGTCAGGGAAGTTGGATCACTTGGTGAAGAATATGCAGCAAAAGGGGAGAGAAAGACCGATGGGTCATAATGGGAAGGGAAAGGTGATCAACATGGTCAATCATTATGTAGATGATCGGAAGAGGAAGGCCAGATTCTATGACGAAGACTGGATGAACGGTCCCATAACTTTTCCCCGAATACCAGCGGATGACTTGTCCGAAGAACCGCTGATCTTAGAAGCGGAAATAGAAGGTTACTTGGTCCGGAGGGTGTTTGTGGACGAAGGGGCCTCCGTCCAAGTGATGTATGAACATTGCTTTAATAACTTGTGCCCTACCATCCAATCTAGGCTGCAAGAAAGGAGTTCACCGTTAGTTGGGTTCGCCAGAGAAGTTATCCAACCTTTGGGAAAAATAGAGTTGGAAGTGCGTTTTGGGAACCACGGTTTATTTAGGACAGTTATGATGAAGTTTACGGTTGTAAGGTCACCCTCTCCCTACAACGTGATACTAGGAAGGTCAGGTTTAAGGGAGTTAAGAGCTATACCCTCGACCATCCATGCTATGATGAAATTCCCAACACCCGACGTAATAGCTACTCTAACCACCAAAAAGGCAATGGTCATGGAGTGTAGGAGGTTAGAAGAGAGGCAAGATACTGGATAAAGTTGTCATAAGAAAGAAGAAACGAAAGTAGTGAACCAAGATAATTCTAAGGAGCTAGAGTTGACGGAGGACATACTGGTTAATGCGGCATATCTGGAGCAACAGGTGACGATAGGGACTAGCTTTTCCCGGGAATGTCGAAGGCAACTCAATGAACTGCTGAGGAAAAACAAAGACGTGTTTGCTTGGGAGCCAGCGGATATGACCGGATTTCCCCGACGTCTTATTCAACACTCCCTAAATGTAAATGTCTCGGACACTCCGGTCGTGCAGAAAAGGAGGACGTTCTCACAGGAGAAAAACCAAGTGATCACAAGGGAAGTAGAGGAGTGGGTGAGAGCTGGAATAGTTCGACCAGTAAGGTACCCGGCGTGGTTGTCAAACCCAGTCCTGGTGAATGTGATGGAAGCTGGAGGATGTGCATAGACTTCAAAAACTTGAACTCCTCATGTCCTAAGGATTACTATCCGCTACCGGAAATTTACTGGAAGATCGAATCCGTTATGGGTTACAAATACAAATGCTTTCTGGACGCCTACAAAGGCTACCACCAGATTCAGATGGATAGGGATGGCGAAGAAAAGACTACATTCTACAAGGAGCAAGGGACATATTGTTATACCAAAATGCCGTTCGGCCTAAAAAACGCAGGAGCCACATACCAACGACTGGTAGATACTGCCTTCCAATCACATATAGGCAGAAATTTGGAAGCATATATGGATGATATGGTCATAAAAAGCAAAACCGAGCGAGATATGATAGCAGACACAGCAAAAACCTTCGATAATCTCCGGCGAGTAAACATGAAGTTGAATCTGAAGAAATGTTCATTTGGTGTAGAAGAGGGTAAGTTCCTTGGTTACATGGTAACATCAGAAGGCATAAGAGCAAACCCCCGGAAGACGAAAGCAATCATGGAGATGAAGTCCCCAGAGACGCTGAAAGAAATGCAAAGTCTGAGTGGAAAATTGGCAGCTCTAAATAGATTTTTGTCTAGGTCGGCGGAAAGATATCTGCCCTTCATTGAGACATTAAAGAACGTCACCAAGGAGAATAAGGATGAATATCGTTGGACGGTGGAAGCCGAAGCGGCCTTTCAGGAGATGAAAAGATTGATACTGGAGTTGCCTTCCTTATCCACTCCTAAGCCTAAGGAACTATTATTTATATACTTAGCGGCATCAAAGGGCGCAGTAAGTGCAGTTTTCATGGTGGAAAGGGAAGGAAGACAGTCTCCTGTACACTATGTCAGCCGGACACTGCATCACGCGGAAAGGAACTTTGCTCCGAGAGAAAAATTGGCTTTGTGTCTCTTGCACGCGTCCAGGTGATTATCAAGTGTCTGCAGGAAGGAATATCACGCGTCCAGGCGATTACCAGGCTCTTTTGGCTAGTCTCCGAATTGCAAAAAAGCTCAAAATAAAGGTTCTGAATGTTCGGGTGGATTCTAAATTAGTGGCAAGCTAGATCAACGGGGAGTTCACAGCCACTAAAGAAAGCATGCAGAAATACTTGGCTCGGGCAAAAGGATATATCGCTGGGTTCCAGAGCTTCATAATTTGCAACATTCCAAGAGCTCAGAATCAAAAAGCAGATGTATTGCGCAAGTTGGCATCGGTTGCTTTTGATCATCTTACCAAAAAAGTGCTAGTGGAGGTCTTGGAAAAACCTTCCGGGGAAGAAGAAATGGTGAATGCCATAGTGGAGGTGGAAGAAGACAATTGGATGACATCGATTATCAAGTGTCTGCAGGAAGGAATATGGCCGTAGGACCTGAACGAAGCTAGAAGCCTCCGAATGAAGATTCCGCACTACGTGATGGAAGGGGAAGTCCTCTTTAAGAAATCATACTTGGGACCAATGTTGAGGTGTGTGGGGCCATTGCAGGCCAACTACATAATACATGAGGTACATGAAGGATTTTGCGGGACGCATTCCGGACCAAGAACTGTAGTGGCTAAACTCATAAGACAAGGATATTACTGGCCCACTATGTATAGGGATGCAAGGGAGGAGATCCGAAAGTGCGACTCTTGTCAAATACATGCTCCATTACCAAAGCTCCACAAAACACTGCTAACCTCCATCATGGCCCCGTGGCCTTTTTACCAATGGGGAATGGATGTGCTAGGGCCCTTTCAGGAAGCACCAGGAAGAGTAAAATATGTTATTGTGGCTATAGATTATTTCACGAAGTGGATAGAGGTGAAACCGTTGGCAAAGACGACATGAAAGGATGTCAAGAAGTTCGTGTGGGAAAACATTGTATGCAGGTACGGATTGCCAGGAGTTATAGTCACTGATAATGGGACCAACTTTATCAACGACCCATTCAAAAGCTGGTGTGAATGGCTAAATATCAAGCAGATAAACACTGCTGTTGCACATCCACAAGCTAATGGATTGGTGGAACGGGCAAACAAAAGTTTGATGTAAGGGATAAAGACGAGACTGGGACGAGAAATAATTGGATGGTTTGACGAGTTGCCGAACGTCCTATGGGCTCAGCGTACAACCCACAAAACAAGCAACGGGGAAACCCCATTCAGCTTGACATATGGAAGTGAAGCCGTAATCCCAGCAGAAATAGGACGATGATGTTCCTAGAGGACCAAAATGAGGAAGAACAACATTTAAATCTGGATCTCCTGTAGGAAATAAGGGAAAACGCTGCTATACAAGAAGCTAAGTATAAGACGTTGGTGGAACGGGTTTACAACCGAAGGGTCAGGCCGATGAGTTTCAAGGTGGGAGATTTTGTTTACAGGAGAAACGAGGCAAGCAGGGTAGGGAACGAGGGTAAGTTGGGACCCAACTGGGAAGGACCTTACCGGGTAGTTGGAGCATGTCAGAATGACTCTTATAAGTTACAGACGATGGAAGAAAAAGAGGTCCCTCGGACCTCGCACGCGACAAACCTCTGAAATTGTTTCTTATAGTCGCTATTTTGACAAGAATCCTACAACTGTTGTGTAATTTGAACTAATTATGTTTGTTTGTTAATGATGAAAATCTCCCTGCGATGGGGAGACAATTTTCCGTGGTAACTTGTGATGTGTAAAACAATTCCGACGGCTGGCCCCCGTCGAGTATAGTCCATATAAATATACCCGGGCATATATGCCGGATGCCCAAAAATGGATGCCCGAGAAAAACTATATTCGAATGCCCAGGTGAAAAAAACACTTTGGACGCCTGGTGGTATGACCACGCAGATGCTCGAGCGTATATGTCGGATGCCCAAAAATGGATGCCCTAAAAAACTACCTAAGGATGCCCGGAACCCGGATGCACGGCCTACGTGGTCGGATGCCCTTAGAATAACCTAAGGAGTCATGTCAAGGAAAAATATGAAAACAAAGAGAGAAACACTCATGCATAAGCAGAATGAACATACTAATATCATATACTGCAACGATAATTACATAAGTTGGATTAAAACAGCAAGTTGCTAGGGATGAAATGTTAATTATTACAAAAACTGCATTATCCGAATCATTGTTTACGAATACAAAGCATTAAGAAACATAAAGTCAAACATTAGGCTCTGGAGTGCCAGTGGCCGGAGCCTCTACAACAGTGGTGGCCACGACAGGAGGACGGGTGGAAGGCCCGGCCAGATCCCTAGGGGGAGGAGCATCCGGTTGCATGTTTAATAAATCCCCTAGAGGCAGACAGTATGAATCAGCCAGCTTTTGAATATACGGATACTCAGCTTGGAAAAGTTTGTTGTATTCGGCCTTCCATAACCCTGGAGCATCCCGGTTGACACGGGCAATACCTTTGAGGGCCTCGTCAATTTCCTCTTCATTCCTCCCCACACTCGCCCCGGTCACGAATCCAGCTTGGTAAGTCAAGCTATAAACCTTAGCCATACTTTTCTTGTATTCGAATCTGGCGATAATGACTTGACACGGTAGAAGGAAGAAGGTAGCGAACAACGTTTTGCTTGACGACCTCTGTTGGGCAACCTCTGCATCCAAATTTCCCTTCTCAACTTGCAAGGCTTCCAAGGATTGGTTCTTGGTATTCAGTTCAGCCTCCAGTTTCCTTATTTTTTCAACCTGAGCAGAAGAAGCCTCTCGCCACTCATTTTTCTCCCAGCTCAACCTATCCACCTCATCCTCCAGACTCTTCTCCTTGTTTAATTTGGCCTCATGATCAGTCCCCAGCTTCTTAAGCTCCTCCATCAATCTCTCATTTTCTTCCTCTGTAGCAGCCAACCTCTCAAACATCCCTTGACAAACATTGTGGGTCTGAGTAAGCTGCCAATGCTTCGTGTTGAGAGTACATAATCACCTTAGAAGCTCCCCCTGGGTCACCACACTAAGATCGAACTCCTAATAAGCCCGGCGGGTGAGCTGGACGTTGCTCAGCTCGTCAAGAGCTACTCGTTCTGCGGGAGTGGCAAGATTAACTCCCTACAGGAACGGAATATATCAATCCGAAGGTCATCACGGAGGGACCAATTGGGCATAAAGACATTCGCCGCCTCATTTGCGTAAAAAAAAGGAAGAAGGAGGAAATATTAGACATGCGTAAACACGCAAAAAGTATAAGCAGTGCAGGAAGACAAAACTTACCCGAGTCCAAATTAATATTCTCTACGCTCCGGGAACGGTTAGAATGATAGGCTGAATGACCTGAATAGGTACGAGGATGAATTACAATGGGCAAACAAAAATCATAAGAACGATTCAAATAAACTTAATACTCCCCCCGTCCCAATTTAAGTGTCCACAATGGAATCTTTAGATGTCCCAAATTAAGTGTCTATATAATATTCTAACCAATGATATGAGAATTTAGTGGGTGAAATGATATTTGATTGGTGGAGAGTGTAGCTAGTGGAATTTTCTAAAACTTTGTGCATATGAATAATGGACACTTAATATGGGACGGAGAGAGTATATATTTACCTTCAGACTCGTGAGGAAGAGAGTTCCTCGGTGGGGATCGATCACCCTCATCTGGGCGGTGAGAGGTTTTGTCTCCAGATTCCTGTCAGAATTATCCCCCATCCCCTCATCAGCAGGAATCTCACCACCACCTCCACCAGTGGCAACATCACGATTCTCTTGACCAACCTCTTGGTTACCCTCCGGTATAGCTTGGTTTAACGGCTCAGCATTCAGCACATGTGAGCCGGAAGAAAAATTCTCCACGAAGCCATTCTGTCTCTTCTTTTTCTTGTTTTGAACTCCAGACTTCCCTTCCCCTCTCTCTTTCGCTGCTAGGCGAGCAGCAGCCTCTTTCTCCTTCTTATCTCTAGCAGCCACCACCTCCGGATCTGCCTCTTCAGCTCGCTTAGTCAATGCATCCTTGGCAGGGATGGCCTCTCCGACGGTTCGGGGGTCGGTGGTCCTTTTTGGTTTCTCCCGGTTCGGATAGACGAGGGGACCCTTGCTCACGACAGTCCCCTCCCACTCCGGAAGCTCCAAGTATTCTGACATATCGACCACTGCAAAAGAAAGAAATTTTTAAGGGAAACATAAAGCAACAGTTGTAACAAGTAAACGAGAATCCTATAATGACCGGACATATAATTACCATGACCCTCGGCATCCTTTAGCAGAGGCTCGAACTCCGGGTTCTTGAAAACCGAGGAAAGATGACACATCCATAATAAACTCACAGTAGGCTTCCCCAACGGAATGAGCACCCGGCTAAGCTTCTCGGCGTCATCCTCTGAAAATCCGGTGGGAAAGGTATCGGTAATCTTCGAATCCTTATGCCTCCAGGCCATGGCATAAGGAATCACCTTCCGGTCAATCAAGAAAAAATTTTCTTTCCAGTGCTTAAGGCCGGAGAGTATTTTCTTGAAACGTTTATAGGATTTTCTACCAGTCCTTTTCTCGAATGAAAACCAATGCCCCTGCTTGCACAACCGGTAAAACGCTCGAAACAAGGATACTCTAGGTTGTATGTTTAGGCTATAACACCTAATCTCAAAGAGGGACACACGGTTCAGACCTAGCGGAACTAATTGAGAGATGTGGACCCTAAAATTTCTTATCACATTCAGCAAAAAAAAGAGAAATGAATCCTAACACCTCCGGTCTCCAACTGTTGGGGATCAATTCCAATCTTATTGGCCGGTAGTTGGTCCATGGTTATATCATCTGGGGGGAGTTGGGGGCGAAGGTCGGTAGGAATACCATATTCAACGATTATACTATCCAATTCAGATTGTGTCAATTTAGAGGTATAAATATGCGTATCAAACTTCGGTACTACCAAAGGTTGCGTTTGTTCTTCGGTTGTGTTCTTCGTCTGATGGACGGCCTCAAACTCTTTAAGTGGAGTGTTTTGCTCCTCAGTTCTATGTTCGGCCATTACTAAAAGATGCCGAAAGGAAATGTACAAATAATTACAGGAGAATGACAAGACAAACCTTAAGAAGAATGAAGAAGACGTCTGGCAAAATGAAAGCAGTTTGTATGTGTGTGAAAAGCAAATGAGGTGAAAGGTGAATATATACTGTAAAAACCCTAGCAGACTGTCAAAACATCCCATCAGTCAGTAAAAAGGTGACGTGGGGCAATCTGGATCGTCCACGTTCTTCAGAAGATATAAGAGTACAGATCAGGCCCAACAAGTACCCAGGCCCATCAGGCCGGCCCAAGTCTTGCAGGCTTGGCTTCCAAGCTCATGAACTCTGTAAGGTATGAACCGTCTCGACAAAATGGTGTTTCCTAAGTATTCCATTACCAGTTTTCATCCGGTAATACAATACTGGGGGGGACATGTTGTCGTATGTGTCCGGACGTCCCATTGTCAGCGCCGCCAGGTAAAGTGGTTAACCATGTCAGCGCTGCCACCCAGATTTCTTGGGATTTCCCTACCACGTGGCCTGACACCTACTAGGTAGGGTGGCCGTAGGTCTGCCATGCCTAGACTCAGATTCCAAGGTTGGGGTAGTATAAATACCCCAACACATTTAATGCTAGGTATTCAAGTTTTACTTACATTTACTTTCACATTTACTATCCTATTATTACCCTCCGCTCATTCTCACACCGGAGCTTGGTCCCGGGACAACACCCGGGGCGAGGCTAACGCATGTTGCTCCTTGTGCAGGAAGGATTCATTCTTTTCCTTCGGATCAATTGCTTGAAGCTTGGACCTCCGGATTAAGACCATATTGCAGGATTTTGCTTCAACAACGACTTATAAGTTTATTTTAATAAATGAATGATATATATGATAAAAGTGGAAAACTTGAGTGACCTTCATGTACATTATCTCGAAAATATTCAATAATCTTTTGTGTCGATCCGCCATTATCTAGTGGATATGCGATCCTTTAGAAAGTAAGAAAAATTAAAAAGGCTAGAAAGCCACTCACAATGTGACAAGTGTCCCCCATTCACTCCATTCTTTTTTTCTTATTAAATTTGGTTAGGGGTTTTTTTGTCATTTAACCCGTTTTTTATATTCCACCCCAAATTTCAAATGCAAATAACTTTCAAACGACAAACTTTTACGAAAAATCGATTTCACCATAATTTTTAAAATTCGATTCTCTTTAATTTGGTATAAATCTTGATAAATATTTTGAACTTTTTTTTTACATATCAAATAGTTGTTGGAAAATTTAGTGCACTTGTGGGATTAGTTCACACCTTGTAATGGGTTAGGAGGTGCAGTGTACACCCATAAGGTCCATGAACACCACGACTCTTATAGTGGTTTGTATTGGTAGTCTTGGTGAAAGTCTTGCTTGGTGAAAATCTTGCTTGGTGAAATCTCGCTTGTGGAAAATCTTGCTTGTGGTTTCCAGCGATGGCGATGTTTCCAGCGATAAGCGATATTTCACCGAAGTGGTGTATCCAGCGATAGTGCTATGAAATCTTGATAGCGGTGTTTCCAGCGATAGGTTGTACTTCCTTTGCAAGTGAAATCTTGCTAGTGGAAAATCTTGCTTATGGAAAATCTTGCTAAATGGCGATTACAACTTCTTTATGACCACGTTTAATTGGTCATGTAACCACTATGACTATAATGGGGATAATTATGAGGCTATTAATTGGCGATTAATACTCATAATTCCATTGGAATAGCTCAAGAGTAACCTCCTATAAATAGGGGATCATTGATGCATGAAGAACACACGTAAAACGTAAACACTTATTAGCGAAGGGTTAAAGAATTGTGCCTAATTCTCTAGCGCATTTGGTCTTATCCCAAGTAGATATTCGTGATACCGGGCATTGGGTCGAATAGTTTACTTTGGAAAGTGATCTACGATTCAAGTGATATCCGGTAACCACCAGTGGTATCTGTTACTCTTGACCCTTTGTTGTTTCTATTGCTACCATCATTGATTGTCTTAACCACATTCGGGAGATAACCCCAACAATCAAAGTAAACTATTTTGTGATAATCAATGGCAGCTGCGCAATGAAACACATGGCTTCAAACTTTGCTAAAATTTGGACAAGTTTGAAGGGTGGACTTTAGGAGGTGTGAGAAGAAGATGCACTTCTTTGTTGTCAAGCATGAGTGTGGTCTATGTGCCGACTACTCCAATTCTCGATGATGGGGATGATGCTCGTGGAGCGGATCGGGAGGAGGAGCAAGTGGGAGAATGATGACTACATATGCAGAGGACTTATTCAGAATGGTATGTCGATTCTTTGTTTGATATTTATCGAACTTAAATCTTCCAAAGAAGCGTGGGATTCCTTGGATGCCAAATATATGGTGAGGATGCATCAAGTAAGAAGTTTCTTGTTAGTAATTTCACAAATTACAAAATGATTTATTCAAGACCGGTTATGGAACAATACAATGAACTTCTTGGAATACTTGGAAGGTTTACAACACCAAATGAACATGGATGAGGCTATCAAAGTCTCTTGTGTCATTGACAAACTCCTCCTTCATGGAAAGATTTCAAGCATACCTTGAAACATATGAAGGAGGAGTTAACTCTTGTTGAGTTGGGCGGTCATCGCACATTGAGGAATCTCTCAAAGTGCGGGATAATGACAAGCCAAAGAGTAGCAATGCTCTTGGACCATCTGTTGTCAATATGGTGGAGCATAACAACTCCACGGTACAATGACAACAAAGGCAAAGCAAATTTCATGATAACACAAGAGGATCCTAACAAGAAGGCAACACCTACTTGTTGGAAATGTGGCAAGACCGGTCACATTAAAAGGAATGCCAAAGGTGTTAAAATTGGTGGTAAAGCCAATGGATCGAGCACTAATGGTTCGGGAGTGGTGGTTCACCAACTCATGAAAGGTCGAATATGTTTAATAAGTCTTTTCGATTTATTATGTTACATATGTCTGAATCTTTTATGTCTTGAGGATGATGATGTTGCGTGGTGGGTTGACTACGGTGCAACAGTTCATGTGTGTAAGATAGAAGCTGGTTCAAGACTTATGAGTCAACGAATGATGGTTCTATTCTTCACATGGGAAATGAGTCAACGACCTTGGTGCATGGTCGTGGTTGTGTAGATCTTAGGTTTAGTTACGGAAAGATTGTAACTTTGTTTAATGTTATTCATGTTCACGATATAAGGAAAACTTGGTTTCAAGTAGTGTTTTGAATAATCATGGATATAAACAAGTTATTGAGTCGATAAATTTGTGCTTTCTAAGTGTGGTGTTTTTATTGGTTTTGGTTATTTATGTAATCAAATGTTCGGGCTTAATATTACCAGCAGCGATGTTATTTGACCTTTGTGACCACATATGATCGACCGATTCTACCATGGCATGCTAGACTTGGTCATGTTCACTATAAAGAATGCAAGATATGTCTAGGGATGGTTTAATCCACCTTTTGACATGGACAATTGAAAAGTGTAAAACTTGCATGTTGACCAAGATAACCAAGAAAACCTTTCGGGGTGTTAGTCGTGAGACTAAGATCTTGGAGCTTATTCACGATGACTGTGTGATTTGCATGCCACTCCTTCTTTGGGGAATAAGAAGTACTTTGTGACATTTATTGATGATGCTTCTAGATTTTGTTATGTCTATCTGTTACATACCAAGGATGAAGCATTAGATAAATTCAAAGTGTTTAAAAGCAAGTTGAATTATAACTTGGGTCTTTGATCAAAGATTAAGGACTGATAGGGAGGTGAGTACATGGATACTCAAGATTTCATCTGTTGGAATAATCCATAAACGGCGCCCTTATACTCCTCGGCAAAATGGTATTTACGAAAGGAAAAATAGGGTCTTGAAGGAGATGGTTAATTCCATGTTGTCCTTTTCAGATGAGTCAAGGGTTACAGGGTGAAGCTATGTTAACGACTTGCTATTTATTAAATATGGTTCCCAAACAAAGGAACAAGGTTACCCCTTATGAACTACGGACTAAAGGAAACCCAACTGAATTATCTCAAGGTTTGGGGTTGTAGGTCATTGTAAGACTCCACGATCCAAAGCAAAAGACTTTGGGTGAAAGAGGCATCGATTGCATCTTTGTTGGATATCTTGAGCATTCAAGGCTTTTAGGTTCTATGTTATTGAACCTAATGAACATGTTCGATTAACTCAATAATTGAATCAAGGGATGCGAGACTTTGATGAGAATAGATTCTCATCGGTCCTAGACCAAGTCGGAGGATTCCTAATGGAACTCATGACACTTTGGTGTATCGAGGTCACGATGATGAACCATCGGTGGTCCTGATGAGGTTGTGGTTGACAACACGAACACGTGCTCGAGGAAAAGCAAAAGGGTCGGGACTCCAAAGTCATTTGGACTGAGTTTCAACTATACTTAGTTGAAGGTACAAGGGATGAGGTCTCGGACCAATACTCCTATTGCTTCATTGTTGAGGATGACCCCAAAACATTTGAAGAAGCAATGAAGTCCCGGATATTGCTTTACGGAAAGAAGCAATCAATGATGAGATGGATTCCATCATGGGCAACAACACTTGGGTGTTGGTTGATCTACCTCACAGTTGCAAACCTACGGGTTGCAAATGGATTTTCAAAAGGAAAATGAAGGTAGATGGAACTATTGAAAAGTTCAAGGCTAGACTAGTCATTCGGGGCTTTAAACAAAAGTCGGGAATAGACTATTTTGATACTTATGCCCACGTGGCTCGTATCGATTACCATAAGGCTAGCGATTGCTATGGCATCTATTCACAATCTGGTTATTCATCGGATGGATGTGAAAACTTTCTTGAATGGTGAATTGGAAGAGGAGGTTTATATGAACCAACCTCGGGGCTTCATCATGCCGAGCAATGAAAACAAGGTGTGTAAGCGATTAAGTCTCTTTATGGACTTAAGCAGGGCACCTAAACAATGGCATCAAAGTTTGATGAAGTGGTTTTGTCTAGTGGTTATGTTCTTAACCAAGTCGACAAATGTGTATATAGCAAATTTGATGAATCGGTAAAGGAGTCATCATTTGTCTATATGTTGATGACATGTTGATCTTTGGCGACCGACAAAATCGGGTTGACGACAAAGGAATTTTTGTCATCAAGGTTCTCCATGAAAGACATGGGGAGGCGATGTTATCCTTGGTATAAGGATTAAACATGAAAGTAATAGAATTTCTATCTCTCGGTCTCATTATATTGAGAAGGTAACGAGGAAATTCAATTACTTTGATTGTACTCCGATGAGTACACCTATGGATACTTGTGAGAAGCGATGCCTAATCATGGCAAGGTCGTATCTCAACTTGAGTATTCTAGGGTAATTGGGCTGCCCGATGTATGCCATGACTTGTACAAGACACGATGTTGGTTTTGCGGTGGGAAAATTGAGCGGTATACTAGTAATCCTAGTGCTCATCACCGGCAAGCGAGTTCAAAGTGGCATGAAGTATTTGAAGAGAACTATGGATTATAGTCTCTCATATCTTGGTTACCCATCGGTGTTGGAAGGTTACACCGATGCAAGTTGGATCGATAACATCAAGACAATTGCCTACCGGTGGTGGGTATTCTACTTGGTGGAGGTGCAATTTCTTGGGCATCCAAGAAGCAAACTTGCATCACCGGTTCAACAATGGAATCGAATTTGTGGCTCTAGCATTTCTTTGGTAAAGAAGTGAATGGTTGAAAAACTTGCTTCTCGAGATTCCATTGTGGCTAAACCTATAGCACCTATTTCTATCCGTTGTGATAGTGCGGCTACATTGGCTAAGGCTTATAGCGGATGTACAATGGTAAGTCTAGACACTTAGGTGTCGTGCATAGCATGATTCGTGAGCTTATCATGAATGGGGTGGTATCTATAGAGTTTGTGAGATCTCAATGAGAACTTAGGCGATCACTGACGAAGGTGCGGCTAGAGACTTGGTTATAAAGTCTGCTAAAGGGATGGGTTTAAGTCCAACTTAGTCATTGAATGCTAGGACACCCAACTCCTCCCGAGGAAACTTAGGAGCGAGTTCAATGTGGAAAGTCGAACATTGGCTGGATGGAGCACATGTTTTATTTACATCCCAAGGTTGTGCTCGGAACTGCTTGAAAGGAGGATGAAGTCTTTACTTAATGGTTAATTTTCTTTGAAAAAGTGCTTGGCGAGCATGACTAAAGAGGAACCACCTATGTAAATGTTGAAGTTTTGCCGCTCAGAAGCTTTGGACTTTAGCTTTTACAACATTTATGAATTTGGATATGGACACATGGCTTGTATAGTGTCGGGAGGTATTAAGTGTTTGAAAACTGTGTGTATTTTATCTTGTGTATTCAAATGGGTTGAAGGGTTCAATTCTTAGAACACCCGATTCTCGAATATTTGAGCGTGTAATTTACTAAGATGGAAATTCAATCCTCTGGACATTTTCGTTTATGCACATGTTTTGATTGATGTTTATTTTTCATGCAAAGGAAGTGAACTAAATTTGGGAGGATTGTTGGAAAATTTAGTGCACTTGTGGGATTAGTTCACACCTTGTAATGGGTTAGGAGGTACAAGTGTACACCCATAAGGTCCATGAACACCCGACTCTTATAGTGGTTTGTATTCGTAATCTTGGTGAAAGTCTTGCTTGGTGAAAATCTTGCTTGGTGAAAGTCTTGCTTGGTGAAATCTTGCTTGTGGAAATCTTGCTTGTGGTTTCCATCGATAAGCGATGTTTCCACCGATAGGAAGTGTTTCCACCGAGTGGTGTATCCACCGATAGTGCTATGAAAATCTTGATAAGCGATGTTTCCATCGATAGGTTGTACTTCCACCGCAAGTGAAAGTACCGCTAGTGGAAAATCGCTTATGGAAAGTCTTGCTAAATGGCGATTACAACTTCTTTATGACCACGTTTAATTGGTCATGTAACCACTAACGGCTATAATGGGGATAATTATGAGGCTATTAATTGGCGATTAATACTCATAATTCCATTGGAATAGCTCAAGAGTAACCTCCTATAAATAGGGGATATGTTGATGCATGAAGAACACACTGACGTAAACACTTATTAGCGAAAGGTTAAAGAATTGTGCCTAATTCTCTAGCGCATTTGGTCTTATCCCAAGTAGATATTCGTGATACCCGGGCATTGTGGTCGAATAGTTTACTTTGGAAAGTGATCACACGATTCAAGTGATATCCGGTAACCACCAAGTGGTATCTGTTACTCTTGACCCTTTGTTGTTTCATTTGCTCTTGTCATTGATTGTCTTAACCCATTACGGGAGATAACCCCAACAATAGTTCTTGATTTTCTCGATTTTTTTGGCATTTTCGGCCCTATTTTTTACCTTCATAAATGTCGAATCGTGAAAAACTTAAAACATGAAAGTTATAGATTTTTGTTCACTATTTACCCAGAAATTTAAATCACTCAAATTCGATGTCATATGGGTAAGATATCACACGTTAAAGATGGTGTTTTACTCATATTTGTTGCATACAAGGTGTTTGATGAAATGTCTAGCTTAGATTTTTAGTGTTAAAGTTGAGCTAAATGCACTAATTTTGTCCCACAACGCATCATTAATCATTTTATTAATGTAAGATTCAAAAGTGATGTTTTTAATAGTTAATGTTTTAACTATTAAAGCGATGAATGATGAACCAAACCAAACTGCTTTAAAAAAGCATAAAACCAAAAGCGATGAACCAAACCAAAAGCGATGAACCAAACCAAAAGCGATGAACTAAACCAAAGCGATGAACCAAACCAAAAGCGAAACTATGATTGATGAACCAAACCAAAGCGATGAACCAAATCAAAAGCGATGAACCAAAACCAAGCGATGAACCAAACCAAAATCGATGAACGAAACTAAAATCGAAACTATGATTGATGAACTAAAATAAAGCGATGAACAAAACAAAACAAACACCAACATGTTAAGTTGAACTATGATTGATGAACCAAAATAAAGCGATGAACTATGTTTGATTTGGTTCATCGATTTTAATTTAGTTCATCGAGTTCATCGATTTGGTTTGGTTCATCGATTTTGGTTTAATTCATCGATTCATCGATTCAGTTCATCGCTTTAATAGTTAAAACATTAACTATTAAAAACATCACTTTTGAGTTTTACATTAATAAAATGATTAATGATGTGTTGTGGGACAAAAATTAGTTCATTTAGCTCAATTTTAACACTAAAAATCTAAGCTAGACATTTCATCAAACAACTTTTGTGCAACAAATATGACTAAAACGTCATCTTTAACGTGCGATATCTCACTCATATCATATCGGATTTGAGTGATTTAAATTCCTGGGTAAAGAGTGAATCAAAATCAAAAACTTTTGTGTTTTAAGTATTTTATAATTCGGCAATTTTTAAGGTAAAAAATATGATCAAAAATAGCAAAAATATCAAGAAAATCATGACCCAATGAATATGTCAAAAAAAAGTTTTGAAATAATTAAAAATATTTATACCAAATTAAAGAGAATCGAATTTTAAAATTTTTGATGAAATCGGTTTTTTCTAAAAGTTTGTGGTTTAAGAGATGTGCGTTTGAAATTTGAGGTGAAAAAGAAAAAATGTGTCAAAAGACCATATTACCCCTGGGCGGATTTTATGTATAATTTAAAGTGAGGGACACGTGTCACACTATGAATGGCTTTCTACACTTTTTAATTTTACCCACTTTACAATAGATCCCCAACCTTATCTAGTGCTATGAATAAAATATTTGGGACAAGATATTCCCACCCTCCATATTTTTTATATTCCCACCCCTACTTTTTTGCAATTTTTTTTATTATTTTTTTTATTTTTATAATTTTGTTTATATTAAAAAACTATAAACCTGAAATATAAAATTTAATAAGTCAAATGCTTAAAACTGTCAAAAATACGGAATAAAAACTAACAAAAAACTGTGTTGTATTGAAACAAATAGGGGATAAAAGAAATCAAAAGTACAAACCCTCCTAGTAGAGAGGGTGGAAATAGTCGGTAGTCTTTGAGGGTGTCTGAGGTGAGTATTTCGTGCCCCGTAATTTTAAGTACAAAATTTGTCCTGTTAATAATTATACGTGTGTAGCATATTTTTCACGAAAAAAAAAATTAGATGGGAAAATGTCTTAAATGAGTATTATGTTAGAACGTTTAAATAACTAATTGCATTATATCTTATAAATGGTGACACTTTATATATAATATTCTTAATGAAAGACTCATTATATAATTTAAATGCAGGCCTCAAAAATTTCGTGGATTCACAGTGCGCTACGGAAATAGTACATCACAAAATACTTTCATAAACATCTTAGTTACTTAATCGTAAATTGGTGACGATACCCGCTATGTTTAGACGAATTACCCTTCTATCTTGACTCCACAACATGCAATATGATGGGATGGGACTGTGCCCACTGGATAGCTGTGTGCACAAGGCTCAATGACATCTTAACATATCAAATCAAACCTCTAAGGCTAGCTTCGTAACTTGCCTAGTTAACAAAACCCATCATAGGAGTTACATGCAATAACACAAACAACTACTAGTGTAAAAAAAAAAAAAACCTGCATCAATGGCTACACCAAAAATGAGAATCAAGCTTCTTGTTGACAAAAGAGGCCAAAGGGTTCTATTTGCTGAAGCACCAAATGAATTTGTGGACTTTATTTTCCACATGTTTTCTTTACCTCTAGGTACCCTCATTGGGTTCATTGGATCAAAAGAAATGGTGGGTTGTTTAGGTAAACTCAAAGATAGCATTGAAAGCTTTCATAGTACTTACCTTCAACCTGGTGTCAAAAAAGATAACATCTTTAACCCTAAGACGCCTTTTAATGCTAGCACATTTCTGTTGTCGTACAAAGCTTCTACTGATCAAGCTAGTTCATCTAAAGCTATTTATAGGTGTTCCAATGCTTCGGAACATTGCTACAATTGTAGTAATCGCTCATCGTGTCGCTCAAACGCGACACTGGATCCGAAGTCCATATGTCCAAATTGCAGTGGTTCCATGAATATTGTGATGACACGGATACATCACAAGGACGTAGAGGTAGTGTTACTTAATGTATAAATCTGAGTTTTTTTTCTTCTTTTCAAGTTACTTTATTTCATGTCATTGCATGCTACAAACATATAGTTTTTAATGCAATAATTATGATATAAGGAGAAAAGTTGAGAGTTTGTATTAAAAAGGTACCACCAATGTGGCAATGATAATTATTTGATCGAAAAAAATTATGTTCCATGCCATAAATTAACCATATAATTTTTTTCTGTTCTTGTGAAAAAATTATATATTACGATGGCTCAAGTATATTTTTTCCTGGAATGAGTACTTAGGACTTAGGAGGAGGTTGCAGCGATGGAGAAGATTAACCAGGGGGGTGGCTATGTCAAAGAAGTTGTGACATATATGGTGATGGATGATCTGGTTGTGAAGCCTATGTCTACCATTTCAAGCATCACTCTCATCAATAAGTTTGGTGTCAAGGATCTGTCTCAACTCGAGGAGAAGATGGTCACTTTTGGAAAAGAAGAGGTATACTTGGTTAATACTACCTATATATAATTGTAAAACAATGAAGAAAAAAAGCTTTTTAGTTTCTTATCTCATAAATTTACATATAAAAACTGAGGGTTTTTCTTTCAACTAAAAACACCTACCAACTCTATAGATCCGTGCTTATGCTCATGCACAACATTTGTAAATCTGCTAATGGATTAGTTTATTTTATTAGCTAACATTTGGCTTTACTGAAATTTGAAAGCGCCGATAAGCTTGTTTTTCGGACTTATGAGTAATCGCTTATTTACGTTTGTAAGTTTATATGGATATGTTTATAAGTAAGCGCATCAGTTTTTCAAAATCTCAATAAGCCGACTAGGCCTAAAATTAAAAAATCCAAAAGCCCCTTAATATATGTACAGAGTAATGTAATTCTGTGTACATACTTTCTTACGTTTATTATAATATAGGTTGTTGATTGATTTGGCTAACAAATAGTGTTGTGTATTAATTATTAATCCCATGGCAAAATGTTAATAGGGGTTGAAGCTCTTGAAGGGGTCTTTGATGACTGATAAAGTGCTGACGACAATCTTTAGGCATTAGAAGTTGGATCATATTATATGGACCGTGTTGTCATATGGATATCTAGTTGATCAAAATATGTATCTTTTGGTATGGTGGTATGTTGTTCTCCTTTATAACTTGATCTTTTGTGCCTTAAGAAGGTAAAAACACTGTGTATTTTGGGCAAGTTCACTAATGTTACATGTTGTGTATTATGTATGTATTTTGCGTATGTTTTCATTGATGCATCTTTGTAGCGGTTACATATTTTGCAAAACTGTGTTGCTCTGTTGTTCTATGTCGCACTGTAACTAGGAATGCATTGAACCACTTTTCATGTTTATGTTTAGGGGTCGAAACAAGAAGTGTCATCACACATACAGATAATATACATGATACGAGTAGTCCGTAAACTTCTCAACTGTTGGCCCAATTGAGATGGATGTCGTTGTGTATTGTGATCTCAAAAGACAGAGACTTGCATTTGGAGTTTGGTTCTATGTTAATTAAATTTCATGTGAATAAATACTCCAATCAAACAAAATTTATTACTTCAATTTGTTTAATTGCAAAATTAAGTAGCGTTCAATTCTTATAAAGTAACTCCAAGGCTCCAAAAACTCTAGAGCTGCACACCGTTACCATTTATCCCCTATATAATTAAATCATCACATACACCTAAAAAATTATAATCCATCAATGGCTACACCAAAAATGACTTTGAAGCTTCTGGTTGATAAGAAAGGAGAAAGAGTGTTATTCGCAGAAGCCACAAAAGAATTTGTGGATTTCCTATTTCACATCTTCTCGTTACCTCTTGGTACGGTCATTGAGTTTTTGGGATCGAAACATATGGTGGGTTGCTTAGGTAAACTCAAAGATAGCATCCAAAGCTTGAATAGAACATACCTTCAGCCTGGTATACATAGAGATGATATCTTCAATCCAAAAAACATGTTTCAATGGAAACACATTTCTTTTGTCATACGGTGCTTGTTCAGATGGTGAATCTGGAACATCTAACACAATTTACAGGTGCTCAAACGCATCAATGAATTGCAGCTATTGTTGTAGTCATCACCAAGCTTGCAGGTCAAATGCTACAGTGTATGAGGGTGCAATATGTCCCGAATGCAGTGGTTCAATGAATATTGAAATGAATCCGGTGTTGCCTAAGAAGCCTCAAAAGAAAAAAAAGAAGATAGGTTACGTAAAAGAAGTGGTTACTTACATGGTGATTGATGGATGATCTCGTGGTGAAGCCAATGTCCACCATTTCAAGCATCACTCTCATCACTAAGTTTGGTGTCAAGGATCTTAATCAACTCGAGGAGAAGATGGTTTATTTTGGCAAAGATGAGGTATTATTATCGTATACATGTATAAACTTGTTTTGATGTTAAAGAATATTAATTAATAATTATCCATGAAACCTTCTTTCACATGTGCCGGTATTTACCTTGATTACATATATCTTATACTTCAAACAATTTTAGCTAAGCATCCGTGTTTATTTTATGACACACTTTGTCGATCTGAAATGATGTTTTGATGTTTTAGGTCTTAAAACCATTGAAGAGTGCTTTGAAATCTAATACCGTGCTGA
The DNA here is from genome assembly GCA_022545495.1 of Chrysanthemum lavandulifolium. Taxonomy (NCBI): domain Eukaryota; kingdom Viridiplantae; phylum Streptophyta; class Magnoliopsida; order Asterales; family Asteraceae; genus Chrysanthemum; species Chrysanthemum lavandulifolium. The sequence continues at coordinate 98,006,433 of CM040239.1, forward strand.
CAAAGGTCTTTCTTAGCGAAGTTGTCGAAGGTAATATGAGCAACAAGAGGTCAAAATGCAACCGAGTAAATGAAAGCATGTTTATTTAACATCCAATGTGGGTTGGTTCTTTACATTTAGAGAAACTCGACCAAAATCTGCTCCAATAGGCTTTTGTTTTATTGATATCCTGTTGAAGTATATAACTCTTGACACGGATTATATGTTCGGGGACTAATTGTGTCGTTGTTGTATTTGTGTTCTAGGCTTGTATCTATCTTTGGTTGTCATTAATGAAGTCCGGAAGTGTGAGGTGAAGTTGACATTTATTGAAAGATGGAGTCAAGGTCGGGTCAATGCTATTTAAGGCGATGGATTGCTAGGGTTTTCATTATCCTCTTCGCATATTGCAAACACACAGTTTACATATTATTCTCTCTTGTGATCAACCAAAAGTTACATTGTTTCTACGTTGTTATTCATTGTGAGGTTGAGTGTATTGTATGAACTATTGGCAAATTAGTCGATAGACTTGCACCTGAGTAGCAGTGGCAAGTTTGTGGGTTCTTGGTTTGTTATATTGATACTGATTAAGATCAGGGTCTTTCCGATCGTTTGTGGTTTTGGTTGATTAATAAAGAGATACTTGAATTGAGATTCAAGTTTGGTTTCAGTCCTATTGTTAAATTTTACATGGTATCAGAGCAAGGTCTCTTATCTTGCTCTAAAATCGGTTTTCTAAACTTTTAGGGTTTCAAATTTTTTTGGGGATTTTTTTTTTCAAATTGATTTGATTAAAACGCAATTAATCGTGATTAATTGGTTTCTTTTTACTTTAATTGATCAATCTTACAAGTTCTATTAAAACGCCTAATTTTTTGGAAAATTAGGGTTTCGGATTTTTTGGGGGTTTTGATCTCTGGCTTCGATTGGTGGTTGGTTGGTGTGTTCTTGATTGGTTTACTGGTTTTTCCGTTGAATCTTGGTGGTTGTTGGTGTTTTCCCTAAATCTTGAAATTTAGGGTTTGGTGGTTGTGTTTCTGGGTTGATTGAGATCGTGTGGGTTGTGATTCTTGTCTCAAGAATTGTAACTGAGGTTCTTGTTCATTGTTTTTCGATTTTGTGTGCACTGTAACACCTCTCGCACTCTTTATCTATCTTTATTCTTATTTCTTGTTTGGATTGACGGGGAGTAGGAGTTGGGATTGTTGGAGGTGATTGAGATTGTTGTTGGAGTGTTGTTGCTTTTATCTGTTTGTGTGTGCTTGATATGGAGTGATTTGCCCTTGACCTACCACCTTGAGTGGCAAGGAAGCCTGGGAACTACCTTCTTGTCTTTTCTTGTGTGTTTGCCTGTTTTTCTTTCATTATGTCTGTTCATGGTTATACTGATGATGAATATGAGGCTGATGAGCCTGTTACTTTGATTAGCAAATTGGATCTTAGTAATCCTTTGCATTTGCACCCTAATGACTCTGCTACCTTAACTGTTGTGTCTATCAAATTAAAAGGGACTGAGAATTATAATGTGTGGTCTTGTGCTATGTTGTTAGCCTTAGAAGGCAAGAATAAAATTGGTTTTATAGATGGGTCTTGTGGAAGATCTCATGTTGATGAAGTCCTAGGTAGACAATGGGATAGGGTGAATGTTGTGGTATTAGGGTGGATTTTAAATTCTATATCAGAAGAATTATTCTTGGGGCAAATTTTTTCAAAAAAAGCTTATGATGTATGGACTGAATTAAAAGAAACATTTGATAGAGTTGATGGTTCAGTTACCTTTAATCTGCATCATAAAATTAACTCTTTATCTCAAAATGGGAGTTCTATTGCTGAGTATTTTAATTAATTGAGCACTTTGTGGAAACAATTTGATGCTTTAATTCAGTTACCTAGATGTACTTGTCATGCTGCTGAGGATTTTAAAAAGCATAACCAGTTAATGAAACTTAAGCAATTCTTGATGGGGTTAGATGATTCTTACATGCAAATCGAGTAATATTTTATCTAGGATCCTCGCACGATGTTAAAGGGGCTTTTCTTGTTATTTCTAGTGAGGAGTCTCACGGTCTCTGATTCTTGGTTGGTCTTTGGGACTTCCCAAATGTCTCGATCATCGTGTTCAACTCAGTGTGCCCAATAGAGGGAACTCTCATAGGTCTTCTACCTCTGGAGGTTCTTTCAGACCTACTAATGGCCCTAGGAATAGTGATAATAGAAGGACTGCTGGTGGTCCTGTGTTAGTTTGTGAACACTGTGGTTTTAATGGTCATACTATGGATAGATACTTTAAGCTCATTGGTTACCCTGCTGATTTTGGTAAAAATAAAAGAACTGGTAATAGTCAAGGGGCTCAAAATTTTAATAAAAGATATGTTAACAATAACAATTCTGTTGGTTCTAGTTTCATACGCTTTTCGATGAGCAGTTTCAAAGCTTCTTTCCTTGATTAAAGAAACTTACATTAATAATGTTGGAAATGGGAAAAATGTTCATGCCAATATGGCAGGTATTATTTTCAACAAAAGTAAACTCGTTAATAAAAACTTTCACAAGTTTTTTTGTCATAATAGTAAAATGAGGACTGCACTTGTTGCAGCTGGTGTTATTGTTGATTCTGGAGCTAACCAACACTTGACTTACACTGACAAATTTTTAGTGAATGCTATTGATATTTCCAAACTTTGTATTAAAGTTTCACACCCCAATGGTACTGAATCTTTAATTACCAAGGTTGGGAACATCATCCTCACTAAACATTTGACTTTGTATGATGTGCTGGTTGTTCCTGAGTATTGTGTCAGTTTGATGTCTGTTCATAAAGAGGCTAGAGATAGCAAATTTGTTATTGCTTTTGATGAAGCTAAGTGTTATGTGTTACCTCAGGATTTGAGGGGGATGAGTGTTCTAGGGATTGGTAGACAAGTGGATGGTTTATACTACTTTGATGGAGATCAAGGTATTGACCTAGGTGCTAAGAATTTTAAGACTGTTTGTGGCTTACTGATGAGTGTCTAAATACTCATCATTTTTATACTGTTTAGAACTACAAAAACATCTGAAAACACTCAGAAATGCATCAAAATGATGAAAATATCACAAACAAGTGTTTTATGTGTTTTAAATGCAAAAATATCAAAATCGGTGAAAAGCGTATCAAGTTTGCATAATTGGCGCTTTAGTCCCCAAGTTTCAAAAGTTGTCAAATCTAGTCCCTGGTAATTCAGAAAACTTGTAAAATGTCATTTAAGATCCATGGGATTCAAAAGTTGTCAAAATAAACCCTTTAAAGTTTAAAATATACAAAATGACAACTTTAGTCCCTCAAGTTTGGAAAATGTCAAATATAGTCCTTGGTTAATTTAAAAAGTGAAAATTATCAAATTTTAACCTTGTACTATTCAATAAATGACAAAATTGGTCCTTATGGTCATTTTTGGAGAAATTACAAGTTAGGCCCTTAAAGTTTCAAAATTGGCAGATTTGGTCCTTGGACTTGCAAAAATGGAAAATAATCAATAATGGTCCTTGTACTATTCACATATGGCAGGTTTAGTCCTTATGATAAGATTGGAAAAGTTTCAATATCAGGCCCTTAACTTTGCAGGAATTACATTTTTGGTCCTTGTGGTTAACTAGCTAACAAGCCAAACGGATCCTTTATATTATCTCAGGCCCAAATCCAATAAACCAACCCGGCCCAAAAATTTAAATAAAAGAAAAACCGCGCCACTGTAGCACTATCTCTCCCATGCCAGTATAACCAAAACCAGGCGGTTTTCCACCTCACCTCCACCTCATCACAGCTGCCAAATACACTCATCACCATCCTCCACCTCATGAGATAGCCCACAAACTGCAGTTAATGCTTCCCCACCATAGACCTTTCACTGTTCCACTCACATCCCCTGTTTTTGCTTCTACATCACACCAAATCCATTGAAACTTAACCTTTTGTGTCCCCTACACCTCCACAACACCCCAAGATTCCTTAATTACCCTGAAACTATCTCAAGCAACCAGGTACACTTTTGGCGCCAAAAGTCTTTTAAACGGATAGGATGAGTTTGACTCATCCAATGGCTAAAATTGTTGATGGGATATGATCAGAAGCATGTGGAGTATCTCAAAAGTCTATAAAGAAGGGAAGAGAAGCAAGGAAGAAGCTATCTAGTTTTTAATTTTAATTAGCTTATGTCGTTTAACTTAATTTTGATTTTCAAGTGTATTTCTTAGCCTTAAAGTACTGTTTATCTCATATTCAGTGTATTATACAACTTTTGCAACAAGTAATTTCAAGTTTCAAGTTCGATTTCGGTTTATGCATTTCAAGTTCAAATTATCAAAATCATCAATGTTGTTGTTAGATGTTATTAAGGATGAAATAAGCCACATAAGCTCCTAGAAAGCTTATTAAAGCTTTTAGAGACTTTAAAATTGAGTTTAGAATCAAAAGAAAAAATCATCAAAATACCAAATAAATAGTTGAAAAATAAAAATCATGGTGAAAGATGCAAGAAAGCTGGAGCAGGGTTTATATTGGATGGCCTTGGGACTAGTGCTTCTTGGGAAGCTATAGGCTGTGTTTGTGTGACTCAGTTCTCAGCTTTTACTTGGAATCCATTTGTAAGCTCTTTTGATCCAATTTGGTATTTTACTGTTTAAGTGTTTATAAGCTTAAATTCCTGTGTCTTCATGTTCATTAGTGTTAGTTAAATATAATTAAGCTTTAAAACCAGTCACTTGTTCTTTTCAATTTGTAGTTATCAAAAATCTTATTTTCACAGTTAATTTAACATAATTGTAATTTCTCAGTCTTATGTTGTTATTGTTGTGGTTTAGTGCTTATTCAGTCTTAATATATGATATTATAAGGTCTTAAATCAAGTTCATGATCTTAATCTGTGTTTCTCTTTGAAAATCATCAAAACAGTTTACTTAAAGGGGTGTTTGGTTTACTGTGTAAACTGCATTAGAAGGATGTTTATGTTGTTGTTTGTTGTTGTTTAGTGTTACATTAGTCCAATATAAATCAGTGCAATAAGAAAAACCAGTGCTCTTTTGGTTAAAAGTCAAAATCAAGTTTAATCTTGATTTATTTGTTAACTGTTGGAATTTAGACTACATAATCATACATACTAGCTTAAAAGTTGTTTATCTAGCTAAAATTAGTCTCATATTACCTTAATATATCATAATCAGTAGCCTAGGATCATTCAAATCTCACAAAAGTCAACTTTGTTTCATTTTCAAAAAGTCAAAATGTGCTCTGTGCATAGTTTTAAGCTCAGAATCACAAGCTTGCAAAAAGCTCACTAGTTAACCTCAGCTTGTGATTCTTGGTTTTTTGTGAAGCTTACCTGGCCATCTTTAAGTTACAAGCTTAAAATTTCAATTTGTAGCTTATTTGCTAAGCCTGCAAGTGCTTATAAGTTTGTCCCAATTTACTCAGCAATCACTGATTCATACTCAGTGATTTTCTAGTTTTTTTTAATAGCTTCTCACAAGCTCTTTATTGTAATCCAATTTGTGTGATTTAGCTTTTTGGAAAGCTTAACTGGTCAACTTGTTTATTCCAGTATTTGTTTTCATTTTATAGCTTATTTCAGTACTTAAAATTAAGCTACAAAGTGCCTAGTAATTCAAAATAGTGTCCTGTGTTCCAGTTAAGCTTTTGCTTATTTGGAATTTGTTTAAGTGCTTATTTTGAATTCATTGAGCTTTTTCAGTTGTGATTTTAGCTTATCATCATTCATCTAGCTTAATCTCAGTTACCCTTAGCTTATTCACTAGCTTATAGCCATCTTAGCTTAAATCCTTGTTCTTATTTCAATTTTTGTTATCTGTTAAGATTTTGAGCTTATTCTGAGCTTATTAATCATTTTCATAAAAAGTCACAGTTATAAAAAGTGCTTATTTTTAGTAGCTTAACAAGTTTGTGAAGAAAAGTCCAAAATAAAAGTTAGCAAAAAGCGGTCTTGGGATTCGAACCACAGCCACCCACCACCACACCACACACACACCATATCCTGCCTAGGGTGTTTTTCGCTTTTCTTTTGCACCATTTAATATATAACCCATCTTTGTACAATAAGCTTATACGAGCTTATTTACTTATTTCCAGCTTATTTTTTATAGCTTTTTCAACTTTTGTATTTTTATAGAATTGTATTAGTATTAAGTATTTTATAAAAAAGTTTCAGATTTTTCTCAATAGTTTTAGTATTTTTAAACATTTAATTAGTGTAAAATCTTATTTAATTCATAATAAACAATATAAAAGTCTAAAAAATATAAATCTTTTTTCTAAAATTTTCTTTTGTCACTTACCTAAGAAAACATGGCATTGCAGGCTTGGTCATCCTTCTGACCAAGTGTTGGCAGTACTAAAAGGTGAAATCAGTTTTCAAGATAAAAATGACATTGAGCCTTGTGACATTTGTCAAAAGGCAAAACAAACTAGAGAGCCTTTTCCATTAAGTGATCATAAAACAAAAAACCTTGGTGATCTTGTTCACCTGGATCTTTGGGGTCCTTATAAAATCAAAAGTAAAGAAGGTTATAGATATTTTTTAACTGTTGTGGATGATTTCACCAGGGCTGTGTGGGTGTATTTACTTAAGAGTAAACATGAGGTGTTTGATTGTATTTTGGTCTTCTATAATCTTGTTAAAACACAGTTTGATAAAAGTGTTAAGATTTTTAGAAGTGATAATGGGACTGAATTTGTTAATAATCAATTTTCTAGTTTTTGTAAAGAAAAAGGTATTATACATCAAACATCTTGTGCTTACACTCCTCAACAAAATGGGATTGGTGAAAGGAAACATAGGCATCTCTTGAATGTTGCTAGATCCCTTATGTTTCAGGGGGGATTGCCTTTGTTTTTGTTGTCTGAGTGTATTCTAACTGCCACTTACTTGATTAACAGATTGCCTTCTTCAGTGCTGAGTGGAAACTCTCCTTACAATCTTGTTTTTGGTAGAAAACCTGTTTTTAGTCATTTAAGAACTTTTGGTTGTCTTTGTTTTGCTACTATTCTTACCAGCAATGATAAGTTTAGTAGTAGAGCAGAAAAATGTGTTCTTGTTGGCTATTCTAACTTTCAAAAAGGTTACAAACTATACAGTCTTGAGAGGAAACAATTTATCTTTTCTAGGGATGTTAAATTTTTTGAAAATGTGTTTCCTTTCAAGATAAAACACTCTTCTGATACTCCTGACCCTCTCAGTCAGGGTTTAGAGCATGTTAATTTCTTTGATGAAGTTGCATGTGATAGCCCTGACACACCCAATGATGATAATACTCAAACCGCTACCCCTTTGGGTGGCAATAGTCATAATGATCATCATGAGGATGATGGTAGCAACTCCTTGCATTTTGGCAGCCCAACTATTGACCAAGTGCAGAATGATTTGGGGCATTCTGCTGGTTCCAATGGGGTTGCTAGTGCAAGTGAGATGGCTGCAACACCTCTTGGTGTGAACAGTTCTGAGGGTGTCAGTAGTCCCCTACCAGACCAGACAGAAGAGTTGGTTTTTGATAACATTGATCAGCCTTCTTTAAGAAGGTCTGATAGAACATCTGTTTTCCCAAATAAATACAAAGATTTTGTCATTGATTCCAAAGTTAAATATGGTCTTGAAAAGTTTGTGAGTTATTCAAAACTTAATTCTGAAAACTTTTGCTTTACTGTTGAGCTAAATAAAGTTGTTGAACCAAAATCTTTAAGAGAAGCTTGTAAGGAACAGCACTGGAGAGATGCAATGGATAAGGAAATGCATGCCCTTTATAGTAATGACACTTTTGAGATTTGTGAGTTACCTGTTGGTAGAAAGGCCATTGGAAATAAATGGGTTTATAAAATTAAATATAAATCCTCAGGGGAAATTGAAAGGTACAAGGGTAGATTAGTTATAAAATGTTATAGTCAAAAGGAAGGTGTTGACTTTGATGAAACATTTTCTCTGTGGTTAAAATTATTCTTTATTAGGTGTGTTATTAATCTTGATGTTCAAATGTGTTGGCCTATATATCGCCTTGATGTTAACAATGCCTTTCTTTATGGTGATCTTAATGAAGCTGCTTATATGACATTACCGGAGGGTTATTTTGATGTTAATGATAAAAGAGTTTGTAGATTAAAAAGTCTTTGTATGGGTTAAAACAAGCACCCATACAATGGAATGCTAAATTGACCGGTGCTCTTGTTGAGCATGGTTTCAAACAGAGCAAAAGTGACTACCTCTTTTCACTAAAATTGACTCGGTAACTTTGTTGCTTTACTTGTGTATGTGGATGATATAATAATCATGGAATAATTTGGAAGAAATTGAAAGGTTTAAAGCTTTTTTGAAATCTAAATTTCAAATTAAAGATTTAGGAAAGCTTAAATACTTTCTTGGCATTGAAGTGATTGAAACTGAACAGGGTGTTTGCCTAACTTAGAGGAAATATTGTTTGGATTTGTTAACTGAGTTTGGCTTACTTGCTTGCAAACCATTTGCTTTTCCTCTTGAACAAAACTTGTTTTTAACTAGTGAACCTACTATAACTGATCCTGTGATAGATAAGTTGTTGAATATCAAAGTTGATTGGTAAACCGATTTACTTAACTCATACTTGGCACGATATTGCCTATTATGTTCATTGTTTGAGTCAGTTTATGCATAAGCCTCTTAAATCTCATTTAAAAATTGCACTTAAAGTTTTGAGATACCTAAAAGGTTCTCCTAGGATGGGTATTCATATTACCGGTGCCCAAATGTTTCTCTTGAAGCATTTGTTGATGCAGACCAGGCAAAGTGTGTTGTTACTAGGAAATCATCCTTCGATTTTGTTTATTCTTGAATGGTTCTCTAGTTTCTGGAAAAGCAAAAACAAAACACCATTTCTAAGTCATCTGCAGTAGAGTAGGCTATGGCTTCGCTATTCAAGTTGTTTGGGTTCTTAAAATTCGGATGATTTGAAATGGGAACATTTTCTACCGTTAAATTTTTTATGATAGTCAAGTGCTATCAAAATAGCAGCTAATCTTGTGTTCCATGAGAGAACAAAGCATTTGGAAATTGTCTTACATTTTGTAAGGAAAAGATTTTAATGGTGTTATTAAAGCGAAAAGATTCATCCGTAGATCAAGCTGGCGATGTATTTACTAAAGGATTAGGCAAGCTTCAACATAACAAGCTTGTGGGTAAGCTGGCATGGTTGATATGTTCCGTGTTGGAGTTAAGGGGGATGTTGAAGTATATAACTCTTGACCCGGAATATATGTTCGTGGACTAATTGTGTCATTGTTGTATTTGTGTTCTAGGCTTGTATCTATCTTTGGTTCTTTGTTAGCTAAAGTCCGGAAGTTATTGAAAGATGGAGTCAAGGTGGGTCAAGGCTATTTAAGCCGATGGATTGCTAGGGTTTTCATTATCCTCTCTTCGCATATTGCAAACACACGGTTTACATATTATTCTCTTGTGATCAACCAAAAGTTACATTGTTTCTACTTTGTTATTCATTGTGAGGTTGAGTGTATTGTATGAACTATTGGCAATTAGTCGATAGACTTGCACACCGAGTAGCGATGGCAAGTTTGTGGGTTCTTGGTTTGTTATATTGATCTTGATTGAGATCGGGGTCTTTCTGATCGTTTATCGTTTTGGTTGATTAATAAAGAGATACTTGAATTGAGATCCAAGTTTGGTTTCAGTCTTATTGTTAAATTTTACAATCCCGCATTTGTCTTTAGTATGATTTGAGTTCTAGTGGGTACATCTCAACACTTCAGCTTGTAGCCGTTTTGAATATGATGGGTTTTGTGATATGTGTTGAACCACTCATAATAAACCGGGAGCTTTACAGCTAAATGTGCATTTGCTTAGATGAACAAAATCTATAACAGATGTTTACAAAGTATTTATCATATGCATGTACAAATGAAACATAGGTGGTCATATGTGGCAAATCCTAACCCAGCTTTTAAATATTTTATCTCATATGTGTATGCATTCTAGCGGGTTGAATATTTAAGAAAAAATCGGCAGCATTTCCCCTCAACTCCCCAAGTATCCGTATAAAACGCAAACTCGTAGGACTAAGGAGAAATGTATACTGATTTTTTCTTAAAATTCTAACCCGTTAAAACGTGTACACATCCTAAATGAGACAAAATATTCAAAAGCGATCCCAACGAGACCCGCCGAAATTAATCTCTATTAGATTAGTTTCGGACATGTACGAACTAATTTCATATCATGATCTACTAATAACTTCAAGATGCACATGCTATATATAAACAAATAAGCGTATCAACAATATAAGTATATACAACTATTTAGAACTAATAATAAAAATATAAATAATGTTACAAATACCAAAATGTTCATAAAACTCACCTTATGATTCGAATATTTATTGAGCGGAAAATCTCTAATATGGATACATGATGAAGAAATTTATACCTATACAAATATCAAAATATATATATAAGTTAAGTATAAAAGAGTTATAATGAGTAAAAATAAATAAAACTATCCACAAAATATAACTATTACCTTGTATGTGGTTTTGTGAGGTTTAAGTGAAATTTATTATGGTTGTTGATTGGAGTGTTTAATGTTATGGTTTTGAAAGGTTTGAGTTGAGAAGGAATAAATGAGAAGAAGTAAATGTGGGTGAATAGGAAGCAAGTTCCTGTTGGGGGGAGCAGATATGGGTTTTTTTTTTTTTTTTTTTTTTTTACGGTTATATAAAAACCGTAGCAGAAACGAAATCAATTACCACGGTTATTAAGAAACCGTAGCAGAAAACATTTATTTGGCACGGTTTACAAATAAACCGTAGCATAAAACAAAGAAAATCACCAAACCGTAGCAATTGAGTTTTAGTTATCACGGTTTTTATTAAAACCGTAGCAAAAAACTTTATTTTCTTCTTTTGGTACGGTTTTTTGTGTAACCGTGTCTAATTACCGTAGCAATTTTGTAGTAGTGTAATCTCGTAGAACAGATGTTCAAAATATGTTTACAAAGTATTTATCACATACAACAGGATGTTAAAAAATGTTTGCAAAGTACGTAGCAGGGCCATCTCATGAATCGGCGAAATTTTTTAGGGTCTTGTACGAAATTATATAATGAGGCATTTCGTTAAGCAATATTATATATAAAGTGCCGCCGTTTATAAAATATAATGCAATTAGTTATCTAAACGTTCTAACATATTACCTATTTGATATTTTCACATCTAAATACTTTTTTATTCGTGAAAAATATGTCTACACATACATAAAATTATTAACGGGACAAATTTTGGCGCCCTAAAATTCCGGCGCGGCGATGATTTCACTTGTGACACCCTCAAAGACGGCCCTGCAAAGTAGTATAAGAAAAAAGACCAAAAGTCATAAGAAAACAAAGTTGATATACAAACGCGTACAAAGCATGAAGAAAGTCGACTTCAATGATGAGCTATAAGTCAACATTTAAAAGTCACAGAGAAACATTTACATACTCGATACACATAGAGAACATTTACGTAGTCGATATACGTCATACATTCAAGTCAACAAAATAAAGCATAAACTCATAAAAAATGAGCTAAAATGAAAAATATTACCGTAACTTATTGTAAAAAAACTCCGTTAGAAAAAACTCTTGGATCTTCACGTTCTTTTAATTATTGTCTGGTCAATGAGTTTTTTTTTTTTTTTTTTTTTTTTTTAATTTAAAAGCGGTTTATCACACCTCTTATAAGGAAGGTTTCGTCATTCAGCACGTCTGTTGGTTTATAATCCCGTGTGCACACGTAAAGATTTATAACCTCAGCTCGTTGCATCATATTGTTTTGTAACTGTGACTAATTAATTACTCCTACTAATTTAAGGAACATTATGATAACAATATAAAAGGTAAATCGCAAAAAAAATTATTACACCTGAGGCCGATTCAAATTTAAGTTATTCGACATTATTTATTTATTTGTTTACTCTTTTTGATTTAAAATATTTAAGTTATTTATTTTTTTTTTTTGCAATGTACTCCCTCTGTCTCAATTTAATCACAAATTTTAATAAAAGTGTGGCCACTTTAATTTTCAATCACACGAATAAAATATTTTCTCTTTAGATTCTTTAGTTTTTACTTAAAATAAAAAGTGGACAATCTTTTTGAGACATCCAAAAATGGAAATATGGACAATTAAATTGAGACGGAGGGAGTAATGTTTTTCGAAAGATGATATAAATCATTTTTGTTAGACAATGAAACCCGTAGGTATAACTTTATTATTCACCATTATTTATAATGGCAAAACCCTAGATGCCCTAAACTCACAAACCGGCTTGGGCCTATTTATTCTCTAATACTCCCATGATTCGGCGGTGAAATCAATGAAAGCTCGAACCGGAGTAGGAAACTAAAAAAGACAAAATAAAACAATAACTAAAATAAAGCAGGATAACCTAAAGTATCCCAAACAATGTCTCGGGAATAAGAACCCTAGATTCGACACCAACAAAAGTCGTCTCGGGAATTGATACCTGGATTCGACATCAACAAAAGTCGTCTCGGGAATTGATACCTGGATTCGACACCAACAAAAGTCGTCTCGAGAATTGATACCACGATTCGACACCAACAAAAGTCTTCTCGAATTGATACCCGATTCGACAAACAAAAGTCGTCTAGGAATTGATACCTGGATTCGACATAAAAAAAATAAATAAATAAATAAAAATTAAATAACTTTTTTGAGGAAATTTCATAAACGAACACTTTCGATACTACTTTACACATATAAACCTCGCTATATATTTTTCTAAAACGAAATTTTCAATATTATCGTTAGATTTCTACATAATAGGTTTTAAACCGTACACGTGTATCATCATTTTCTTGCGTGAGTTTGGGCGTGATACAAACCAAGTAAAGTGAGGCGTGTTAGGCGTGCCACAGGCGGGAAGGTGAGCTGGGCGTGGCCTGTGCGTGGCAGTGATTGTATTCTTGAGTTTGATGGTGCAGTGAAAGGAAATCGTGGATCAGCTGGTGCTGGAGTTGTGTTACAGGATGTTGATGGAAGTCTGGTATATTCGAGCTACTCAACTTATATATCACACACTTATCATCATCATTTAGTATATGTTGCAGTATTGGGCTTACTGGTGTTGAAATTTATGGGGCCCGTGAGTAAACAAGTTGCTGAATATAAAGCACTGATTTTAGGATTGAAATATGCTCTTAAGAGAGGATTTTGTCGTATTCACGTGCAAGGAGATTCTAAACTTGTTTACATGTAGGTATTTGTTATGCTTACAGAGTATCTCATCCTTATGTTGATCTTGATTATTTTACGTACATACTTATATAACCGGATTTAGGACATTGATTGTGACATGTACGAAAATGACATTTTTTGGTCATTTTGGTAAAGTGTAGGAAAAAGGTTTAGTTTGGGAATATGAGTATGTATAAAGTTCATTTTCGTAATTTACTTTTTTTTTTTTCCTTCGCAACAGTAAATTATATGTAGACAAATCTTCAAATCTTGAAGTCTTCAAAGCCAAGGTTGAGATCTATAGTCAACAATGACGCAAGTGTTTTTTTTTTTTTTTTTTTTTTTTTTTTTTAAAAGAATAGGAAAAAAAATTGGGTTAGAGATGATTGAGAGGGTTGGGAAGGAGAAGCGATGAGACGAAGGAGGAGGCAGAGAAATAGGAGATAGGAGGTTTGACGTGGCTTAGAGTAGGTGGCTCAACATAGTCACCTAGTCTCGAGGATCGACCCATTCTCAAACCATGTTAGACAATGAAACCGTAAGTATAACTTTATTATTCACCATTATTTATAATGGCAAAACCCTAGATGCCCTAAACTCACAAACCGGGCTTGGGCCTATTTATTCTCTACTAATTTTATCTAATGAATTGGTAAATTAATGTGACATATCGTTATAATTGAGCATTTACAAGTGATCTCGGCTAAAATTATGCTCGCTAATCGCTTACAAAAATTCGAAAAAAACCTCACTTGCATAAAAAATAACTTCAATACCTTAAATTAGGAAAAAAAAAATTGATTATCTAAAATTCAAATGGACCTTAAGTGTGATATATTTTAGTGCGATTTGCCCAAATTTAGAGTCTATGAGCAATATGTGCAATTTATAAACTTGTAAAAGATAATTTTGTTCTTGCATCGGTAAAGTAGAACATAAAAATAGCTCATCTTAGAAAGTGTTAATTGAAAATTTTAATAACCAAACAAAATATAACATTAATATGCACTTAAGTTGAAAATGAAAAGCAAGATATAAAGTTCTTGTGTAGTTTTTTTTTGTTTTTTGATTTTTTTTTTCTTTTTTTTTTAACTGATTATTTTCAACCATTACTTAATTATATCTATATACTAAAGATGAAAGTAACGGTTTACATTATTGTAACGGTGTTAGTGGTGTGGCACTTTGTGATTGGTTATAATACATGTGTTGCCTTATTGCTATTGTCTAAGAGGCAATTGTGAGTGATTTCAACTGTAGAACGTTAACCCACAACTGTTTCACCGTTTTCTTTCTCCCACATATTCTAGATCTGTCTCATAATTCACACATTTGATACCAAAAAAAAAAAAAAACAACAACGCCCCTGTCTTCTTTCTCGAATCAAAGGATCAACACCCCTGATTTATCCTAATTATAATCTCAATTTGATTGGAAGTGAACGATTCATAACCCTACCGGTTACAAAAATGGTTTGTCAATTGATTGTACCATCTTATTATAGGCGGCGATCTCTTTCTTTGATTCCTTTTTGAGGTATGATTTATTGTAATTACTTTTTTTTCCACGGTTTAATTGAATCATTTTTTACTTTTTTTGCTTCTACATATGTTTTCAGTAATTGATTTTGTAATGTTAAACTAGGTGAAAACTTTATTTATTTTTATTTATTTTATTATTATTTTTTGGGCTCCATTAATTGTTGTAGTTTTTAGCTTTCGTTAACATAGCGTACTTTGTATTAGGAGATGAGGCATTTTGGAAGAACCATTCATGATGTATGTTGGATGTAGGTTAATAGCGTTTTTTTTTTTTTTTTTTTTTTTTTTTTTTTTTTCAGTTTAAGTGGTAATTGATTGTATATTATATTTTTAGGAATTTTAACATGCAATTTTCTATGTTTTAAATGGTTGTTCACTTATGGTATTATGGGGTGTTCACTTTTCATATTAGTTGCTGTAACAACTGCCACTTGCATCAAAGAATAGAACGTATTACTTTGATCTTTAGTATAATAGTATAATGTCTCGGGTATGTTAGGCTTAAAATGTCCTGTTGGTTTTATGAGATGGATCTTTTGGTGTTTGTAATAATTTAGGTGAAAATGTCAGAAATTTAAGTTTCGTTGTTGCTCAAGTCATTCCATTTTTAGGTTTTAGGCTATCTTTGGGAAAATAAATGTGGTGAGCAGTATTCGGCCACGAAAAACTAATCCTACTACTGATGTACTATGATTGCTTTTTCTTGGTCGAATACTGATCACCGCTTATGATTTTCATAATGCATCCACCAAAAAGTTTGGTCTTTCATACAAGATTCCAATTTTTACGCTCGCATTTCAAGTTGAATTTTACATATTTAATGGAATAATATTACTTAGGGATGTTTCGATTACTTTATATGTATACATCCGTTAGCACAAACTTGCCAAGTGACTTTCATCTAAAATGCTAATTGCCTAACAATTGTATTAATGTTTTATTCCTTTTATGGAATAGCCTTATTTGCTATTTTTAATAGTTTATGTGAAAATGTGATAGTGTAGTTGAATTTAGGTATTGTAATGGTTTTGAAAAAAATAAAATAAAATAAAGGATGGTATATTTGGCATCGTTTTTATGTTGATGTTTATGTATTCCAGTCAGTAATATCAAATTTGCGTTTCGTAATTGCTAAATTGATGATTTTTTTTCTGGCTATTCTTGGGAAAGCGAAAGTTGTTATCAGTCTTCGGCCAAGAAGAAAATACTCATGCTACTGATGTACCGGTAACATTTTCCTTTGTCGAATACTGATAACCACTTATGCTTTCTGCGGAGGTTTTTTTACGTCTTTGGCATCATGCACCTGCCAACAAGTTTGCACTTCGATACAACATTTCACTTTTTTTTAGGTTGCAGCAATTTGCTTTTACTTGGAATTATGTGTATTACATGGAAAGATATAAGTTACGTTTTTTTTGGATTATGTTATCTGCATAAATCCATTTGCAACAATTCAGAAAGTAACTTTAAGCTAAAATGCTAATGACCTGAGAACCATATTGACAGTGTTGTTTACCAACTTATTTTAGTTAGATAAGACCAGCCTATTAAGTAAGAATCTGATTACTTTTCGGCTTTAGGGGTTGTTTCGATGTGTTTTAACTGCTTATGGAAACATTGACCACTTTTACTTCTATACAACATTACACAAATTTACCACAACCATTGAAATTTAGTTGACGGTCGCTCATAATGATAATGTTTAAGATATCAATGTACTTAGCTTATCAGAACATAGTCCAGATTGCTTATTCGGTGATGACGATACACATTTGATTATTTGGGTACCTTTTTATGCAACATTGGAATTGGAATGGACATGGAACAAGAGTTGCATTGGAATGTTGTGCAAAATATTAAGATGACTAAAGATTTTATACCTACTGGTAAGGATCGTCTTTAGTGTTTCTTAATTCTAAGCAACCATCTGTGTCTTTATGAACGACAATGCTTCGTATGAATTACGTATAGGTAAATAACCAATTTAAATAACCATAATCAAATAATTCCATATTAGTTACTTTAACAACTGGAAGTTGCCTCAAAGAGTAGAACGTGTTGGGTCAGGTAGGATAGGTTTACATGTTTAGTTGGTTTTATGAGATGGCCCTATTGGTGTTTCTAATAATTTAGGTGAAAATGTGACAAACTTGTGATTTTTAGCTATTCAACTCATTACAGTTTTGTGTTACAGCCTACCTGTGGCAAAAGAAATGTGGTGAGCATATTGGAATCAATTTTTCTTGGTAGAATACTGATAACCGCTTATGATTTAAAGAATGCATCCAGCAACAAGTTTAGTCTTTCATAAAAGATTTCATTTTTTTCCGGTTTCAGGTATTTACTTTCAAGATGAATTTTACATATTTAATGGAATAATATTACTTAGGGATGTTGGGTACTTTTTTATGCAGCATTAGAATCACAATGGACATGGAACAATAGTTGCAGTGGAATGTTACGCGAAATCTTAAGATGACTGAAGATCTTATGCTTACTGGAAAGCATCGTGTTCACCATTTTCTCAATTGTAGACAGCCATCTGTGTCTTTATGAAGGACAATGATTTATGTGAACTGCGTTGTTTGAAATTTATCAAATTTTGGCAAAGCCACTGTCATACAATTGCAGCCATTGCGGTTTGGTCCACTCTTCACAACTCAAAATTTGCTTTTAAGGCTTATGAATGCCTTTTTTTTTACCACCGATTGGTTGCAATGGATTAAATTAGCCCAGTCTATTGCCTGGCCACGACTTACTTATTTGGTAATTTTGTAGCCATATACGTCTATATTGGCATGGCATACCATCCTATCCCTATGAAATAAACTTCTGATTGAAAGATTGCCGGATAATATCGGTTTTGCCATTATGATGCCATTAGTGTTGTATGTCAATGTCGTTGGGTATAATTGATATGCTGCCTTAGTGGTATTGGTATCGTTGTTTGTGTAAGTGGTTTTCTACACTTGAGTCCAACTATCACAACATGTTTGCACACGTGAATTACTCTCATCTGTTGTAAACGTACTCTGATGCATTAGATGAACAGATACTGTGCCATTTATCTGATGGTTTCATGCCAACAAGGAATTACTTTATATTTTACTACACTTACATTTACCTATTAGGAATACCAATTATAGGTTCCCATATACTGATTCCATATTTGTTGTTATTGCAGGTATGTATATGCAGACGGCTGCAATCAGTAGCTGTCGAGATGAAATATGTAGTTGTACAGGCTCATTCGAAGAAGATAAGTTCCTAATTTATTCTCTGCTTCTGTAGGCTAAAGTAATCATATTAAACTTTTTATTTTAGTATACACTTTACATATTAAATGATAACTATTCGTACTGACCCTATATTCTTAACTTCCCACAGTGGCAGAAGGCATGACAGGGATCTTCGTCGATTGTATGGAAAAAAAAAAACCACGATATTCTTGGGCTGTTAGATGTCATTTTGTGAAACATAAATCTACTAAAGCACGCGATTTGTGTATCACAAGATAGCATTTAATAGCCCAAAGATATCGTCGATTTTTTTTTCTGCCTCATAAAGTGAACGCCGATTTACAAATTAAATTATGCGCCGTTGCTAAAAGAAAACTAATATTAGTATCGTTAGTCGGATAATTGTTAGGATATTTATTGTATCATCACACTTACAGCAGGTTACATGTCTAATACGATTATCACATATTTTTATGATGCAGGTTATCTTTCCAAAGAATAGTCTCACATGTGAATTTAGTTCAAGGCTTATCTATAATACCAAGATGCATGTGCCTAAAAAAAAAAAAAAAAAAAAAAAAAAAAAAAAAAAAAAAGGCACAAAAAATTAAGAACCAATATTGTTGAACTATTAGATGCTATTTTATAAGACATCAATCTTATGTAGAATACAGATTTATATGTCATAAAATAGCATTTAATAGACCAACAATATTGTGATCTTTTATTTTATACGGCGATTGGTTATGCTACCGATATATTCCTGTGAATAATCATAATAAGGTATTGTAATTTTTCCAACCACAACTATCATTGATAGCTAATATCCAATATAAAAACAATATTATTTGTTCAATTGAAAATTTACATTCATATATGTATATTTTAATCATGCGATTTAGTTGCATTAACAGGTAAACAGGTCCACAAAGATAGCCGCTCAAACAGATTTAATCTTGAAACAGTGGAGACGGTGTTCTTTCAGAATGGATCTTGAAATGCAGGCACAATAAAAGGTGACCATCATTTATAATTATTTAACAGAAAGACTGGCTTTTATTTAATCAAATATTTAACAACCATCTGCCAAATCCTAGACCCATATATCACAACGCCACTCAAACTAAAATTCACCACAAATACATGACTGCAAATACAAAGACCAACATAAACAAGACATCAACACCACCATCTGAGTCGACCATCTGTGCGCACATGCTTACCAATCCATTAAGCCCTTAAGTTTCTGGATAAACAGATCATTGTTACGAAAGTTTAGTTCCAGTTCAGCTGCCAGAATGCGCATTTGAATGAGCTTTTGTTCATCTCTTGCCTCTACTTCTCTTAGATATTATGCAGTTTTCTGGGCATAAACATTCCCGATTGTTTCCAGCTCTTGAATAAAAGTAAGCCTCTCACGAGTAACACTGACCAAGCTAGCGCATAGGCCATTCATTTGCTGTGACATTTGAATATCTTGGCCTGCAGCTTGGCGACAGTACAACACTAGCATATCAGACCAGTTATTCGAATTTGCTTCACTTCTAAGCTGATCACACTTAGGCCGCCTAGACATAGTGTTTGATTCCTTATTTATTACAAGTTATGACCAAATTGATATCCACTTAGCCTCTCTTAAATAGCAAAAGCAAGGCTACATCTTTTGCATAATGACAAACACAATGCTCATATGTATAAAACATAATTACACATTGAATACTATTTGCATAAAAACAAAAGACAGAGAATCGATACTGTTTTTTAGACTTCTACTTTATTTGCTTGAATGGTATCTAGCACAAATAATTTATGCGCGTCTTTTATTATATGTTCTCATTATTACATTATTTTGCAATAGCATCTTATATCACAATCTATGCCATGGATTACAGATACATACCACTTTTAATCTTTAACCAAAATATACAAGTGGCACAGCCATCTTGATCTAACTCATATATTAAATTATGTCTAGAATAGACGCTAAGCAACATCAGATATCATGTAGGTAAACTAATTTCAGAACACCAAATATACCAAAAAATATTTATTTTTTTACATGCATATGTCCTTTTAGTTCACTACAAAGACTGCACTGTGTTTCCATGTATTTTTTTTACATGTGTTCATTTGTTTGCTTCTTCCTAATATTGTAGTGCCACAGACAGCCATACATGTGTCGTTAGAGGCTTTTTCTACTTTGTTGGTTGAAGACAATAAAAAAAGATATGCACCGGATTCTGTCTCAGATGGTATAACCTTAATCCATCTTTTATGTTCAGGTATATACTAAACTTTCTATATGCACTTCTAACCCATGACCACAAACCTACACTTTACCAACGTAGATTAAGCAGTCACAACAAAAAAACATCGATAATATAATCCGCAGTAGTCCAAAAACTACTTTACAAATTTCAAATGGTTACACAAACTAATACAAGCATCCTTTTTATTTTACACGTATACCTTATCATCAATCTAAAACAACAAAGACTTAGATTTACCATATTTAAGTGTCTAACTGATTAACATATTCTAAAGTGTTACATTCAAATTAAAAGTCCCCATTTGAATCACCCTTTACATTTAAACTATACGGTTTCTGTTTATTTTTCCCTTCAAAGACAACATCATTTATATCTATCTACAAATACCAGTTGACATACCAAATCCTAGGAAACTATTTTAACATAAGGTATTTTAGAAATTAAGAAATGATTATCGGTTAATTTAGCTTTATGCCATACTAACTTCCTCTCTATGTTTTATATCATAAGACTGTTAATGTATTCTAAAACCAAATCTGATGTGATGCTAAATCTTAGCATCAAAATTTATAAACTAACTTGAAATTACTTTGCAAACTTACATGTAGCTAGAGTTTATTAATGATTTCTAATTAGACACATGTCAATTTGGTTAGAAAATTATTACTATCAATTTATTTGCAGATTTTTGTGAATCGACTTCGTTTACTGTATTTAAAAAGTAACGCCATGCCTTTGGTGTCTATCACTCTTTTTCAATATATTCACCACATTCTCTTCTCATTCTCAGGTTGCACATACCACTACCTATAGAGTCAACTACTTATGGAACAAACCAAAGGCTACCAAGATTAGTTTGACACTACTTAGCTGTAACACGGCTATACCAAGACAACAATCTACAACATATATCAAAGAAAGGTACGTTCTAACAAAATTAATATGTCGCCATAAACCTTAGATTCATTAGGTACTGAAAGATTATTAAAAAAATATGTTCAAAGATACAAAACCATGAACATTACCCAGTCTAAATCAACATACCATAACAAGACTACCCATTTACAACACTGCTTAAACCCAAAATAGATTTCGGAAACACCAAAATAAACCGAATCAGTACACCATGCCCTTCAGCTTCTCTATGAATGACAGAAGCTCCTGTGCTCGCTTATGCTTCTTCATAACATTGACCAACATCGCTGCGGCTTCTGTTAGATCTTTAGTTTGCAGCTTGGTTAATTCTGAAATACTTTCCACACAAGAATCAAATGGGTACAAAAGCTCCAAATCTCCAATAACATAATCCCTCTCAGCCACACGAGCCCTGATTTCTTTCGCCTTCTTCATCAACTCTGCTTCATCCACCATGACAACACTCACCTCCCTTCGAAAACGAACAATCATCATATCCCTGACAAAACTAGATCCTGCAACAGCAGCAAGTTCTTCACAAAAAGGCATAGGTGTTGTCATCCTTTTTTCTGTTTTCTTTTGTATGTTTTTGTTTTTTTTCCCCTTTGATTCTAAACTAAAACTGATTTGCTATGTGTGTGTTTTAAAGAGAAGATTTAGTTTAACTTGTAATATAATTATTGTAGTCTCATTGTACAAACTTGATGAGTGCTTTGATTTGACAGTCACCTTATAGCCACCAAAATCAATGGAGAATAATGATGCATTTTCCTTCCCTAAGAACTAGCATTAAATGAGCAACCTTTCACATACTTGCCTTTTTTTTTTTCACATACACATCAATATAATTCAGTTTGCTGCTATTAAAAAAAAAGGAAACCGTGCAAAAAAAATTATTTGTATATATATGAAACCAGGAAAAAAACTGGAAACATGAGAATTGCAGGATTTACCTTACTTTTTTTAATGACATTTATTCATATTCTATGCTTACTTGCAATATGTAACTTCTTTTTTTTGTGTTCTTGAATTTTGCTGGTTTGATTTTAGGGCATAAGAATACAAGAAGAGGGAACATGGCATAAAATTATTCCAAACGTATATACATTGAAAATAGTTCGATAGGTATATTGTATATTTGTTTTACCTAATGTGTATTGTTGTTAGCATAAATGGAGAAAATGGTTGCACAAACATTGTAAGAACTACTGTACATCGTTAATTCGGATTCATTTTTATGTATCAGTAGAACGTACACATATGTGACCAATCGAGGCAGTGCCAATTGGTTCTAATGAAGTACACCATGATTATAAAAAAACATGCATATTAATCGTTTTGATAATATCTAAATAGAAATGATAAAAAAAACGATTATTGCAAACCGATATTATAAAAACAAAAAAGTCAAACCGAACTCAGAACGCCGCAGCTACTACCCGTCGTTATGACCAAATTGAGTTTTAATCTGACTTTTCACTACTACAAAGAGGAGGCTAATACAACAAAAATTTGTAAAGTAGATTTATGTTGCAAATTTTGCAACCATAATATAACTAATTGCCAACTGAATAGTAACGACAAAGAAAATGGTTGCAAATCCACCGCAAAATATAAAGTTTTTTTTTTTTTTTTTTTTTTTTTTAATCGGTTGCAAGTTCATTTCAATTTATAAAATTTGCAACGGAAAAGAAACAAAAGACAAATTAAAGCTAAAAGAAGTTATAATTAATTTTTCATCAGAATTCGCTTGTAAATTTTCATAATTTGCAACGAATAAGAATCAAGACAAAATTAAATCTAAAAATTATCATTTGTTTTCGTTATAATATAAATTTAATACGGCATGCAGTTTCAAAATTTTGATGTAACTTTGATATTCTAGATCAATACATTCTCATACATATCTATTAACCCTTATGAAAATTGTAGTCATGTGTTGAAAAACTCTTAAATTTTGATATTTGATATGTCTTTTTACCCTTCCCCTCATATTTAAATAGGGATTTTCTAATATGTGCCGTCAGGGCACTTATTTAGAAGCATTAAATGAACTAAATTGTATCCTAAAATAAATTATTAATGCAAACTAACATTTAAACATGGTAATTTAAGTTTATTAATTGTGTTTAACAAATGTCATGGTGACACAAGTTAAAAAAAGCCATTTAAATATCTTTTTATGTAAGTCAATATAAAACATTTATGGAGTAGGGGTGTCATAAAAGCTGATCCAAACTCGAACATGGCTATTCGGGTCGGGTTATTCGGGTCAATCAGGTCAGCCCGAGCTCTAAATAAGGTCAGTTCGGGTATAATATATCTCTTTTTCTCGGGTTCGGGTCAACCCGAGTTTCTAATTTGTATGTAAACATCATAATTGCACAATTTTTAAACGGCTTAGACCCGAGCCGACCCGAACCAGAATTGGCCAGACCCGAGATCTAAACAAAGTGGGGTTCGGGCATGTTTTTTTGAGCATCACCCGAACTTGACTAGGGAGTATATAAAAGGCGGAAATGTAGAGTTTTGTTGATAAAAAAGAAGAGTAGTTAAGATCTGATAAGTGGTGACGGCACCATGTCTTACAAGCGTCTAATATCTGGCGAGGATAAAAATTTAAGCTTGTATATATACATTTATTCAAAGTTAATTGATTGTAATGTAATAATAATAATTATTATTTTTAATCTGAACAGGTGAATGTCATGTTGAAACGATCAAAAATATTGTGAGGGCTATTGATACGTTTGATCGATTAAAGGGTGTAATTATCCAGTTTTGGGCACTCATCGGAGAGTGCTCATCAGGATTCCTGCTTTCAACTTCCAAACAACCTTTTGCCCCTAGGAATCCTGAACCCGGCCTTAACAAATATAGGTCACGTTGTGTGAAGTATGCATATAGTAGTAGTAGTTCTTCTTCGAGTCCTAGTAATAGTCATCCGAATATCATATTAAATGGGTTGGTGGGTGATGCATTCCAAGGACATTCCGTAAAGGTAGTTAAGGATCTGAGTGTTCACAGGGGGGGACCATTGGTGGATTGTGCTTGGAATGTGGATTGACCTCTTCTGTATTAATCCCTTGCTATTCTAATGATGCCGGTGCTGGTGTTGTTGAATGTTGTCTTGTCAACCCTGCTTGTCTTTCTGGAATTCTCAAGCTTTTGGACCTTGCTTTTATGGTAACAAGTACCTTTTTAAAAAACATTATTTTAATACTTTTGTTGTTCGTATGCTAATTTCATCTTTAATACTTTTGCAGAATATGCACCTGAAATGGCCGACATTGCAGGTAGGTAAATTTTATGTTTTGCTTCTTTATTCAATCAATACCTTGTGTCATCTTTTTTCTACTTATTTACCCCTCTCTCTCTTCGATTAATTAATTCAGCTCTCATGTATGTATCAGTCTATCAGTGATCTCAAACACCATCATGGCCAACTTGGAATTGAAATTGACGACGCATTACAGGCTGTTTGCAAAACACATAACTTAGCTCTTGGTCAGGTCTGGATGTTTTCTAAGCTGCCATGGGACTGCAATACATATACGAGCCAGTCATTTGTGTTCAGATTATCTGGTTTTCATAATGATGACTCAGATGATGATGCAATTAAGGCATATTATGATATCTCTAGTTTGCCGTTTCAAATGAAACAGACGCTTCCTGGGATGGCATTTCAAACGAAAAAACCATTCTTCTTGCCCTCTATGCTGTTTGGCAGTACTAGTTGCAGCTGTTTTGTGATACGCTTGAACAACTACAACCACCCATGTTGCAGTTATGCGTTTGAATTCATTTGGCCCCAATGCAAAAACTATTTGAAGCTGTTGGAGTCTGTTTTATTGACACTTGAGGGGTGTTTGCCATCTTTCAATCTTCGAGGTCTAGTAACACATGGTGGTGAATTATCTGTTCTTAATGCCGACGACTTTGAAGGACATGTATGCGGGTGTTTCAACGTCGTTCTCAAAGATAACAGATTTTCAGGAATACCCATCAAACCTTCTTACGAAGAATCAACAATTTCCAACCTTGAGGTCAACCAGCATGATCAATCCACCGTTGGAGATGCCGACACAAACACTAATAGTAATTGTTTAATCTTTTGTTTCCAAATTACCTGCGATGATATGATCCAAACATTAACAGAAGTTGAATCAAAATCCCTTTTTGCTATACTTTAATAAGCTCTGTTTTTTACACACTCTTATTGCTTTTATACATTCTTTCTTTACATCAATATACAACGATATGTTTCTTGCATTTCAGCTCAGGGGCTGCCACCAAAGCCTGTGAAGCTGTTTTTTACTGATATGAACATGGTTGCCATCGTGAAGAAAGTGAAGAAAGAAATGTGTATATTCGTTTTGTCTCGGCAGGATGAATACACACTTGCAAGTATTAAGAGGTTAATTGAGAAGGAATTCCTGTTGTATCCTAACCGTTACAAGATGACTGTTGACTGCGAGGGCGAGTCTAGCGAGGGCGAGTCTAGAAGCCTAGAATCTGAAAAGGACTTTGATGATTTAAAAGACCATCTGGAAAAGACCAGAACATGTGTGTTTGATGTGCGTGTGGAACCGATAAAGAAAGGCTCGAAAGTTATTTAATTTCTATGTTTTGTTCCTCGGGGGTTATAACACACTTGATAGTCTTTAGACGTTGATTGCTCACTTTATCAAGTATGTTTGATTGGATTTGGATATTTTGAGTGTTGGTTTTGATATCAGCCAGAAAACTGAATTCTCTTTTGCAACTTATATATTTGTCTATGTTATTTGTATGGAATGTAATGAATGTGTCTACCTGTGTGAATAATTTAGGGGTGTTATTCGGGTCGACCCGGTCGGGTTCGGGTCAAGGCTAAAAAACATACCCGAACCCGACCTTGTTTAGAACTCGGGTCGGGTAAATTCGGGTTTGTGTCAACTTGGGTCGGGTTAGCTCGGGTTCGGGTCTAGACTGTTTAAAAATTGTGCAATTTTGGTCAATCGGGTTGACCCGAACCCGAGTAAAAGAGATACTCCCTCCGTCCCTAAATAAATGTCCACTATTGACTTTTAAAGTCTTTCTTTTTTAACTTTGACCTTAAATTATTTTATTTATGTTATGTTTTACTTGATGCAAAACGTATGAATAGATTGGGTTTTAAATGTACTTTTATTGGTATAATTTTCATCAAGTATTACATAACACAAATGAAATAATTTAAAGTCAAAATTGGGATAAGAAGACTTCAAAAGTCAATAATGGACATTTATTTAGGGACAGAGGGAGTATATTATACCCAAACCCGACCTTGTTTAGATTTTAGAACTCGGGTTGACCTGATTGACCCGATTATAATTTTGGACTTGACTAACCCGACCCGAATAGTCATATTCGGGTTTGGGTCGGGTCAACTTTTATGACACGTCTAGTGAAGATACACATGTATCTCTATTGTATGTGCTTAACTATGAATAAATGTGTATCTCATCACTTCCCCAAAGATGCAACAAATTTTTGAATAACCGTTGATGGATAACCTTGGCGAACATCTTCGGTGGTGTATCAAAAACTAAACATGTGTAAGGTCTGCAACTTAGTACTGTTTGCCTTTTTTTATATATAATGCTAGTAAGCCACATATGTAGCAGAAATAGAGATGTCAATAGACTGCTCACTGTTGAACATATCCAAACTTCTGTGTTGGCAGTATCTTCCATGGAATGGATTGGAGTATCAACAAGTTTACTTCATGCTGGTTTCCTAGTGAAGCATGTCTTTGTATGTAATGATACTCGAGGTTAGAAAAAAGCAAGCCATGTTGTGGTCTTGGAAAGTTTTCTGTGAAATCCATCAAAATTACAAACTGATACAAAATCCCTTACTAGGTTTGGGCCTCAGATTTTAATCCAACAATTACATAGTTTAGACCACCGGTGCATCTTCACTTTTCACAAAAGGCAACCCTGACTCAACATATGTGCGTTGCCTGTCTTCTACTAACATCATTTTGGATACTTTTTCTCCCTCGTGTTCTTCTTTCCTTTTTTAACTTGACGTCTTTTAACTTATCGGTATTGATCTCATGTTTCTCCTTTGCATTTTGCTTTTAAAAAACAGGCACCATTGTTACAAAATGCAGTTCTTATTTATACCACAATATAAGTATATTGTATTTGAATTGTTTTTGCACTTTAGAAACCCAATTGTAGCTGCATAAAGTAAACATTAGTTATTCACTTAGATGATTATTATCAATTTCACAGAGCATTACCTTTTGTAATTTTTCTGTCACTAGAGTCCAGATGGTAGAGCACAAACCTGACTGGTAAGTTTCTGTGACGTGACTCTAGTCATTTGAGCAGGAATACAGGGCTGCTACGGATTTTGGCAAACAAAAATCTTTTAATAGCAACTAAACAACACTAGTTGGCTCTGTATAGGGTATTTGTAGTGGACTCTCTTTTATATTATCCTTGTGTTTCTAGCACCACATAGTAGAGCATCTCATCTCTTTTAACAATATACACTGAACTTCCTATTTGGTTGATTGTAATTCACATTCACAATCTTCAAAATTTTGATCGATTTGGGACCATCTATACTTCTAACCTCTATATTCTTGTGTCTAATTTTTTATTGCGGGAACCCCTGCAACAACAACGACTTCGACTGTTACAACCACAACGGCTCAAACATCGTCTGCACTTGTAGTATCTTCTAGTAGTGGGTCAATCATCAGTATTATCTCGGAAAGCTTTTTTTACTTGCTATTCAGTTTGATAAGTTTCTTGTCTACTACTGTATAAAGCAAAGTATTTAATAAAGCAAAGTACTTAATCTGAAAATAAATTTGTTTTATCAATTGGTGTTCAAGTAAGATGCTGAAAATTAATTGACGTTGCAGATCTTTTTTATTTTATTGTAAAGTGACCTCTATCTATCTTAGATCTACGAGAATGCCCCGATCTTTCCGCATGCCAAATAATTTGCATCTATAAACGCTTTCCTGTTAAGCAATGCTGGCATTACATTTTGGCAGATGTCTTAATAGTTACACGTTGTTATTTTATTGATTTTTCTGTGTTGTACATCATCTCTCATCTGATGTTCCTTGTAATTTTGCCACCAAGACAACTACAAGTGTCAGCGCAGCTCTAGCCTCTACCCCGAAGTTACCATCTGAAATTACTGGAAAGACTGTCGAGGAGGTATCCATACAAAGCTCTCACTGTCTATTTCGATATCTATCAATTTGGTTCTAAATTATCCGAACAGTTTTTGCTATCTAGACGACACTAGAAGTTTATGATGTAAGCCCAGCATTCCAGGAAAGACTGTCCAGGGCCTTTCCAATTTATTGTTGGAATTAATAAAACATAACAATTACATTTATTAACAAGTAAACATATAATCAGGTTCGTTTCGTTTTTCGTCTTTCGTTTCGTCGTTTTTATTCGATTACGAGTATTTGGTTTAGATTAAGTGCGGTCGTGAACGGTGAAATGATCGTTTTTAGGATAATCTGGTTCATTTCGCCTTTTTATTCGATTACTCGTATTTATTTTAGATGATGTGTGGTTGTGAATGGTGAAATGGCCGTTTTTAAGATTATCAGGTTCATTTCGTCTTTCGTTTGATTACTCGTAATTGTTTTAGATTAAGTGTGGTTGTGAACGGTGAAATGACCGTTTTTAGGATTATCAGGTTCATTTCGTCTTTCGTTTTGATTACTCGTAATTGTTTTAGATTAATGGAGGTTGTGAACGGGAAATGATCGTTTTTAGTATTATCAGGTTCATTTTGTCTTTCGTTTTGATTACTCTAAATTAAGTGTGGTTGTGAACGGTGAAATGGTCGTTTTTAGGATTATCATGTTCTATTTCATTTCTTGGTTTTAGTATTATCGGTTACGATTACTCTTTTTATTCCGTTACTCATATTTTATTAGATGGAATAGGGACTAGTGATTTGTTTGGATTATGAGCTATGCCACCTTTCGTTATTTCCAACTTTACTCGTACATATCTTAAAAATGATCATTTCACCGTTCACAACCTACACTTCAGGGATATTTGTGCTTGCTTATTTACTGGGCTTATGAGCTTATGTAAATTGAAAAGCTCGCAAGCACACTTTTTTTGCTTATGAGCTTATCAAGTTGAGCTTATAGATTAAATAAGCCATATAGTTATGTTGGTAAGCCAAAAAAAGTCACCACTTTTTTTATCAGGTCAACTTTCATTTCGTCTTTAGGTTTAGTGTTTTTATTCAATTGTTTTGTTTTAGATAGAAGATGAAATAGGGACTAGTGATTTGACGTGTTTTAGATGAAATTATTGTGTTTAGGTTGCGTCTCAAGTTAAATGTTCTCCTTTCTGTTTTGGTTTGTCCCAAAATAAGTAATAACGGATGAGATTTTCCCTTACTCGGGGAGGGTGATATTTTTTACTCGTATGTACGCGGCCTAATCATGTACCCCTCCCTGGCCACCTACAAATTTGTACCTAGTGTCCACTTTCAAATATTAACCAATCAAAATGTTATTCAATGGTCAAGATGAAATTATATTGGAGCATAGTGTAAATGTGTAATTGAAATTTAATTTGTATGTTTGAGTATAGTTGGAAATAATGAAAGGTGACATAGCTAGTGTTAAGGAAATGATGTATATGAAAAATAAGCGGTGTGAATAGTGGGTTTAATTGGTATGTGGGACACCCTGCCGAGCCACCTTTGGTGACCTGAGACGTAAACCTCGCACTCCACAGACCCTCCCACACGACCCATGGAGCCTGGTACTAGCCCTCCACAAGTGTTGATTATATGGCTAGGGTGGGTGGCCAGACGAGTGAATGGGCTTTGAACGGTGAAATGTTGTTTTTAGGATGTGTGATATGCATGAAATGATGTGAACATATAGTAATTAGTTTGGCCATGAAATGATTCATGTGTGTGTATATTACTTGTGATTTGCTAATGTGAGATTCTGTTTCTATTTTTGAGTGCTTGGTTTTGGTTGTGAATAGCAAAATGTTTCTTGCAGATGAATATAATTGACACTCTTGGTCATGTTGACTTCACAATTGAAGTTGAGAGAGCTTTGCTTGTTCTTGATGGTGAAATTCTTGTTCTCTGCAGTGTTGGTGTTGTGCAAAGTCAGTCAATTACTATTGATAGGCAAATGAAAAGGTACAAGGTTCCAAGGGTTGCTTTTATTAACAAACTTAACCGAATGGGGGCAGATCCATGGAAGGTCCTCGATCGTGTATACTCTCATCATCATCACATCATGAGTCACGACATCATCATTGCTTAATTGTTTGCTTGTTTCGTTTTCAATTTGTGTGTTTATATATCCTTGTCATTGTTGTTCATTCTCATGTTAGACTTTGTGAAAATACTTTATTTTGTTTTTAACCTTGTATTGATTACATATAAAGGTATTTTACAAAAGATAAGTGTAGGGAAGATCACATAAGTTTTTAAAACATGAACATGAGAATTACAACTATTGAAATTGATATATATGTGTGTTTGTTAGAGTCAAATGCTTGTATCGAGTCATAATGGATGTTTTGCAAAAA
This sequence comes from Chrysanthemum lavandulifolium, assembly GCA_022545495.1. Lineage (NCBI taxonomy): Eukaryota > Viridiplantae > Streptophyta > Magnoliopsida > Asterales > Asteraceae > Chrysanthemum > Chrysanthemum lavandulifolium. The sequence continues at coordinate 98,037,230 of CM040239.1, forward strand.
TCTTTCCGTGTTTTAATGATATAATTTCTCCGTAAATTTTTCGTAAAAACGCAGCAGACCACTTTTGTCGGGACAACTGACGGCGTTAGATTAAAGCTCGACGACGCCAGCTATGTAGTACAATTCCTCTTGACATACCATCAACTACGTGAGACACTGAGCACTACAACGTAACTCCTTTAAGTTATAGTTATAATCTGTGAGCACTAAAATGTAACTCCTTACATCAGGCACAACTAGATAGCCAAGTCCTCGTCACTGTGAATTACGGCTCAAACAAGTCATCTTCGCGGGAGGGAAGAAAGAAAGAAAATGAAATAAGTAGACGCATCCATAAAACTTCACTTCGAATTCAAATAAATAATAAAGAATCATTTCCGTAGTCATAGTTGATATGCGTTGCAAACTCTAGCTGTGGAAAGTTAACCGCGTGAAAATTTGTGAAACCAAAATACAACTTTTTTTGCCAAAATTTATACCAAAAATTAACTCAGTGTATTTAAAATTATATATATAATGTACCGTTTAATACCACGTCGTTTTTTAGAGGGCTTTTCCTGCTACAACTATTGAACTCCTTGGTCCGCCACTTTTTTTTTTTTTTTTCATTGATAAAACCGTGTATGTCCACCGCCTCTCTATCTGGAACATTCCAGCTTACTCTCATTCATCTTCTCCATTCATAGTCCACCGCCCCTGTCTCTTATTCTTATCAGACCCAAAAATAATGTCGATATGTAAATGATACGCGTACAACGCGCGTTCAGGGTCAAAGGAATCTTCCTTTTCTTCGAGCAAGTTTTTCAACCACCCAGGCAGTGAACCTTATCGTTGTAGTGTAGTATTAGGGTAAGCCTCGGGATTGATATCGTTCTCTGGGGAATATGAATGCTAGTGAGAAATTACTACGCTAAGGTTGGGGTTGAGGAAGATTATTTTTATCTTTTTATATTTTTAGAAAATTGAAAGGTACGATCTCGGGTATTGGATTTGGGGGTGGTACTTCACCGATTACTCTACTATTCTAATTATCTAATTAACTAAGCTAAAGGGTAGTCTATGTCTAATTGATGTGTGCTCGTATGATGATTAAAAAATGTGTCTACCTAGATGCTATTACTCCCTAGTTATCTTTTATTGATTGTTGAATTGTCACGTCCTTATTTTTAACGCGTTGTGTCTTCTAAGGTCGTAGGGTATGCTTTTCTCCCTAACTCTTTGAGTATACCTTAAGGTTATTGCCTACAAAATCTCTAGGATTCATAAACTAACTCTGGTTATCTTTGGATTTTTAGCCTACAATAACTCTAGGAGATTATAAACTAATGTTCTAAAAGATTACTCAAGCATTAAAAAACACAACGATTGCCTATTGCAATCCTAAGCCAATTACAATTAAGATAAGAGACAACCAATCAATAATTAATAGCTAGGTTTCATAGATCGAAGCAAACACACAAGTAAATTAGCCGGACATGGTAAACATGCAAGCATACATACATACAATCGAAGACATAATGAAATCAATGAAGTAGATTACTTATCTTGATGTAAAATAGGGTATGAGAACCCTAAGATACTGCCTAAGACAAACCAAAATCATTTTAGGTTTTTACTCCACAATTCTACCTCTTTAAAAGTCTTAAAATCGAATTCTATATATAGAGTTACAACTGCGACGACGTCACTCTTTAATTATGACGCCGTCGGATCGCCGCCATTAGGGTTTCGTCTTGACCAAGTCAACTTTGTGACGGAGTCACGCTGTGGTTGTGACGCCGTCAACTTCAACTTCGACGCCGTCGAATACGGATCTAGGCCGTGCGAGTCGTGACGCCTACTCTTCAAAGCCCCGACGTTGGGTACAAAATAGCAATTTCACTCCGAGCCGTCGCAATTAGAGGAAGGCGCCGCCTTTATCTGTGACGCGTTGGGTGCACTTTCGGCACTTGAGTGTCTTGATCTTGACTTTAGCCATTTTCTTCACATATTCACGCCTTTTCGTCAAATAAGCATCATTCCAAAGATTTTGCCTTCAAGAGACCTAAAAGTGAAAAGGAACGAAATTAAGTAGTAACGGATATAAAAGTGGTCGATTAAGGGCTTAAATGACCCTCAAAAGTGTACCTTTTAAATTCTTGTAAGTAAAACCCATACGCAAACTGGGTTTTGGTTGTACACAAATTTTGGCAAACCCATGTATTTTTTTGCGTTTTGATTGTGCTCTAAGGCTAAATTTGTTTACAGGGGTTTATGGTGTCGGAAATTCTTCAAGGAGACACAAATAAGTAGTGGTTAATCAAGCAAATTTTTTCATGGGTGCTTCAGATTCTACTGTAAGTATTTTTATTGATTTATTTTTTTTTTTTTACTTTTTGAAGTTTTTTATTTTTTTTTTTTTTTTTTTAATGACTAAAGACAGGTTGTATTTAAACTAAGAGATTGAAGTACAGAGAAAAAAACGACTTTGAGGGGATGTTTGTATTAGCTTATGTTTTCATATGGTTAGTGTTCGGTTGACCTATTGTTAAGTGTGTAAAATAAGTTAGGAAATGAAAAAGCCAAATCATGAATAATCATACGAATCTATTTCGGATTTTAAATATGGTTTTAATTTTTTGTTATGTTTCTTGTTCTTTTTTATGTTTAATATGTCGCGTGTTTGATTTATATGAAGAAGATGATCAAGAAGGAACGGATAATGAAGATCATGTTAAACATATATTCTCAGAAGTCAGAACCATAGGTATGGCAACTTGAACCATAGACTTATAGCTGGAAGGTATTTCGGGTATCGTGATATATTTAAAGACTATATAACGTTATCTAAAAAAGTATTTTTGTTCTTTAATGCGGGTCAAACTGGTTGGTATGGGTTAGAAATTCCACCAGTCTTGAGTTAGCGTAAGGGTAAGAATTATATGAGGATATAGATTCGTTTTCAAGTATTTTGAATGAAAATGGTGTTAATGCTTATGACACACTTAAAATGTCAAAATGGGTAACATTGAAACGAAAAACTAACAAAGGTATATATAGACTGGAATAAGTACTCAAAACCAATGAGGTGTTAGATGCTTATTTTAAGTAGATAAACAGTTTTAAATAATACGGAGTAATTCCAAACACACCCTTAATCGACTAACAGTTAACAAGGGTACGTTTAATTGTTTTTTATGTGTTTAGGAAGCTTCAAGTTTTCCGCACGTATTTGCCTATAATTTGTTGATAATTGTACAGCACCCGCGAGTAGGGATTTATCTTTTGGCGACAATGATAGTGCCGCCCACCGACGACTTACGTTGCATCGCTATTATGTATGTCACGGATTATGGTGCGTTTACTGAGGTGTCATGAGCTTCATTTTTTGCTTAATCGAGTTACATCAAAACAACATTCTGTATAATTATGGTGCATTTACTTTTTGGCAACTACTTGACAGTTTATACAAAAAATAACTTACGAGTCACTCATCTTAATGTTATTATTTTATGTTGCATGCAATATGAACATATTGAGTACGAAACAAACAAATGGTTGAGATACAAAGATAATCATATGGCCATTACATGATGACAGGGACAGGAATATCGAGCCAATGGTTAAGTCATGCACATATGTAAGTGAATGCCTTCGGAAAGAGGTGCGTCATGTTATATCCGTTTACTGATGCATATAGAAGTTTTTTACTATATACCTGGTATTTTATTTTAGACTATTTACAAGGTGGATTTAGATGATTGGTTCGCATTGTCCTCATAATCGGTATATTTTTGTTTTGAGAAAACAAGTGTAAAGCTTTTGAGTGTAACATCCAAAGATATTGGATAGATGGGAAATATTCATTTTGCTTATTTGTTAGTGAAAAAACATTCTCATATTATATATTATATATTATATATATATACTAATAGCCGTTCAGTGGGTGGGCCAAAGTAAAGGGTTTACTTGGTCATTAGCATCTTAATCTCACATTCTATTGGTTAGTTAAATGTCATTAGTGTAATTTTCTACACCGCCATTGTATGATTGGTCGGCAAATTTAATCAGTATCCAACGAATGAACAGATGTCGGCTAGAGGCATCTTTTTCCTATAATAAACATGGGCATCTATAAGACCTCCATTTTCCGTAAACCTCTCATAAACTCCACAACCCCTCAAAACACGTATGTAAAACACTCACACACCCACAAATGATCGATTGAAGAAGATCACGAAGAAGAAAACACGCACCAAAACACATTGATTATCCGAAAAGATCGATCACGGGCACACAACACCGATTATTAATAGATCTGTTTACAACTTTTTGTAATATATATTACAAAAATCTCGTTGCACACAACCACAAAACACAAATCAAGAATTATCCACAAAACTACCCACATCCACAAAAGAAAAAACAGAAGCACATGATGATCGGATCAAGAAGATCGGGAAGAAATTTCTTAAGATATTGTTTTGAATATTTTGATGAAATAATTATTATTTTGTCATGGGTTTTTAGTTTGGTCAAATGGATTATAATCTTTTTATGTTACCAAATGTGTAGAAGTATAGCGATTTTTTGTATGTTGGTTCATTAATTTTGTGGTTGCTCAGGTCATTATTGGCAGCCAATTTGCGTAGTTTAGTTAGACTATGAATTTCGCTCTTTTGTTGCAGGAGAACCTTAGGACTTGATATCTATTTTTAAGAAAATAAGGTTGTCGTTGATCCTAATAGAGAGCGTACAAAGTGATATGGGTGAATGACAGCTTACAAAATGTAAATTCCAATAATTGAATTGTGACGTAAATTACTTTTTGTGAAGCAAACCGGGCTATGGTAATAGGAGTAAATGTTATGATAGTGGCGATTTTCATAAATCGTTTATGGTTCAAGCCGATGGTCTCAGAACACCTCGCCTCGGATAAATTAGTGACAACATGTGGAAGAATATAAGAATAAGATCAAGTTACCAAGGAAATACATGTACACAATAAACTTTTCATGCGAGTTCGTATAGAGTAAGAACATCTTTGAAATGTAGCTTAGTATAACATGTCTATGCGGTATAAATGTTTTGATAAGCACTTTCAATAAACATAGGCACTTGCACATCTACCATTTACGCTTCATATATTTCTTTGCAGGCAACATGCGCGACCTCTTCAATAACAGTCCGCTACTAAGGTTTGCTCTATTTTGCTAGAATCGGACATTCGGACATGTTCTTCGAGGCTACATTCCATGTTTCATGGTTTTGCTTCATACCTTTATGCTTTACTTATTTCATATATGGGACTAGCTACATTTAGAAATTGTAGGTTGTATAAATTGTGCATTGTTCATAAAAAATAGTATGTGTTTGAAGATAGAATCGCAACTCCCATATTAAACAATATTAGGGGTTGCAAGATCTTAAAAATATATAGTTAGAATGGTAAGTTGCAAGATATTAAAAAGTATATAGTTAGCATCGGCAACCCGAGTCTCGCTACATTTCAAGGTTATAGGATTTTTGATCGACTACTATAAAAACTTTTGTATCCTAACGGCTTATTTCTTTATATTTCGCACATTGCGTAATATTCTTTGAATCTTGGTGAAAGGGTTGGATCGAATTCGACCATGCGGCCATTGATGTTGCGCGCTAATTGCAATGGTATCCATTTTTTCATTTTCGTCATTTCGAGTTATTATAGTGTACCATTGATTTGTTCACATATTGCGCATTGTATGCATTATGAGAATGATTGGAGGAACAAAGGATATAACTAAAAGATATAGACATCGCTCATCAACAACAGTGTGTCCAAGGGACTAGGTGTTCTGTGCATTCTCGTCACATGTTGGGCTTTCGCTGCCTTCTAACACTCCTCCGAAGGTCATACATTTTTTTATAACTTGCATTCTACCGAAGTTAGTATACTTCTTTTGGCGTTGATATAAACATTTAAGAGATAACACCGAGGCTAATTCAACATTACATAACACTAAGTCACTCAATATTTAATTTTAAATTTAATAATGCTCATTAAATCCTTATGAAGGTGATAATGTTACATCTAAGATACGAGTGACACCAAAATTTAGTATAGTGTTACAAGTGGTGGCTTGGTATTATTATCCCATTAACTTGTCGGAAACACTGTTTAGCAATTGCCATCACGGCCTTATTATTATATATACTATTTAGCGTACATATTTGTATGCAAAAGCAAGTGCATCAAAAGCAAGTGCATTAATTGCCAACTTTCACAACTTGGCAGAAATAGTCCCTGAGGTTTAAGTAGCGCTGCAAAGTAAGTCCAAACATTAAATGCAAAGTTTCATAACTTGGCAAAAACAGTCCTTGAGGTCTAAGCGTCGTTGCAAAGTAAGTCCAAACATTAAATGCAAAGTTTCACAACTTGGCGAAAATAGTCCCTAAGGTTTAAGTGTCGCTGCAAAGTAAGTCCTTTGAAGCCAATCCCGCTGCATCGCGCGGGTTTCCACACTCGTATATACTAAACATGGGAAAGAAAACAGTAACAAGCCAATATTAAATGCAAACTTTCCCAACTTGGCAGAAACTAAACATGAGGGAAGAAAACAATAACAAGCCAACATTAAATGCAAACTTTCCCAACTTGGCCGAAATAGTCCCTGATGTTTAAGTGGCGTTACAAAGTTAGTCCTGCGGCATTAATTGCTATCTATAGCAATCTGGCAAAAAATAGTCCCTAAGGTTTAAGCGACGTTGTAAAGTAAGTCCCGTAGAATTAATTGCTAACTATAGCAACTTGGCAAAATTAGTCCCTAAGGTTTAAGTGTCGCTACAAAGTAAGTCCTTTGAAGCCAATCCCGCTGCATCGCGCGGGTTCCCACACTCGTTTGATAACTATCCTCAATCCACATCATCTCAATTATTGATTTAGAACAACCGATGAGAAAAATGATGGTTTTGGTTCCACACGAACAGGTATGAAGTTAAACAACAAAGTGATAATTTTACAATTAAATGAATACATGTTAAACCGCAAAACCACGGTATGGAAAAAAATGGGTCGATTGACAGAGTTGCAATTTTTCCAGAGTCGCAAAATTATCAATTTTATCATGTATACATTTCAACAATATCGTGGTAAAATGAAAATAGAAAAAATTGTATTGGTATTGCAATGTATTATGTACATCGGAGGAACCATATAACATGCACATAAATAATCGATTAAAAATAATGAAATCGATAATGTGACTAAATCTTAAAATTGTGCTTTTAACAGTCGACCGTGGGGTCTTTGATGTGGACTTGATGAAGTCTCATTGTTTACAAGGTCTATTCGGCCAAGTGCATGCAATAATTTGCGCCGTAAGGAGGTTGGTTCTCAAATAGACAAGACCACTAGGTACCTACCGAATGTATCTATTATTTTATCGTTAGATGTTTGTAATATTGCTAAACCCATTTACATTTGGGTAATATATATGTTTTCCACTATTTATATGATTTTTTTACAAAAGCTCGTAGTTTACAATGCCTTCCTTTTCTAATTTTGCATGCACACAACCTAAAATTGTACGCATAAAGGTCCTCAATAAAAGTACATTGGCAACTAATGCTGATTCATCTTGAATAGCGCAATGTGACGATTTCCACCAATGTTACGAGATATCCCCAAGGAAAACGATGAAGTCACATCATCATCGACGACTCACCGCGAGAAGAATATGTTGTGACAGAAATTCGATTGGAAGCATAATCCCCCCTAACATCGATGAACCGTCAGCCTCTGTGGTCGTTGAAGGTACATACATCTTTTCACGTTACGCCTCTTAAATCATATTAAATTTAACAACATATGCAAAAATAGTTTTGTGCAAAATCCCTTTGAATATGGCTTTTATAATAATGTAACCCAAACACCCTTTTGGACCCTAGCTTAAATTAGTTGAATGATTAAGTTAGCAATCACATGAATGAACTTGATCTGCTACCAACATGACTTCGTACATATGAATGAACTTAATTAGTTCCCACTATTTGTCCCACCTTATTTGTGCATTCAATTATTCACCGTGCTTTAAGTCACGAAGTCATATGAATGAACTTAATTAGTGGATGAAATTTCTCGTGTTTGGGTGCTCAAATAAATTTGAAACATGTGGGTTTAGTGGATGAAATGGGTGGGTTTTGAGGTGATATGGGTAAATTTGGGGCTTAAATGGGTGTGGGTTTCTAGGTGAAATAACCGGGTTTGGTGATCAAATCGTGGTGTATAAGTGCTAAATCGAGGGTGAAATGATGGACTTCCGTCTGCAATGGGGTGAAGTGGGTGCATTTGGATGTCGAAATGGGACTGAAATAGGTGCGTTTGGGGTTGAAGTGGGGTTGTAATGGGTGGTTTATTTATCATGATTATTGCCCATTGTGATTTTATTTTCTAAATTTAGTATAACATTTTCTAAAGCAAGATATGTATACCTTCTAAACGCAAGTAAATTTATCTACCTACACTTCTCACAAAAAAATAAAGCTCCAAAATGAAATGTAACCTGTAATATTTACGGGTTAATCTAACGCCTATGATTTTGTGTGAAAATAACCTATCGTCGTAAGCCTATAAAATGTATGAATCTATTGTTATTTGAAATTATTTATGGATAATCATATATGGATATTTGCTTTTATTAACTAAATTTACTTATGCCTTCTATTTCTTATTAATTATGGATAATCATGTAAGCTTTTTCATCTTCCGAGTGTCGATTTTTGGTCGCATTTTCGTGTTTGATCACTCGGAAAATAAAAAGCTTACATGTCGATTTTCAAAACTAGATCTTTTAATTTTCACATTCCTTTTCACTTGCTTATATTTGACATTCACTTGCTAATTGATTTTATATCTTAACTTCCCACTATTTATCCTAGCTTATTTGTGCATTCAATATTTACATTTCTCAACTAAAGCTTAATTGCTTTGTAACAGAGTTGCTACAGTGCACGAGCACAATCTGCACTGTGATGACGGAACATGTCCATAGGTCATCACTTGCAACACTTCTTCACCCCGCTTTCCGGAACATATCGGTGACGATTTGAAAATGTAGACAAAGATCAACAGGTACTTGGAAAAATTTGTATAAAATATTTTTACTGATCATGGGCTTCAGATTTGTAACATGAAAAGGACCAAGTATATTTGTAATTTGACCCATGGTCATAACGTCAAGTACATTCTTCATTTTCAATAAATATTTCTCACAAAACTCCCGCAGCAACGCGCGGGTTGACCCGCTCGTTGTTACTTTAATCAACGCCCCGTCACAACACCACGGGCCGTTGCCCACCTTGCATGATAAATTTTTCATTTTAGTCATGTCAGCCCGTCCAAATCCAATTCAACCTTGTGTTAAACTCATTAAGTCCATTATCCGATCCGGTCTGATATAAACGTTGCAGCCCAAATAGAGAATTGTTTGATAAACAATTTCAGCCCAATGGTAAATCCAATTACAACCGATCCAACACCCACCGCCTCCTTCTCTCATCTTTTCATCCGCCTCTTATCTCCTCGGATCTTCACTTAAACCGATTAATTAGGGTGTGCGGTTCGGTTTGGGTAAGTTTTTGGCTAAACCGAAACCAAATCACAATGTTCGGTTTTTGGAACCTAAACCGAATCCGTTCGGTTTTGGCGTTCGGTTTTTTCGGTTTGTTATCGGTTTTTCGATTTTTCGGTTTTTCGGTTTCTAACCGTTAATATTTGGATATGGCTAAATTATACCAACAAACTTGTTTTACGTACAAAATTAGTTATTTTTCTTTACTTTTTTCCAATCTAAGCATAATTATGTTTATTGCACAATTCTATAATTACAAACATATAAATGAGACATACACATACAAATGAACATACACGTAGTATAATCATTATCAAATACTTATTGATATATTCACACAAAACACGCGACACGAAAAACACACATATAAATATACACGTTAAGATAAATATATTAAAAATTTACTAACAAAATGAATATAAATTTATAAATTTGATTTATTTAGTTATTTAATCATATTATATTAATTAGATATTATTATATAATAAAACCGGTTCGGTTTTTGCGGTTTGGGTTTTGAACGAAAACCGAAACCGAACCGTATTTTTCGGTTTCTGAAAAAGAAAAAACCGAACCATCGGTTTTTAGTTTCGGTCGATTTTTTCGGTTTTCGGTTCGGTTTCAGTTTTTTCGGTTTGTTTTGCTCACCCCCTACGATTAATAATATCTTCTCGTCTCACCAATTAGAACCGAATCAAATAAGCACGTGCAAGAAGACCACGACTACAGAAGCTTCATCTTCAAGTTAAGTGTTGTTGCGTTTTTTTATTCTCTTTCCAATGGACGATTTATCTACTGCCAATACGGTATTATCGAGTCACGATTATAGTGATGACACAGTTTTAAGTGAGTTCACATTTAGTCTAGACGAACCAGCTGTTAGTGAGTGGAAACCCACTAACAAATGGAAGCTTCAAAACACGCTGCTGCCAATAGATGAGGTTTTGATCTTAATTAAGAAATTTAAATGGGTATTGATGGGAAAAAGGCCCAAAGTGCAGCAGCAGGAGCAGCAGGAGGAGGGTCGTATTAATGAGAGATTTATGGTAAAACGTATGCGCCCAAAAGAAGTCCTCGAAAAAATAGATGATTTTGTTTGTGAAACGGTAAACTCTCTTATCGAAAATGGCCAATTTCACTTTCATATACCCCCTCATAAACCCGTCTTCGATAAGGCTTCGAACCGCCATATTACAGTGCCAGCGAGGAGTACCACAACTCCGGTAAACATGGCTTCCCGTAAGAAAGCAGCTTGTTATGCTCGTATATATACTTGAAGTAGTGCACCGATCTCTGGATCAAGGAGTGCCTTTTTCATTAAGTCATTTGTATTACCAGGACCCTATTGTTTTTGGGCATGATAGGTTCAAGGTCCCACCCTTGCTAGATAACATATGCTTGAAATTTGGATGCAACAGGGAATCTCTCAACGTTGTTGCGGCTGAGAAGGGAGTGGTTAAAGGTAACTTAGAATTTGAGATTGGTCCAAGGCGTTATTCTTGCATTAATGAGATTATGATTCCGCCAAATGCCGCCATATAAAGATTTCATCTGTGAAGACTAAAGCTAACTTTATATTAATTATTGAGAAACATTCGGTCTATGAGAATATCGTTAGTGACGCTTTTGAAAGAGATACGATTGTATAATCATAACTGCAAGTGGACAACCGGATCTATCAACGCGCATGTTCTTAAAGATATTATGCTCCAAGGCCAAGATACCTGTCTTCGCACTTATGGACGGCGATCTTTATGGTTTCGACATTATGTCGACCTACAAGTTTGGCTCTAGGAGCATGGCATATGATGATCTGGCTCTTAAACGAATTGTGTGGTTGGGTATTCTGCCATCAGATGTTGAAACTCTCGGTATCCCTCGTAATTTTATGATGCAATTGTCCAACACTGATGTGAAACGATGTCGTCAAATATTGAAGTATGACTATGTTAAGGAAAATGATGATTATGTTGCGGAATTGGAACTCATGATAAAACTGAATCTGAAAATTGAGCTTGATGCGTTGAGCAGGTTTGACATGCGCTACATACCGAGGTTTTACCTACCGTTTAAGCTGGAACAAGTTGTGAAACAAGCTGGTTAGTCTCTTCTAAATCAAAGTTTTTTTTTTTTTTTTTTTTTTTTTTTTTTTTTTTTTGTTTTTCTTACGTTTAGAGTTAGTTATTGTTTTTTTCGAAATTGATGGAAATTATGCACTTTAGAATTAGATCGCTAGGCTTAAGTTTAAGATTTCATTACCTAGAATTAGATCGCTAGGTTTAGTTTGTAGTCTGTTAGTTGTTACTAATGAAACGATTGTTGATTGATGATTTGGTGAAGCAGATGTGTGCTTGAAGCTCTACTGATCTAAACATTTTATGGAACTCATGATAAAACTGAATCTGAAAATTGAGCTTGATGCGTTGAGCAGGTTTGACATGCGCTACATACCGAGGTTTTACCTACCGTTTAAGCTGGAACAAGTTGTGAAACAAGCTGGTTAGTCTCTTCTAAATCAAAGTTTTTTTTTTTTTTTTTTTTTTTTTTTTTTTTTTTTTTTTTACCGTTTAGAGTTAGTTATTGTTTTTTCGAAATTGATGGAAATTATGCACTTTAGAATTAGATCGCTAGGCTTAAGTTTAAGATTTCATTACCTAGAATTAGATCGCTAGGTTTAGTTTGTAGTCCGTTAGTTGTTACTAATGAAACGATTGTTGATTGATGATTTGGTGAAGCGGATGTGTGCTTGAAGCTCTCGATCTAAACATTTTATGGAACTCATGATAAAACCGAATCGAAAATTGAGCTTGATGCGTTGAGCGGGTTTGACATGCGCTACATACCGAGGTTTTACCTACCGCTTGTTGGAACAAGTTGTGAAACAAGTTTGGTTAGTCTCTTCTAAATCAAAGTTTTTTTTTTTTTTTTTTTTTTTTTTTTTTTTTTTTAACAGTTTAGAGTTAGTTATTGTTTTTTTCGAAATTGATGGAAATTATGCACTTTAGAATTAGATCGCTAGGCTTAAGTTTAAGATTTCATTACCTAGAATTAGATCGCTAGGTTTAGTTTGTAGTCTGTTAGTTGTTACTAATGAAACGATTGTTGATTGATGATTTGGTGAAGCAGATGTGTGCTTGAAGCTCTACTGATCTAAACATTTTACGCTCTATAGATGGATCTAATCACTGTCTTAATTATCTCAATGTTGACTTAGCGCATTTAGTTAAAACGTGTTGAAAAGTTGAATATAAAATGGATACATTAGTTAATTGGTTTAGCTTTGTCATTACAGCCCGGGCTACAATCAGAAGTTTGAGAGTCAAAATAAGAAAATTTAATGAATACAAAGGGTAAATGCACCTTAATATTAAGGCATAAACATAAAAACTATGAAAGGGTTTAGATTTAAAAAAATTTGTTGATTTAATTCATAGTTTGCTATATTTAGGTTTCCTTATTGTTTTTCTAAATGGGTTGGAAAGCTTAACCCAAACCCGGCCCTTTTATAAACTGGTTAGATGTGTTGACGACTTTAACCCGTCTATTCTGATTTTTGGTTTTTGTTGTGTCGGAATTGCCACTTGTATGTGCAGTAATACATGCTATGTGTTGCACATTGCAATGTTTAAGCTTGGTTATTTTTTAGTAGAAACTGAATTATGTTGTATATTTTGGATGCTAGGGGCAAGAAGGGATTCAGGCAGCTTCCCGGAGCTGGTGCCGAAGCTCAGGTTGGAACTTGATGCTAAACCTGCAGGTTCTTAACCTTTTATGCTTTATTTTATGCCTTGCATATTTTGAGGTAGCAATGTAGTTGGTTGATTGATATTATGAATAATATTTTGAATAGGTTACAACGCGAGCGACTCAGATTCAAATGAAGTTAAGGCTGAAGATTAACAATGCTAAATATATGGTAACAAAGCTTAATTGAATTCTTTTCTTCTATCGCTGGTTTTCTTGAACTTCTGACTTTTGATTCATTTTGGCTGAACATTTAACATATTAGTTAACTGTGAGTACTTTAAAATACTCATTGGCAGTGTTTTCTTATTGGAAAATGTATAGCAAAGACCGAGGACTGGAAATACAGCATTAAGAAATTTGAGAGAGGGCCAAGGTGTTTGGATGGAAAGGGAATAGTTTTTTCTTTTTGTTTTGTGAGCTTTGAGGGCAGTTTTGGTTTAAACCTGTCCACTATTGGTAGGAAGCTGGCCTAAATAACTTTAGCAAATAACGCCTGTCCCTTTAATTAAGAACTCTCTTTAAGTTAATATTCCCAGCATCGTGTAAGGAACCACAATGATCGCTATGCTTAGGGGTTGCTTGGATTTGTGACTAATTCATTATTATGACTTGAAATCACTAAAATAAGTTGAGTGTTTGGGTAAATTGATTTTGCTTCTAATTATTGGGTTTTTTAGGGTTAGTCAATTGGTCTTGAAGATTAAATTGCCTATCTAGCGTTCATTAAACACAATTTAAGAGGCTTTACTCTCATTTGATGTCTCTCTCCTTTTTATTTTCCACAAAAGTTTATTTTTTGTCATTTTATCCTTTAGTTCCATAAATAGTCATTACAACTTCGAATGTTAGATACATACTACAAGCATCATGTTAGAGCTAATCTTTAGGTCATGCTTACTTATATAACAACACATAGTCATGCACATCCAAACACCGCCCAAGTGATCAGTGATGTCCTTCTTTTTAAGGTTTATATAATTAGCTTTTGTTTTATTACTGAACAGTGAACATTCTGAATGAAGTCATTATCTCCTTTGAAGTTAAAATTCAACCTAAAACCTGGTTCAACGTAAGCTGATCCCATTTCTCATCATTGGCATCAACAACTACTTTTTCCAAGGAAACACAACTTGTAGGCATAACGTTAAGTTTTAGCGTCTAACACTACCACTAGAGTTGACGTATTGGTTGCATCTTGGTAGCTGGCACCAATTCAAGTTAGTTGGAGTGTGTAGTGCCATAGCTTTTTGGGAAATGTGGGGAATTCCTTCCTTTTACCTTCTTTCTTCAAGATTGTTTGCCTTCATAGTAGTAGTTTCCATACTAATACGATTCTCATATGTTGATTCTAACCGAAAGATGCAGGGCAGTGGTTGTAGGAGGTGCTATGGTATGCATGTAATAATTAAATTATAATTTTACTAAATGTAACACCTCGCACCTAAGGCAAGAATTCAACATAAAACCATGAGAGTTATCAATAGCATACAACTTAAGGTTCATAAGGTGTTTAAACTTCTTATATCTCTATTCATGTGTGACGAGCTCTTACAAAATATTAAGATTGATTCACATCTGTGTACCTTTTGTCATGTTAAAGGGTAGTAGACTAGTAGCATCGTATCATCGATCTTCCCTTGATTTCATTACTTTTATAATGCAATGCTAATCTTTTACCCCTAGGCACGTCTTGATTTTGGCAAAAGCTTAACGGTCTTTTTATGTTGGTGAACATGAATAAACAAAAGTTATAACCCTTGCTTGCCGTATAATTTAGCTAAAAACAGTATTCTTTTTGTTTCTTTCGGTTATTCATCTTCCCTTGATTTCATTACTTTTATAATGCAATGCAAATATTTCAGCTAATCTTTTACCCCCATGAACGTCTTAGTTTTGGCAAGAGCTTAACGGTCTTTTTATGTTGGTGAATAAACAAAAGTTATAACCCTTGCTTGCCTTAGAAATTTTAGCTAAAAACAGTCTTCGTTTTGTTTCTTTCTATTAATGTCTCTTGAATGTGTTTTATTGGTTTGGCTGTTTTCTGTTAGTCTTTTAATGTTGATGTTGTTCTGCAGGGTTATGGGCTCAACACAACGATCAATCTTTTGAACAAAGACAAGCTGGATATCGCAACTTTTTTGTATTTATTTCTTATCCGGTTTACTTATACTTTCTATCTATCGCTATCAGACTAGGTTTTGGGGCTTCTTTTATGTGCAAATCACATATTTTGCAAGTCAGGTGACTCCCTGGTGGAAAAAACTTGTTCATATATATCATTTCATTCACTCTCATGGGTCTGCTTTCTTTTTGGCATACTATAGTATCACATGCCAACACATTTGATACTGATTTCTCTTTTTATGCATTTGCGATTAATGGAATTCTACATTTTTCTTAGAAACAAAATGAAAATATACACATTATATTTTCATGGTCATGTGTTGGTGATTTTTGCGTCGGCAATATGATTTGAGTGTAATGGATTGACTTAGTTGACCCATGTGTAATCGTGATAAATGTTTCCACAAGTCGGGGTTGTGCGGAGTGCACACTTGTATGACGTTATTATCATTATCATTCGGGAGCGAAGCCCCGAATCACGGGGGTCCGGAGGCAGCGCCCCTGCTAGCATGGTCTAAGGGGGCAGCCCCTGGCAGGGTCAGCTTGGAAAATTTTTATTTGGTATAAAGTGCTATGTTAAAAACGCATTTTAAAATAAAATTCCCGGAATTATGGACTTGATTTTTGCTCTTTAATTTAACTGATTCGGTAGTTAAAATAACTGATATGGCAGTTACAACCGAAGTTCAGTTTTGTTGGTCAAATATATATTATCAATCTATGGTTCGTTTTCATAAAAACAAAAACATATTTTCGATTCTTACTCTGAGTTTTATCCGATTTGAGATTTCGATAGAACCATCGAAATACTTCAATCTGAAACTGTTTACACGACTCTCAAATTTATGTGATCATAAATTTATAACATCATGTGCTTATTCTATCTGGCATTTGTCGTAAGCACTTTAAAGAAATCGATCGAAAGGGCCTACGACAAGCAGAGGTCAAACTCTCAGCTCCCAATTGATATTCCCCTTAAGATTGGATAGAGATTTCCTTTTCGGAATCTTCTCCATCTGACCAGGCTAGTGTTTTGCTTATTGATTCATAAGAAACGCAACATAAAATGTTCACATTGTATTCTATCTTGGTTTATTTAAGGTGATGTCATCAGATGTTGCATCATTTACTTTCTTCATAGGTCAAACAAAACACTGGCCAACCATATATTCTTTGTATACAACCTTCTTTAGTTCTGTATGCCACATCCTCTCTAATTCTCGCCAATAGAGAGGTGGTGACCCTTCAATATATTAGACGATTAGAGTATGGCCCAAACCCGGTTGTGGGTTTGAGTCCATTAGGTTTAGGGTTAGTTGGCTTATTCTCTAAGATATGTTTTATTATAAATAGAGATGATATTCTATTATGTAAAACACACAAAACACAATCAATAAAATCTCTATTTAGTATTTTACACAATATGCTTATACATTTTCCAAAAACAACAGCCGATATTTGTAGTTAAAAAGTTTTAAGTTACATCATCCAGATAGTTATTGCTAGTTTAGCAACGAACTATTTGTTAGGACATGTTTGGCAATAGTATGAGGTTGGTGCGGTGTCATGGAGTCGGGGCCCGGGATTTTATTTTCCAACCTTCCTTTTAAAAGCTTTTATTTTAAAATAAAAATTTAGTAAAGAGTTTTTCCTCCTAAAAACCTCTTGTCAAACACACTTGATCAATACCGAATGAGTTAAGATTGTATTTGGTGAGGACGATCTCCAGGTAATTCTCCATAACAAAATGTTCACCTTGTGAGGGACAAGTTCCACGATGTAGATTGTGAGGGGAGGGAAGAATAAGCTTAAAATCTGATGTACAATATAAAATAAATTGTTTTAGAAAGGCAAGTATTTCATACATTAAGACATACTAAATTTTTTCATCTTGAGATTGAAATTTACGACCTATTTGTGATTTACAAATTTGTTTATCATGTGTCATGATTGTGTCGAAGGAAATCTCCTGTTACAGGGAGTAACAACTCAGTTAAGGTATAATTGTAAAAGGAAAACAGAGGAGGAATCAAAATTGTCTGAGCCTACATGCTTAAAGGTTAGAGTCGAAAATCCAAGCATTAAGAGGGGAAGGTGTGGTGACCTCTTCATCACCGTCACGTCAGCGCCACCTCATCATAACAAACTTTCACAACTAACCACAACTAACCCCCCTCACTCATAACAAACCTTAACCTTTTCATTTGGGGCCCACCACTACAACTTTATTTTTTTATTCAAATTTCCAAATAAATTAAATTCATTTCATTAAAAATAAAAATACATTAAACAACACAATAATAAGAAAAATAAACACGATACGTAAAAAAAAAAAAAAAAAAAAAAAAAAAAAAGACACGGGAAAAAAATACAAAACATAATAATACTACGAAACCTAATCATCTCGTTCGGCAAATTTCCTCATTATCTTTACTGCCTCTTTCGGATGATCTCTGCTTTTGCCGGGTCAACGGCCAAACTGGGATTTAGTAGTTAATTAAGTAATTCCTTATCGAAATCATATTAAAATCTGTGACACCTAGACTTAGTATTAACCCATCACACATAGCTCTTGGGACGACCTCGGTTTTACCGAATACTAAACTACACACGACCGGGTACACTGCCCGTTAGTGCATTAGGGTAGACCATAGGTATAACAAGACTATATAAATATTAAAACTTGGTCAGTAAAACCTGCATCAATTCCCCTTACAATTTGCTGATAGGAAAGACTGCTATGCAAAAAATAGGTATTGTGGTCTCCACCATACATGCAGCCATCAAGTTCCAAACTCCCTTCGGAGTAGGGACTGTTTATTCAAGTTACGGAGCAGATAGTAAGGTGTATGGTGTCAAGAAAGTTAAAGAAGGACCGGAGGACCCTCCGATGGCCATTCTAAGTCAAGGCAGATGAAGAGGAGAGAGTGGTAGTAAACCCAAGCTACCCCGAACAAACATTTGTGATAGGAAAGCGACTTCCTGCGAACTTCAAGGCAAAGCTTACTTGAGTCATACAAACTAACCTTGATGTTTTTCATGGACATATTCTGACATGACAGGAGTTCCAAGAACGCTAGTAATTAACGGAAAGCCCTTCGGCACGGAACACATGCTCAAAGAATACAAGCGTATTGAGTCCATCAAACAAAAAAGGAGAAGCCTAGCCCCTGAAAGGAACGCCGCTGACTGTAAGGAAGTAGATGAGTGACCACAGGGATCCTAAGGAATCAAATACCAAACTTGGGTGGCCAACCAAAGGATGGTAAAGAAAAGCGATGGAGGATGGCGCATGTGTGTTGACTTTACTGATATCAACAAAGCATGCCCGAAGGATTGCTACCCCTTGCCAGAGATCGATTGGAAGGTAGAGTCCTTGGCAGGCTTCCGACTGAAGTGTTTCCTAGATGCCTACAAAGGGTATCATCAAATCCAAATGGCCAAAGAGGACGAAGAGAAGACAACCTTCTACACAAGCAAAGGTGTCTACTGTTACAGAAAAATGCCTTTCGGATTGAAGAACGCATGAACAACCTACCAAAGACTCGTAGATAAAGCCTTCAATAAGCAGATATGCAGAAATCTCAAAGCTTATGTTGATGACATGGTTATCAAGAGCAAAACGAAGGAGGACCTGCTTCTCGATGTCCAAGAGACCTTCGACCAACTCAGGGCAATCAACATGAGGCTAAACCCAAAGAAATGCTCTTTTGGTGTCGAAGAAGGGCAATTATTGGGGCATTTGATTACAAAGCAAAGGATCAAAGCTAACCCTTCAAAGGTCAAGGCAATCACAGATCTTCAGGCTCCGAAATGTTTGAAGGACGTACAAAGCTTAAACGGAAAATTGGCTGCACTAAGCCGATTCTTTTCGAAGGGAGCATACATGTCCCTACCATTTTTTAAGACGCTTAAAGACTGCGTCGACAAGAAGACCTTCCAATGGAGCCAGGATGCGGAAGCCGCATTCCAAAAAATGAAGGAGTTTATAGAGATACTTCCAACACTTACAGCCCCAATCAAAGGCGAAGTGTTGTTTATGTATATCGCATCCTCAATAGAGAGCATCAGCGTTGTCCTACTGGCAGAAAGAGACAAAAGGCAAATCCCAATTTACTTTGTTAGCAGGGTCTTGCAAGGAGCGATATTAACTACCCTACATTGAGAAGCTCATACTAGCCCTAATCTACGCACAAGGAGGCTCGGCGTTATTGGAAGGTCCACCCGATCACGGTTTAACCCGACAAGCCACTCAATAAAATCTTGTCGAAACACGAAAAGTATGGACGGGTGGCAAATGGGCCATCGAGCTTGGAGAGCACGAGATAGAGTTCAAAGGTTGAAACTCTGTCAAAGGGCAGATTCTTGCAGACTTCTTGGCGGAAACACCTTCCGAACCAAACAAAGATAAGAAGGAGCCCAAGGCTAAGCTCATCGAAATACAAGATGATTGGAAGCTTTACACAGATGGAGCATCAAGCTCCAATGGCTCCGGAGCATGGTTAATGTTAATCAGTCCCGAAGGAAAGGAGCATACCTACGTGCTTCAGTTCGAATTCGAAGCCACCAACAATGAAGCAGAATACGAAGCCTTGCTGGCAGGCCTTCGGCTAGCAAAAGATATGGAAGTCAAGGCTCTCACTATCTATGTAGATTCTCAGTTGGTGGCAAACCAAGTAAAAGGCTCCTATGAAGCAAGGCAGCCCGTCATCAAATAATACTTGGACAAAACAAGGGAAATGCTAGATGGTTTCGACTCCAACGCCATTCAACACGTTCGCAGGAATCTGAACAAGAAGGCGGACGCATTGAGCAAACTAGCCTCCATGGCCTTCGCCCATCTTACAAAGGAAGTGCTAGCAGAAGTCTTGCCCGAAAGGTCCATTATCCGAAAGGAAGTCACGGACGTTGTCCATGAAGAAGGGAGACATATGGATGACTCCCATTAGGGAATACTTGATAAGTGGCATTCTCCTTGAGGATCCAAAACAAGCAAGGAAGATACGGGTCAAATATCCACAATATCGGCTGATAGAAGAGAACTTGTATAGAAAATTGTTCCTCTCACCTTGGCTCAGATGTGTTGGGCCTAAGCAGGCGTCGACCATCATCGCAGAGGTTCACGAAGGGTCCTGCAGCCTTTACGCAGGACCTCGTTCGGTTGTATCAAAAATAATAAAGTTAGGCTACTACTGGCCATCGATGCATAGGGATGTTGTGGAAATTATACAAAAATGTGAAGCTTGTCAGATACACTCCAAGGTTGCCAAGCTCCCGAAACAAGACACGACAAGCGTTACATCCGCATGGCCCTTCTCCCAATGGGGAATTGATATCGTAGGACCCATGCCTGTGGATCCTGGTGGGGTCAAGTTCTTATTGGTGGTTATTGATTACTTCACAAATTGGGTCGAAGCTAAGCCTTTAGCTTCCATTACGGGAAAACACATAGAGAAATTTGTATGGGAACACATCATATGCAGATTCGGAGTGCCCCACATCATCGTATCTGATAATGGCAAATAATTTTCCGAATGAGTCTTCTATGATTTCTGCAAAGGATTAATGATAAAGCAGTATTTCACTTCTGTCTATCATCCACAAGCCAATGGGCAAGTGGAAGTAACCAACAGAGACATAGTCAAGGGCATCAAAAAAAGGTTGGGACGAAGCCATCATGGGTGGGTAGACGAGCTTCCTCAAGTGTTATGGGCTCATAGGACCCAACCCAAGTCAAGCCATGGCGAAACCCCCTTTAGCCTCACATACGGAACATAAGCGGTCATCCCTTCGGAGCTAAGTGTGCACACAGAGCGTGTGGCCACATTTGAAGCCTCTAGAAACGACGAAGGGATCAGGGAGAACCTTGATCTGTTGGAAGAAAGGAGAAAATAGCCTCCATCATAGAAGCCATGCACAAGCATAAGATCAAGGCTACTACAACAAAGGGTTAAGCCTTGTGGAAAACTAGAAGGGGGTTGAATAGTTTTGCCAATTAAAACTTCCTTTTAAACTATTTAGATTGACTTATGTCAATCTATTTGGGTGTGTGTGTTGGATGTTGATAAACAAGCATATAAAGATAAGTAATGAGAAGATAAGGGTAAGAAGCACAAAACCACAACACAAGTATTTATAGTGGTTCGGCTACAAGGACACCTTCCTTGCCCTACTCCACTCCCTGAGTCACCTACTCGAGAGTTCGTAAACACTACACCAATCTCCTTATGGCGGAGAAGCCTTCACAACGTCGCTTAACCTTTTTCCGGTACAAAGCTAAATACCGAGTTCTTTCACACCAAGGCGAACCACACCTAACACAACGTCGCCTACCCTTTATACGGTGCTAGGCTAACCACCGAGTTCTTTCACACCAAGGAGAACTAATCCTATCACAACGTCGCCTACCCTTTATAAGGTACTAGGCTAAGTACCTAGTTCTTTCACTCCAAGGTGAACTACACCTTCACAACGTCGCCTACCCTTTATTAGGTACTAGGCTAAGCACCTAGTTCCATTGCAATGGAGGAACTACTACCACACTACACCAACGACTAATCCCAAAGGAGATCTACTCCTTTACAACATCATCAAGGATATCAATATCCTTGGATCTAATACTAGTCTATCTTGTACATCGAAACACACCATATCGAATGTACATCTAAGGCACCTTTCACTAATGCCTTTGACTAGATCTACAAGACACCTTTCACTAATGTCTTGTGTCTTCACTTCTAAGCACCTTTCACTAATGCTTCTTTGTCTTGACTTCTAAGCACCTTTCACTAATGCTTCTTGTCTTGACTTCTAAGCACCTACCACAAGTGCTTATCCTATAGGCGATAGATACCCTTCACTAATATCTTCGTCTTGACACTTGAGACATCTTTCACTAATGTCTTCAACACTACACTTCTTTGAAGAAAGAAAGAGATCATCAACAAGAGGACTTCAATAGCCTTGATGATGAGGAAGCATGGCAACTCATGGACTTGAGCTTGCTCGACTTCAAAGGTGGTGATCTTGCCTTTAAGAGGAACCTAGAAGATCACACAAAACAAAACTACAAACATAGATCTCTTGGATCTAAGGTTAGTGAGATTTAACTCGGGGAGAAAGTGTGTTAGAAAGGGGTTGAAAGGGTTGAGAGACAATGAAGAAATGGCTCACTATTTATAGAGAAAAACTCTCTCTGTTCCCGGATCCCACGGATCCCTACCACAAGGATCCGCTAGCACAAAGCTAGGGATCCGTGGTACGCTCCTCTTTGCCCATGGGTATTTTTGGTTATGGGTCATGGGTCATGGGTTATGGGTTGATCCATGGTTTTCTTTCTAGATACAATGTATCTTAAGGATACAATGAACTTGGTTAAGTGGTATAAATAAAACCATGGGTTATGGGTCAAAACCATTTGCTAGTTTTACCTATTTAGTATATACTTGTTTTACCCATTTTAGTATATACTTGTTTTTACCCATTTTAGTTTATACTTAGTTAAGTATATGTTATCCCAATATTTAAACACTAGTTGTTATACATATGTATATCTAAAGCATAAAATCACTTGTACATGTTTTAGTGTTTTATGTGAAAGCGTAAGTGTGTTAGAAAACTATTAGTTCAAACCATTTACGTATTTTATTTGTTTCGTTAAGATGATCTTACTTTTGTTATCGACAAAACATTAGAAGATCGTAAAATATAAATAAACGTTTTTACGGCTTATTTGTATTAACAATCTCCCTTTTGTTGATGACAAAACATAAGATTATTTTAAGGAAAAGCTAAAATTGTAAGAGTTTGAATTTGTAGTTTTACTTTCTTCTCCCCTTTTGTCGAAACAAAAGAGCTTTGAAAGAAAGCAACACTTTGTTTTTAAGAAAATGTGTGAAAATAGAAAAGAAATAAGAAATAAAAAGCAAGTAACGGAAAGGATCTCGTCGTTACTCCCCTTGACGAGTCCATCCCTAAGTAAGGCGTCAAGAAAGTAATGCTAATCTAGTTCATTTGCAAATTTTGCAAAAGATTACGTCTATGTGACGGTGTGCTCCCCTAGATGATTGCAATTTTGCAAAAGGGAAGTCATGAAATATAAATCTAAGATTGCAAGTAATTTTGCAATGTATTGTTTTGACACCAAGCTCCCTTAGCTTTAGGGTGTCAAATTCTTCATATGTTAATTGAATAACTACAAAACAAAGGTTAGAAAACAAGTATAATTCACAATTTCCCGCAAATGTGGTCCAAGTTAGTAGGAAAATAGTTTCTGTCTCACGGATCCCACGGTTCCCTCCTAGTAGGGATCCGTCTAGGCAATCTCGAGGATCCGTTTGGTCGATAAATAAAATCAAGCAAAGGTGATATAACAAGTAATGTTATCACATAAATGAGATATGAATACAAAGTAATCATATGCTCAAAAAATAACAAGTAGCATGTAATTCCATTTAATAAAACAAGAGTTATGATATACATGACTCTAAAAATAAGAAAATAGACAATACATGACTAGGAATTTCTAGACCAACTAACGCTTGATGCTAGGACACCACTAAAATTCTTCTAGCTCAAGTTTTGTTTAGGTTTGATCTCGTCGAAACGTTCGAGGAGATGATAGAACATGAAACGTTGGTCTTCTCGTACTTCATGTATCAAACTTTCAACATGTTGACAATGATAGCAATCTTTGTCATGGCTAGGTAGTGGTGGTGGATGAAATGAAATGGCTTGATGCGAAGGATCAAGTGAAGCGGCTTGTGGAGCTTCAAACGATGAAGGGATTGGTGGAGGTGCATTTGAGAATGCCTCGACCAAGAATGATGGTGGTGGTAATGAAGTGTCAACTTCCATATGGTCGGGTGGTTGACTTTGATGATTTCTCATAATCCAAATAGGATTATATGATGGAGATGGCGAAAAGGAAGCCGGAGCAAGTGTTGACTCAACACCTTGATTTTGAACCATTATTCCTCCTAATGAGGAGAATGTTGTCGGCGGAAGCGGATGAGACGGCCTAGGAGGCAAGTCCTCTAAATTGTAGAGGTGTGGTGATGATAGTGGTGAAGTAAATGAAATAGCTCTAGGAACCAATGGTGATGGTTTAGTGGAGATGATATTGTTTGGCCTAGGAGGTATGGTGGTGTTTGGCATAGGTAGTTTTGTGGGTACTATCCTTTTAGGAATTGGTTTGATTGGATGATGAAGGATTCTATCATTTGTTGGCTTGACCGGAGATGATTCGGTTGAAGAGATTTCGTGTACAACACGAACCTTTTCATGGGTGGTTCTTTGGTGGATAAGTTACTACTTGGGGTTTTCCTCATGATGAGATGATTTCAAGAGGTTGCAAGAGCTGAAAGTTAGGATGAGAGTGATGACTATGGAGGTCCTAACAAGGTGGTTTATAAAGCAAGAGAATTGGCAAGTGCATTCAAGCCTTAAGCCACTAGGATTCATTGGAATGTGATGATTAACATGCACAAGAGTCAACTTCAGAGTTTACACTGATCTAGGAACTCATTTAAGATGAGATGGAGTGTTTGAGTTAGGAAGATGAGTTGAAATGATTGTTTTAGCAAGATTTGACCTAAACTGTCATCCGGATCCCACGGTTCCCTCCTCAGAGGGATCCGTCTAGGCTAATCCTAGGGATCCGGCTTTCAGCAATTATGAAAGAGTGGAAATGATGTTTCTAAGATCTAAGACCTATAACATCTTGAGTGTTTCAGTCTTCCTAAGTGTCTTAAATGAAGAGGTGCTTAGGTACTTGAAGGTGGTGAGTGTTGTAGCTAATGATTGTCTTTTATGGAAGGATTTGGAACTTTCATGAGTACCAATGAATGAGCAAGGATGACACTAAAGATGAGAGTGTCAATTGAAGCTAAATGATCCTAGAGATCAGGTTGTGACTTAGGATTGTGTTTTGGAAAATATCCTAAAGGTTTTGAGATGGGAAAACTAGGATTTGATCAACTTTGATCAATTTTGTGGTGAGGATGATTTATGATCAAATTAGCCATAATCGAAGGATTTCTAAGACTAGATGTGAGGATCAAGTAAAAAATGAAGTGTGAGTTTTGAGGCGGAAGAGTGATGGATTAAAACAAAATGATAGATCTATGAACGTCTTAGAGTGTGATCTATGTGAGTTGGAATGAGTAGGAAAGATCAACCTATCTTGATAAGGACTTAATCGCCTTAAGACCCTATGTTTAGTTTAGTGAGATGTTCTAAGGATATGTTTTGAAATATAATGCTTGCAATTGCATTTCTGTTTGCGGATCCCACGGTTCCCTAAAGATAGGGATCCGTCTAGTACAACATTTGGGATCCGTCCATCTCGCTAGGCGTAACCTTTACTAAAGGTATGCAATGATCTTGACAATGCATTATATTCCAAGATTAGTTAAAGGAGTTCTAAAACTAAGATATCAAATGTAAGATGTTTTATTTCATGAAGGAAATAGGATTACATTGATAAAGCACGAGTAGAGTAGAATTGATCCTATTTGAAATACTACTAAATTCCTTGAGTGTTTTCGCTAGAAGGATCATTATGTGATTGATGAGTGTTGGTGGAGTCAAGAATGAAGAAAGTCTTCATGAGAGATATGTTTAGCGGTTCCATCATCTTGTTCACAAGTACGTACAACGGACTTTGAAATTGAGGATGGAAGTGCATAACATTATGATAGAGGCGTGTCAAGAACATTCCATAAGGGATGAGTTTATTCTTGGAGCCTTGAAGATTTGCAATTCGCCTTGCGAAGAAGTAGGCGAGATTGTATGGTTGTTGTGTTAGCAAACAGTACAACATGTGAGCACAACAAGCGGGAAGAATTTCTCGATTTCCTCTAAGGCTCCAAACATTTTCACGTAGGATGAGTGCAAGAGGCTTGTACTCTTCTCGGATATCCCTTGTAAAGATAATGTTTGGATCGGAGTAATATGGTCGAGGTTTGCATATTATGCGATTTAAATCTTCGGAGAGGGTATGTGTGAACAATATGGACTATTCTCTTCACGAAAGTTGAAGAGAGAATCAAGAGACCAATCTTGGTGAAGGCACATTGTCCATGATTTGGAATCCGGAGGATGTGAGCAAAATGCCCAAGGGTTAGAGTGAACTTTTGGTTTTGATATAAAACCAAAGGGATGAGAGCGATCCTCGTTACGAACGAGTTCGACTTGACGGAAGAATTCCATTATGAACCTTGGACATATCTTCTCGTTGATTTCAAGAAGACATTCTAGTCCTATGGCTCGGAAGGAGGTATTGATACCTTCTTCGAATTGTAGAGAGGTGTCTACAATACGTCCTTCGTGGAAGTGACGGTTTTCGAGATTATTGAACCCACGGACATGATTGCCAGGTGTGTTGGGTTCGAGAGAGATGTTCGGAGTGTAGACGCTAGTGAGTGAAAAATCAAACTCATATTCATGCGTCATAGTTGAACCTATAGAGATGATGAGTTAATAAAGGTGATGTTTGTGATCAACCTATGATTATCTAACGTTTTTACTAGATTTTTATTAACAATAGTTATTTAACACTTTAACTCACTCAATGTTTTGACTTTCTAGTGGATTTTAGTCTTGCATGAAAAACTTTTTCGATGTACGGATCCCACGGTTCCTTTACAAAAGGGATCCGGCTAGTATATTTTCGGGATCCGTGGATGTAGTAGTAAACAGATTTGATAAAAACAAAGGTTTTACGGTTTTTATACCACGAAATATGTTTTATCCTACATTTTCTTTTAGCATGCATACATGACTTCTAATGTATCACGAAAGAATATAAAACATATAAATCAAAAAAGTGACAAAACAAATAATAAAGATAACTAGATTATTAGTAATATTGCATTTCAATGCTAAGGATGATACAAAGGATTGGGTATATGATCCCAATGTAGATTAACAACACAAAGTAAATGTCTCCGTATGTGAACTTCATCATAGGGAACACAAGTACGATGAGTGTTAGGGCGATGAGCACGAGTGCGATGTAAACCATGTTGATGATGGATCTTCTTGGTTTCGATTGAGATGGAATAAGGAGGAAGATGAAGTTTTTGAATGAGAGGAAATTTTGAAATTGGAAGATTTGAAAAATGAGGGTTTGATGAGATGGTCGACGGTGGGAGTATTTATGGGAAGGAGGAATTTTGAGATTTGTGTTTTGTTTTATTAGAAGATATGATTTTTGGATTAAGTGAGATAAAACACAATTATTATAAACCATGATTTCTAGACGGAGAGTGACACATATGAGAAAAAGCTTCCTAATGAAGCTACATGTAAAACATGTGTAAACACGAAATCTACTCAAATAAATGCCTAACAAATAACACTTATTTATTAAACTAATATCATTTAGATATAAGTGGAAAGTCATACCTCGAATGCACTTAGGAATGTCTTTACAAATGACACAACAAATGTCACTTAGACGATTCCCGCTCCTTTGCGTTTAAGATACCTTCTTAAGGAAGGTATTCTTGTTACCAAGCGACTCCTAAAGCTTGGTGGGTATGAGCTTTGACTAATCAACATGACAAGGAAGATTAGTACAATTAAATGAAAAAGAAAATAAGAAAAATGTTGTTATCAAGTCAACATCCAAACATATAGTTTTTGAAAAAAAAAACATGGTGTTTGTTTTATGAAAAACCTTCTTTGTAGTTTTCAATTAACTATGGATCGTATCAAGTTTTTAAAGTACAATATACTTCAAGAAACTTGGTAACGAAGCTCTGATGCCAATTGTGGAAAACTAGAGGGGGTTGAATAGTTTTGCCAATTAAAATTTCCTTTTAAACTATTTAGATTGACTTATGTCAATCTATTTGGTGTGTGTGTTGGATGTTGATAAACAAGCATATAAAGATAAGTAATGAAAAGATAAGGGTAAGAAGCACAAAACCACAACACAAGTATTTATAGTGGTTCGGCTACAAGGACACCTTCCTTGCCCTAATCCACTCCCTGAGTCACCTACTCGAGAGTTCGTAAACACTACACCAATCTCCTTATGGCGGAAAAGCCTTCACAACGTCGCTTAATCTTTTTCTGGTACAAAGCTAAATACCGAGTTCCTTCACACCAAGGCGAACCACACCTAACACAACGTCACCTACCCTTTATACGGTGCTAGGCTAACCACCGAGTTCTTTCACACCAAGGAGAACTAATCCTATCACAACGTCGCCTACCCTTTATAAGGTACTAGGCTAAGTACCTAGTTCTTTCACTCCAAGGTGAACTACACCTTCACAACGTCGCCTACCCTTTATTAGGTACTAGGCTAAGCACCTAGTTCCATTGCAATGGAGGAACTACTACCACACTACACCAACGACTAATCCCAAAGGAGATCTACTCCTTTACAACATCATCAAGGATATCAATATCCTTGGATCTAATACTAGTCTATCTTGTACATCGAAACACACCATATCGAATGTACATCTAAGGCACCTTTCACTAATGCCTTTGACTAGATCTACAAGACACCTTTCACTAATGTCTTGTGTCTTCACTTCTAAGCACCTTTCACTAATGCTTCTTTGTCTTGACTTCTAAGCACCTTTCACTAATGCTTCTTGTCTTGACTTCTAAGCACCTACCACAAGTGCTTATCCTATAGACGATAGATACCCTTCACTAATATCTTCGTCTTGACACTTGAGACATCTTTCACTAATGTCTTCAACACTACACTTCTTTGAAGAAAGAAAGAGATCATCAACAAGAGGACTTCAATAGCCTTGATGATGAGGAAGCATGGCAACTCATGGACTTGAGCTTGCTCGACTTCAAAGGTGGTGATCTTGCCTTTAAGAGGAACCTAGAAGATCACACAAAACAAAACTACAAACATAGATCTCTTGGATCTAAGGTTAGTGAGATTTAACTCAGGGGAGAAAGTGTGTTAGAAAGGGGTTGAAAGGGTTGAGAGATAATGAAGAAATGGCTCACTATTTATAGAGAAAATCCTCTCATGTTCCCGGATCCCACGGATCCCTTCCACAAGGGATCCGGCTAGCACAAAGCTAGGGATCCGTGGTACGCTCCTCTTTGCCCATGGGTATTTTTGGTTATGGGTCATGGGTCATGGGTTATGGGTTGATCCATGGTTTTCTTTCTAGATACAATGTATCTTAAGGATACAATGAACTTGGTTAAGTGGTATAAATAAAACCATGGGTTATGGGTCAAAACCATTTGCTAGTTTTACCTATTTAGTATATACTTGTTTTACCCATTTTAGTATATACTTGTTTTACCCATTTTAGTGTATACTTAGTTAAGTATATGTTATCCCAATATGTAAACACTAGTTGTTATACATATGTATATCTAAAGCATAAAATCACTTGTACTTGTTTTAGTGTTTTATGTGAAAGCGTAAGTGTGTTAGAAAACTATTAGTTCAAACCATTTACGTATTTTATTTGTTTCGTTAAAATGATCTTACTTTTGTTATCGACAAAACATTAGAAGATCGTAAAATATAAATAAACGTTTTTTACGGCTTATTTGTATTAACACCGACATGGCAGCCTTCAATCCTTCTTCTTGGGAGATGGGGTTGGAGATGTCAGAGCTGAGATAGGCTTGGCAGAAGCTGTCTTCTTTATAGGAGTATCAAGCTTGATCTTTCGAGGCTTTTTGGAGAGCAGATCTTCGAGAGGTGCCATGGGATCTTTAGTGGCTTCGAGCAAGAAGGGGTAATCTGCAGTAGCAAATGCATTTCCTGCCTCTTCGTACTCAACCTTTGATGAGAGACGGTAACATTCAACCTTGGAGAGGTCCACAGGCTCACCAGTCTTGGCCACCTCCTCCAAAGCAAGACATCGTCCATGAAAAATAGCTGCTTTAATCACCTTCCACATGGCGGCTCCAACCTCATCAATGTGATATAACTCCATGGAAATATATGGCACTACCTTCGACACTACCTCTGCACGATCCTTCTACAGCATTTTATATCGCATCTGTAGGCCATCAACCTCCTCTCTCATCTTGATCTCTAATTCTCCAAGCCCAAATCTTTCACTTTCCAAACCTGCACACTTAGCCTCTAGAACAGCAACTTGACCTGTGAGGCTCACAACCTTGGCCTCCTTCAGCTTAAGTTTGCCACATTCAGCTGTTGTGACAACTAACTCCTTCTCTACCTCAGCAATCCTGTCTCGGAGGTCTTGGGTGAGGGGATTTTTGTCAAATTCTTTCTCAATCTCCTCACATTTGGCCTCCAGCTCAGCATATTGTTTGTCCCTATGTTTCTCCCTATCCAACATCACATTCATCTCCTGTCTAGCCTTCGTCACGGCCTAGAGCAACTCCTTGTGCGACCATTCGGATGATTGCCCAAAAAAGCTTGCCTCATGACACTCTTGTCGTGAAAATCGCATACCCTCTCTATGGACATGTTGTCCAGCAATCCTTTCCAGTTCGAAGGGGTAACATGATCAACAATGCGATGGTAGGAAAGGGAATTAGGAAGCTCCTTGGTGTCAGGAATGCCTGCGACAAAGGAAATACATTAGGGAAAGTTAGACATAGCAATAAGTATTTTTTATACTTTCAGAAACAGGTGCATACCATGCATTTCTTCAGTATCATCTGGCGATTCAAGGCAGGCTTCATAGTCTTCCTACCTTGACACTTTTCTACCGAGACATCCACGGACGCAGAGGTAGGCAGGGGAGTTTTCCTTTTGGTTGAAGACTTAAGAGCCTTACCACTAGTCCCTTCCGATTCTTCAACCTATCTTCAATGCCTGTAGAACCTGTAATTCGCACTTCCTCATCTGTTGGATCATCTGAATCAGCCACATTCTCAACCAGTTGAGAAGGACCCTCCAATAGCACTTGTGGGGGGGGGGGCCGAGGCAACATGCTCAGCTTTGACAGCTTTGACATCATCAACATCTTTGTTATTGACTGACACAGAGGGTGACCCTACACCGTAAGACCCTTCAACCTGCTCCATAGGCATGAAACTCAAATATTCATCCATATCCTGGTGCATAAAGTTCCTGAAAGCGATATCTACAAAACAAGAAACAAGAAAAGATAAATATCAGTGCTAAATTGGTCCTACTTAAAGAAAGTGGAAGTACACATACTTTTTCCATGATACATGATCATGGGCTTCGCGGGAGACCCCTCCCAGCTTTGAGCAATCCCAGCCATACAAATAATAGGCTCGGGAAAAGATCGAACATCAGCGGGGTACTTGGCCAGACGCTGGTACAGAGGATTCCTTCGAACTTTATACGGAAGAGGGTCATTGAAGCGCTTAGCATCAAATCTGAATGCCTTGTTTAGCAATGCTGGATATTAAGGTGGGATGATAGTGTTTTGAACATAAAAGAAATTACCTTTCCAATCTCTTATGTTCGTGAAAGGCTTCAGATAAGATTGGGAACATCCCCTTCAGGCCTCTTTGCTAGGGTTAGCCAGTTCCCACCAGGATACAAGTTTAGAAACCCCCTCAACACCACAAGTGTTGGCTCAAAACCGTAAGCCTTACACATCACAATATATGTAGTGAGTTTGGCAAGGCTAAAGGGGTTAAAGCTGGAAATGTGTACCTCATAGTACTGTAATAGTTCTAGAATCAAAGGATGAATGGGAATCCTAAGGTTCGACTGGCTAAACGAATGAGTATAAAGCCCTACGAAATTTTTCGGAGCATCAAAAATACCTTGATTGGGTTTTGGGAGCATGATTTTATACTCTTGAGGAATGGGGTATTGAGCAAGAAAGTCATGCAAATCTTGAGATGTCAAAGTACATTTTTGTTGTTTGATGATGAATTTTGAATCCATAACTAACAAAAGCTAGGGAAAAGAAGAAGAGATGACTTTACCTTTTGCTCGAAGCCGGTAGATGATGGAGGTTTACTGCGTGTAAAAGTGGGCGGAGAAGGTAAAATGGTTTAGGGTTTCATCTACCACACTTTAAATACTCTTTTCAAATTCACTTATACACCGCACACGTGTCCTCATCAGTAATCTTATCCGGATTTCAATGATTTTTAAATTTGAAAATTCGTTTTAGTCAACCGAGGTAAATGGGACTTTGGGATTCACTGTAGCGAGTTGTTAGAGTTGATTAGGTAGCATTTAATGCGCATTAAGGGGCGTAAGTACCTAGGATGTATACCCTTGCAAACAAGTTTCGATTTTGCTCACAGTTGAAGTTGAAAGCAATGCCTTCTCGTTCATAGCCATCACTTTCGACTGGGGGGCCTGATGATGTACCCTCCGAACAGGTCGACGGACCCAAGTTAGTTCTCCCGAATGTTCATTGGCGTCAAACCATTCGTACACACGAAGGTTACCTGCGGGGAATTCGCCACTCGAAGCCCTAAGCCCTTCGGGGTATGGTTGACGAGGGAACAAAGGACAGAGGACCATCCTGACTTGGTCAAACCCACGATCTCCATCTCATTCCTGGCTTTCCCGCCAAGTTTGAGAACATGGGTCACTAAGCCCTAGCGGTTACCTAAAACCATGGGACGCCCCATGTTCTCCGATATAAGCGCAGAGGTGCCCCTAAGCCTATTTTATCTACTATAAATAGGTAGGACGGTCAGAAGTTCATGGTAAGCTCACTTAACACTTTACGCCTTACTCACACTCACTTACATAACCATAACTCATACTTACTCTCACACCGGAGGTGGTTCGCAGGGTCCAACCCCTGCGTAATCACTTAACGTGGTGTCTTCGTATTTCTCATTCTCAGGTGAAAGACAATCTTGGCTGGAACATACACCCCTCTTACCTACAATCACCATTGAAGCATGGTAGTGCAATTTATTGTACAATCATCACTCATATAAGATTAGTCAAACGCTCGAGTTAAACTTATTTCATACATATAAGTTAATAAGCAAATAAGCTCATCATATAAGCCTAGCCAAACACCTTAAATCATTGTTATGTTCATTTTGAATATGGTATGAATCAACTAGGTTGTCTTTTATAAAAAACAATCAAAATCCAAAGCCCGGATATGTTGAAAATATCAAGTTCATGACATATAAGAGCATCTCCAATGTTAATACTAAAAGTGTTTTTGCTTTAGTTTAATGTCAAAAGAACAAAAAGCACTCTCCAATATTAGCACCATAGTTAGCACTAATTTAGTGATATAGATAGTAAAACACTAAATATAATGCTACACTATATATCTCATTAATACTATTCATCTTATTTAAACTTTATATATTTGTTAAACCTTCGATACTTAACTAAAATATAAAATTTAATCTATATAAACTATATTTTATAGGTCTTGATCAATACGCTTACAATGAGTCCAACATTCATGTATGACTATATGTTATTTTATCTATTTAGTATGTGAACATGTACTTTAAACTAATTAAAAATGTTTAACGTAAAGATTTATTGCTAAATTAGAGAAATTTTTGTTTGACGCAAGTATATGTTATAAAAGAGATTTGCTATAAGGGTGAGCATATGACCCGAACGAACCGGACCGACCGAAGGACCGACCGGACCGAGACCGGACTGACCACATTCGGTCCGGTCCGCGGTCTCGGCTTTTGGGCTAATTGGTCCTCGGTCCGGTCCGGTCCGGACCAAAACCGACGAATTTGGCCTTGTTAGACCGGACCAACCGAAGGACCGACCGGACCGGTCCGGACAGAGACCGGACCGACCACATTCGGTCCGGTCTCGGTCTAGGGTTTATGCCGAAATCGGTTTTCGGTCCGGTCCGGTTTTTGGACCATGCACAGCCTTAATTTGCTATACAATGAGCCACATTGAATAATATATTTTTTCATATTTAAAATACTTATTTATTTAATATACAATAGATGAATATTCAAATTACTTTGAATATATGTGTTTTAATTTAATAAAATCCAAGTTTCCTTTTATATTTAGGGTTAATTACACTGATTGCCATGAATTTTCAGAAATTTCGAATGTTAAGTAACAAACTTTCAAAACTATTAGTATCACCTATAAAACTTTGATGTTACATACTATTATAGGCCATATAACCGTTTCACCATCTGTGGCCCCACATGTGACCACATATAACCTCTTTCTTTTTTCCCTCTTTCTTCATAAACTCTAATTTTTTTTCACAACTCTTAAATCAAAAGGAATCAAAAAAACAAATCAAATCAAATTATGTCTTCGTATCATTTGAATGAAAACTGAAAATGTGACATTGGAGGGATCTGACGTATGTGCATATGCTCTTTGTTATGGATTTGACGCAACCTAGCCTGTTGCATTTTCCTTTAATAAACATATAAACAAAACTTTTGACTAATAACTAAAAATTATTACTAATCCAAATTAATAACTCAAATATAATACATCACCAATATTCTAAAACAATGGCTAGTTAAGATACTCAAGTTGTGTAGTAGCAACAAACATACACAAATCATCCATGCTAATATTACACCAAAAACAAAGAAACCTCACAACAAAATAACAAATGGGAATGTGACAGATTTCAAAACCTCAAAAGCCAAAACCCCATTTCTTGTCAAACCCCAAAACCAATTTTCGCCACCATCCTCAACGCCGACCACCAAGAAGCAGTTAAACACGCACTTAATCCCGTTGGCCAATACGGTTGTCGAAGGTGGAGATGGCGGAGATCGTCGATAGAGGTTTGGGAATGACAACAGACGGTCGTGGTGGTGATTCGGTGGTGGAAAAAGAGGTTGGTGGTGGAGGATGTTTACCATATTAGTGGTTAAAACTAAAAGGTTCGATGATGAAGAACATAAAGATGTGAGGAAGAGAGAGTATCTGATTGTGTGAATGTTTTGTTGATGTGTGAGGATTAGGGTTCTTGTGAAAGAGAGAGAACATAAAGATGTGATTTTTTTTATTGTACGACCGTACAATTGTAACCGGTTGCAACCGGTTACCAGTTGCAAATATAGCCCATATGGGTAACAATGGAACAC
The DNA here is from genome assembly GCA_022545495.1 of Chrysanthemum lavandulifolium. Taxonomy (NCBI): domain Eukaryota; kingdom Viridiplantae; phylum Streptophyta; class Magnoliopsida; order Asterales; family Asteraceae; genus Chrysanthemum; species Chrysanthemum lavandulifolium. The sequence continues at coordinate 98,072,683 of CM040239.1, forward strand.
AACATCAAAGTTTTATGGGTGATACTAATATTTTTGAAAGTTTGTTACCTAACATTAGAAAATTTTGAAAGTTAATGACAAACAGTGTAATTAACCCTTATGTTTATTTTAACATTGACCAGTAGACATTATATAGCAAATCCCGCCTAAAAATGATGCTTTTACATTTTTTTTCAAATACAAATTTTTGATGTTAACATCGGAAATGCTTTAAAATGATAGCATCTTTCACTTTTGAGAGAGATAATCCACGGAGTCCCTAGAAGGATATTCATCGGATACTTTTTGTTCCACAAGGTATGTAATTATTTGAAGTTCGGAATTAATGTAACGTACTTGACATACACAATTATTGTCCCATGTACCAATATAAAATAATAAAAGGGTGATATGCACACCACTAAAAGTGATGTACACATCATCAGTTATGCATAGCGGTGTTGTACTGTATGCATCGCACTAGTGTGATTTAATGGTGAAAGAATTAAAAAGTGTGGTGTGCATATCAATACTCAAAATAATACTGTACACGCACATTGAATGAGCGAATGTTTCCCATAGAGCATCGACATGTAAAGGTTGCATGGTTTTCCTAATACACTATCTAATTAAGTTTTCAAGTGATCAAACTTTCATAGATTCTTACGTGATGATAAGACTTAACTTTACAAACTAAGCTAAACTTTAGATGGTTTAGGGTTTAGTTATACTTACTATTGGGGCAAAGGACACTAGTTTTATAAGAGTTTTTATTGTTGAATTTTCAAGACATGTTTTATTTGTAAACCCGTATTTTTGTCGCGTTTAAGTATGTTAACAATTCAATACCGAAATTTACTACCAGGTACATAACTTAAGGATGAAATTCATGTATCACCCTACTTTCATGTTTAATTTCATATATACCCAAAGTGCAAGTATTGAATGCATAATATACAATGTTTTTAATGCATGTTTGGGTATATATGAAGGGTTTTTCTAACATGTGCCCCGGGGGCACATGTTAGCACACCAAAAGGACGGCCGGACCCACGAAAAAGGACGTCCGGACCCACAAAAAATACACTTTTTAAATAAAATATGTGAGTCCGGACGTCATTTTTAGATGGTCCGACTCCTGTCTCACAGTAATCTATTCCCCGGGGCACATGTTAGAAAACCCATATATGAAATTCCATTTAAAGGAGAGATATGAAATTGCCTCTAATTTTAATATGAGGATAGAGTTAAGATCAATATAAATGTCATATTGTTTATAGATCTAATAACCAATCATTGTCATACATTTTTCATCAAAAATAATAAAAAACAAATTTTCACATTTTTTTTAAATAAAATATTTTACAACGGCAGATCGTTAAGTGACTAAAAATACACGATCGCGACGAGAATTTTTTTTAACTTTCAGTAGACGGGCACTTCGATATACTTTTGACGAACTTTTTTTTCGATTTTTTTTCGATTCGTTGGAAAAATCACATGTGATTTGTATAACAAATCACATGTGATTTCATCAATCGCATGTGTGATTTCATAAATCACATGTAATTTCTTATAAAAATCACATGTGATTTTTTCTAACGAATCGAAAAAAATGAAAAAGTTCATTGAAAGTATATAAAGTGCCCCCTCTATAAAAAGATGATTTAATTCTCATCGTAATGGTATGATTCGTTTTGCGTAACGATTAGCGGTTTGTGAGATATTTAATTTTTAAATAATAGATGAAAATGGGTTTTAGATGCAACGTACATCAAAGATTATCTCTTCAGATTCGTTAATATGTGGATTCCGTTTCGAATCCTCCGATCTGCTTTTTTCAAGACTATTACTATTGCTAACGTAGTAGGCAAAGTGCTATTAATCGGATGGTCCGAGAAACCACTCGCCTCGTGACATCCGTAATAAATACAATGGTATTATTGAAACTTGCTGAATATGAATAACCCCTTTGGTATTTCACGTGTACTCTTACGTGAACCAATACGTCCACGTGAACCCTTTTTCGTATAGCTTTTGCCATATTTTATCATCTCATAAATTTGAGTCGAGATATATGGATATATCCATTTCATGTCAAAACAGATCCCTATTTGTATATCGTGTCTTTAATGAGCCTTATTATCCTTGTCTTTGTTTATGTCTTGGGTTCGAACAAATTACTATAATTCGTCCCCTACGACGATTAGTCGACACTTTTCACAAATTTTATGAACTAAGCTCTTATTTTCATATTTGCCACTCCTTACTTTAATTTTGAATCTACTTCTTGGAAGAAAATAAGTTTCTTGAAATTTTCAATTTTTAATGGTATTCCTACGAAATAAATAGGAAACACCTAATCTTTCGAATCTTTGTTATGGTCGATAAATTATACGACCTCTGGTTGAATCATACCGACTTACTTCAATTTTGAATTTTTTAATTTAATAAAAAATAGATGACTAGTATTGGTTCATTGGATCTTTATAAAATATTATATCAGATTAAATTTTTCTCTATGAGGATATATATGGCGAGTTGCGATCCACTGAAAGTGGAAGAAATTTAAAAGTTTGCAAAGTCAATCACTTAGTGTCACGTGTCCCCACCCACTCTCTCATTTTTTCTTAGTATTTTCGGTTAGAGTGTGTTTTGGTCATTTAACCTTTTATTTTAATTTCACCATAAACTTCAAACGTAAATAACTTTTAAACGTAAAACTTTTAAAAAAAATCGATTTACCATAATTTTTAAATTTAATTGCATTTAATTTGGTATGCATTTTGATATGTGAATTGCAACTTTTTTCACTTTTTAAGTGGGTTCGATTTTCGTGAATTTTTGGCATTTTCGACTTTTATTTTGTCTAGTTTAAAGGTGAACTATGCAAAACTTAAAACACGAAAGTTGTAGATTTTTGCCATTCTTTACCCGTAAATTTGAATCCTTCAAATCCAATATTATATGAGTGAGATATCGCACGTTAAACATGACATCTTAGTCATATTTAGTGCACCCAAAGTATTTGATAAAATGCCTAAAAGAGATTTATCTTATAAAAATACATTTAAATACACTAATTGGTATATTACAATACATCTTTTGTTATTTTTGTTACTTTTAGCTTTTTTTAAATTGATGAACAATGACTAAATGATGAACAGACTAACTAATGAACAAATGACCAACTGATGAATTGATGAACAAACTAACTGATGAATAATGTGACCATAAATAATGAACATTGCGATATAACTGATGAACGAAAATAAAGAGAAATGATGAATATTGTGATAAACTGATGAACAACTCTTTTTATTAATGAACAATATTTTCTATTAATGAACAACACTTTTATTGATGAATAAAAAAAATTTAATGATCGACAACACTTTTATACTGATGAACAACATTTTTTATTAATAAAAAGTAAATTTTTTTCTATTGTAAGAATTTTATTAATGCCACAAGTCTTAATAAAAAAAAGTAAATCTCGAACAAAACTTCGCTTTTAATGAACAAAAGTAAAACGGGTGAAGCTCATAAACAAAAGTAATATAGAAGAAAAAGTTAATAAACAAAATTATACTTTGATGAACAAGATTAATTGATAAACAATAGTTAATCAATTAATAGGTCTTGTTTATCAGTCTTGAACAAGATTAATCGATGAACAAAGATTAAGCGATGAACAAAACGTATTATTTTTTTAAATTAACGATTAAAAATATAAATTTTGAATTTTACATTAATAAAATGATTAATGATTCGTTGTTGTACAAAAATTAAAGCATTTAACGCAATTTTAACGCTAAAGATCCAAGCTAGACATTTCATCAAACACTTTTGTGCAAGCAAATATACTAAAAGGCTATCTTTAACGTGCGATATCTGTTCGTATCATATCGGATTTAAGTGATTCAAAATTCTGGGTTAAAAGTGAACCAAAGTCTACAACTTTCGTGTTCGACAATTTTGAATGTCAAAATAAGGTCGAAAATGGCAAAAACGTCAAGAATATCAAGACCCAGTGAATATGTAAAAAAAAAAAGGTCGAAATATTTAACAATATTTATATCAAATTAAAAAGGTTTAAGTTTTAGAAATTTTGGTGAAATCAATTTTTTCTAAAATTTATCGTTTAAAAGTAATGCGTGTTTGAATTTTAAAGGTGAAGAGCAAAAAAGTGAAAAATGACCAATATACCCTTGATAAGATTTTTTTTAATTGAGGTGGTTTTTTATTGGATCCTCTAATGGCCAAATCCATAAATTCAACACAACATAAGCTCACATTCTTCTCACAAAAAACGCAATCATTCGAGTGATCAAAATCTAGTGAAAGTGAATAAATTTAGTATTATGCTATACATAGGGTTTTAGAAAATAAAATTATTCGTAGAGTGTCCGTGATACATCAAGATGTTTGAAGTGGGTATCACATAGTGACTGAACATAGTCATCATCGCTAATATTTAGCATTCCCATCATATTTGAATATGATCAAAATGATAAACCCGACTATTTAGTTCAGTAGTCAACATGGAAGAAAACTATACAAATTGCGGTTACTCGTGAAATATTTTGTGATTTCATGTTTGGTTAGTAAAGCTACGCAATATTTTGTGATTTTATGTTCGTGTAAAGATGGTTTGTTCAAAGAGATGCGTGCATTAAATACACTGATGAGGTGGCAACTCACAATGGATTGTGCGTTCATAGTGTCAGTATTGTTCGCTGCCATATGTACCGATTGTGGATGCCCTTAGTGTTTATTTCTTTCATCAGACCCGCTAATAAACAACCGTTGTGGTGATCAGTTAATAAAAAAACACAAAATATTTTACTTTTATACAAACATTCCGCAAAAACAAACAAAATATGCACAATGTAAAATGGTGAGGGTCAGGCGTGTTTAGAGGTGATTATGGAGGCGTTAGGTGAGATGGATGATGTTGTATCGGTTGAAACTCCAAAACCCAAGTTCCGTGCATCGACTGCTCTATGTCACGTGATCTGCTTCCATGTTACATCACTACTTACTTGCATTATCTAATATGTTGACTCTTCAACTAACAACTGTAGTTTGTTTAACTGATTATCAATTTGACTCACCACCATCCTCCTACCCATAGGTAAGTTGATGAGTGGTCAGTAGTTAACACATAAATACCTAACCATCATAAAGTATATTGTTGCATTAGCTAAAAAGATAAATTAAGCTTTTGGTTTTTGCAAAAAGTTGCCTAACTTTTTTTTTTTTTTTTTTTTTTTTTTTTGGCTTGTACATTTTTAAGTATCTCCTTAGAGTACATGATTGTCGGATTTATACAATTATCCATTTGGTCGATGTTATATGCTATTTATACATTTCCATTCATCTCTTGCCAATATATATAACACATATTGTATTTGTTAACACATCAACGAGACCTTTATCAGCTGACTACATATTATCACATTTTTACGTGTCGGCTTACATTATTAGTTAGTCTCAATTGTCAAGAACTCAAGATGAATTGAAGTCGTTTGTTTTAACAAAAGGTCTAGAACTATTAATTTAAGAGATTTAACCAATTTTTTATACGTTTGCTAAAATTATCTCAGTTGGTTTTAGATGCCTCGGTGCATGCATAGGAAAAGAAAACATTAAAGGTGCGTTTGGTTTGTCGCTATGAATCATAGTGGGTATGGGTTTTGGTATAGAGTGGAATGATAATAGAGGGTATGAAGAAACCACCCATACACATAATATATGAGGAAACCTTCACATTTGGGTATCCTCATCCCATTGTGATAGGCCCCATAACCAACCAAACAACATTAATGACTTTCAAAGTCATAGACCCATACTCATAAACCCCGACCAAACGAGCCCTTTAAGATTCTCTTTTGCATACGATGCTATTGCTCAAGTCCCCTTTAAGATATTTATGATCATAATTTAAAATGTAGTATTTCTTTACAACAAGTTACGACGATGTGGAGTAATAGAAAAGATGCACTAATATCGGATATGTATTTGAGTTCCCTAGGCTTGTGTAATTACATATCTTCTGCTTGGTATGAAGGTTGGGAATGGAGAGATGACATAATGTAAACCAAACAATATCTTAGTGATGATCGTGCCTATTTCCGATTATAACCTAAGTCAAATCCATAACGATTTCTAGTCTCGTGCAAGCTAAACGCCCTCCTATTGTATCTTCAATTAAAAAAAAAAATGCTAATGATTTGCACTCTTATTTTTTATTTGTACATTCTAAAGTGTGCTTTAAGCCGTTGTACATTTATCATATGCTGCTTTTGAAGATTGTGCATTAAAATATGCGGATCAAAAGTAAAAGTGTGGCAATCAACACTCATAAAAAAAAAAAAAGCATTGATTCTTTTAGAAATGCTAGAAAAATTCTCAATCCATTAATCAATCAAGAGATGCTGCTTTTGTTTTCAGTGTTCCAGAAATACTAATTAGGTGGTTCTCAAATCTCAACTATGGATGAGAGTGTTTTCTACACTCATTATTGATCCACCTGTATCAAAAGCAAAAATGTAATAAAAAGATTGCATTAAGTCGATGTTAGCAACCACAACCAAGTAAAGGACAAAAATGCGGGCATGAAGTCATGGTTAGAAACCACAACATTGGTCTCACTAAAAGTCGCAATAGGTGATGATGTATATGTGGCCTTCCCACAGCTTGGAATGCAAAAATCGTCTATACATGGGTACAGAAGCTGAAATAAAAATTCCTTACCCGAAAGATATTAGGTATTGTTCAAATGTCAAACGATTGTTGACAGGTTTTCCTCGATAAATGAGTAGCATAAATACGGCATGTCACCAAGTAAAACCAAACATTCGCTAACCAATAACCCATTCATATCCTGTTGCTTCTATATAACACTGACTAACAGGTACTCTAATACTCGCATGACATAACCTAAACATAAATCATTCATCAATTGGTTTACAAAATAGGTCTACGTGTGTTTATGTAGATGTACAAAACATATCATATCCTTACGTCTAAAGATAAAGAATCGATAACTCAACTACTACATGTAGCATATATAGAAGGCCAGACCAAAAGAAAGAATCAAGTGTGAACCAATGACCAACAAAAATGACCAATTTCATCACCTTCACCGCTGATACGCCTTTGGATAACTATCTTTCTTTTAGTCATATTCATGTCATGTTAGGATTATGTTATGTTAGTCATTATCTAGAAAAGTATCTTTTGTTTTAGGAGTTTATCTTGTATTCAACTTGTGATACAAGTTAGGGTTTATTCGGTATAAATACCGAATCATTCATTAATGAAAAGCATAGTTATGTCAAACAAATAATTACATTCTCTCTAAATATTCTTAAGGAGCTCGCACGCTTGAAGTGGTGCCCTATCTTGATACAACCTTAACGGTCGTATCAATTGGTGCTTTCATTGAGAGCTCTCGTTGAGAGGGCTTACGATTAGGTTCCAATTCAAAAAAAAAAAAAAAAAAAAAAAAATTTATCGTTCATCGGACTATTCACATTGTATCGTTCATCGCCGAAAGTATTGTTCATCATTGAAATTACCGTTCGTGAAGTAATTTTCTTCAAGTTACTGTTCATGGCATCGGGTAGCAACGATCGGGACGCACTATCTAAGCTCTTGCAAATGGGTACGGTGGCTGAATATCAGAGTGAGTTTGAGATACTTATAAATCGAATAACGGGGATCTCTGAAAACTTACTTAAATCGTTTTATATCTCTGGACTTAAACCGGCTCTACAATGTGCACTCTTAAGGTCAAACCCTACAACTTTAGACGAAGCTTTTTCATTTGCTCGCTTAATGGAAGCACGTTTTGAGGATCAGCGGATGTCTACTTCCAGCAACAAAGCGAGTAGCAGCAACAGCGGATCGCAAAACCAGAAACCTACAACCGTCGTTAAACTATCTTTGTTGACAACGCCACCTAAAACTACTGTTGAACCACTTCTACTTGAAACCACTAAGAGAAAGAAAAGAGATGAGGTGCCTCTTGTGTGGATGAAATCAAAGTTTTATGTTGTCATTCAAGTTGGGCAGAATAAAGTTGTATATGGCGTGCTGAACTTGGACACCAGTCATACAAATTATGGACAGCCTTGGCAACGCTTTTTTGTGCACTTTATGCCGTTTTCTTATAATCCAAAAGAGGGTGAACTACAAGTGAAGGTGTGGGATCCTGGAACTACATGAGGCGAGATTTTGAAGCAACACCTTGAGGACAAGGTGATTTCCGAAGGAGTGGGGAATGATACGCCTTTGGATAACTATCTTTCTTTTAGTCATATTCATGTCATGTTAGGATTATGTTATGTTAGTCATTATCTAGAAAAGTATCTTTTGTTTTAGGAGTTTATCTTGTATTCAACTTGTGATACAAGTTAGGGTTTATTCGGTATAAATACCGAATCATTCATTAATGAAAAGCATAGTTATGTCAAACAAATAATTCTGTTCTCTTCTCTAAATATTCTTAAGGAGCTCGCGCCCGCTTGAAGTGGTGCCCTATCTTGATACAACCTTAACGGGTCGTATCAACCGCACCCATGAGACTGCAGCAATCTCATCCCTTGATACTTTGTATAACTCGAGTCTTTTTGCAATTTCTAGTCTCTTTGACATCAAAGACGGATCTTCGTCTAGCAACTCCGCAAGTTGTTTACCCTGAAAAGATATTTTACATAGCCTATCATGTCAAAAGTGTACAAAGGTTCTACTCCCACCGTGATTCAATTATCATTGTAATCTACCTATTGCTAAAATTGCATATCATGCTGACCCTTCATTTTAAGCAAAACAAATTGTAGGAATAAACGGTGTGTTTACCAATAAAAAAAATTAAATAATTGACACTTTGATTTATTAACAAATAAATAAATAAATAGACAGGAGTCCAGCAGAACACAAGGTGAATACTATGGTAATGTTATGTCATAGCCCCGCTTAACTTTTATAAAAGAACTACCCGGTTCAACCCAAACTCGTTTCCAACAGTATCAAACCGTCCATGTTGCCACTTCTAGCAAGGCGTATAGGGTTCTAGCGTAATCATGCATTTTCATAAACCATGTATGTTTACCGGCTCTAAATTATAAAGTTAAATGGCATTACAACAAGAAATAGGAGTTTCGCCAAATACTTTGAACCCATTTCATTAGCCAAATGACCATAGCCAGGACTTGTAGCAAAATACTCCCGCTCCCGCTCCCTTGCATACATCATATCAGTATTTTTAATAATATCAGCTTGGGATCTATCCACAATCCCCACCCAAGGATGTTGCAGACGATAAGCTCTGCCTTCAAGGACCTATAAATGAATGATATTTAAGATCAGGATCAAATATTCAGAAGGCTCAACTAAATGGCCATAAAGCTGAGTAGAGATGGCTTTTTACACCTATAATATATCATCTTTTTTAACAGACGAATTAATAGATAGCTAAAACGGAAACGGTTCAGAAGTCGCCTAAAGCGTTTTTGTAATCTATTTGACACATAATATTTTATCCTTTTTAACATTTGGGGGAAAAAAATATTTTATGTCAGCCAAACAGTTTTGGCCCGTTACCCAGCCCACCGGACCCCATTGTGACACCTATAATAGCAAGAGAGAGTGAGAGAGAGAAAGAACTCACATCTAAAGCATTAGTTCCTTTGTCCATCAGATCAAGCTTTGTCAACACCCCAAATTTCCGTTCACCTAATCAATATGAGGAACCCAGAATACATAAGATCAGAAAGGATTAACCACAAAATCATAAAGGATAGCATTTCTGTTAATGGTTAAGTAAAAATACCTGAAGGGTCCACTTCCTTAGCAAGTTTTATTGCATCAGATGTGGCAATATCTTGGTTAGCAGGAGATATTGCTAGTATGATGGAGTTGGGCTGAAAAGACCATGCAATCATATCTCAGAACTAAGATTCTAAGAAAAGACATGCGAAAGAAACATGAACATGGTACAAAGAAAACTAATAAGGCTGGACGCGCCCATCACATATAAAAGACAACTTTTCAGAATGTATGTCAGAGTGGCCACATCATGTGTCTGCCACGTGGCATATTCACATAGATGCAAAGGGCCCGGGGTCAGTAACATATCCCAAGTTAAAGCATTTAGAGAAATCCCTCACAAGGTTCAAGCTGATACAGTTGCGCTTAGGGTTTCCGTTAATATTTTTTTTTTACAAAAGTGACCTAATGGTGTCTAAAGTTTGCGAGTATATCATTATACAAGACATCATGGTGTCTAAAGTCCAGATCCTGGCAGGCCTTTCTTATAGTACTTGTTGAACATTATGCAGACCAGATGCCTCCTATATATATACACGTAAAGATAACTGACTACTCATACCTGAATTGGTTACTATGACATTATTAAGTACAAGTACACTGACTATTTTACTCAAATAAGCATGCACACACATATATACATATATGGAAATAAGAACACATAGTACTAGCCGAAGTCCATTCAAGATAACAAACAAATAATTTAGCATTACCTTCTCGACGTATAGCCGAACCATATTTTCAATATCTTCAACAATATTTTCAGACTGTCCCTCTGCAAAGAAATTAGCTCTTAATATCAAATGACCATCAACCAACCAGAAAATTCAAGAATGATGAGGGAAGGTACAGAGAACATACCCACGGCAACTTTGGTCAATCCAGGTAAATCAATCAAGGTTAAGTTGACAACTGAAAAACACAGAAACCATGATGAGCCATTAGTATCACGTTAATAATAAATATATGCAACAAACGAGCGGATCGTGATAAGCATATATTGAATACAAGTCTACATGATGTATATCAAGAAACATACCTTTTGGGGAGTAGATACTGAGATGGATTGGAATTGGAGATATTTGTTTTGTCTTCCCGGTGATTCTGTCAGTTTCATCTTGAATTTCCTTACGTACCAAAGCTGTGAAAAGGTTAAAGTTCAAAAGCAAGCATTAGTCTCTTACACACTACAATGTCTTTATACGTAAGTGATCGGGTGTAGAACATGCACGTTTATGAAGTTGATTATAAACATGTGTGAATGCTTGTGCTCATTAATATGAACAATCAGACGTACATATAAAACAAAAAACCATGTAGAGAATCATGTCACTTCACATACCAAAATCAGTGAATCGTTTACGGGGCAAATGTCCAAACTCAGCATACTCTTCTTGCCTGCCCTCTGTCTTGTGTAACTGCAACACCAAAGGACGCCTTGTGACAATACCTGAAATCGACACACATTACTAATTAAGTACATCAAGGAACACGACAGCTAAAATTAAGAAAGTAGAAATTATACAAAATACGAAATAAGCAACTAACCAGATCCTCTAGGAAGAAAATCTCTCCCGACAATGCTCTCTAAAACCGAAGGCTTCCCAGAACTCTATATCAAAAACATAAACAATTAGATATAATGACAGAGCTGCATAAATAAACTAATAACTTGAATTACAAACAAATAATAATTTAAAAAGCATGAGTTGACTTTCATAAATACACATGACAAAACCATGTACACTACATAAAAATAAAAGAAACTAAATTATATTTGTCAAACAACACTCCATCATAATTTCTCTCACACTCCAACTCATTCTCGTTAGTGTCTCCTATCAAAACACTCCAAACACCTAACAAACATTTACATAAAAACCAAAAAACACACTTCGAAAAGTCCACTTAAAGTATCATAACTCCATCCTCCCAATCCAAACACAACCTAAAGTAAAAACGACTAAACGTTCACGTCTACTTCAGTGTTGTTGGTTTTAAGGACAATAAATTAATAGACGTGTGTTAGGATCGAACTCGAGACTACGGGATTGCACACTTTACGTATGAGAATTTAAAGTTAAAATAATTAAATATAAACGTTGTATTTATTTATTTATTAACGAAATAACTAACGAACGTTAAGTAATTAATGTAATGGACTAACAGGCGTTAAAGGTATTTGGAAAAGGACTAGAATGCAAAGTTTGAAGTTTCGGAATCCTTGGGATACCCTTATCCGATCGGCCAAGGAAGAAAATGAAACAAACCCAACTTGTTCACCAAGTTTGCTTGGGTATATATACAAGGCTAGGGTCTTGTTTTGCATCTCTTGTATTCATTAGCTAAACCCTAAAAGCAGTTTTGTGTGTGCTTTTAAGCTACAAACCGATCGACCAAATCCTCAGGGATCGATCATCTCTTTCCACAAACCAAGTTATTTGGTTTAATAAAACTAACATTACCTTAATTCGGTTTAATGCGTGTGTACAAGAGCGTAGTAATAACATACTTTTGTTATTATTCTTGGATTGAATTACAAAACGGTAAGGGGTAATTCTTATAATCATATAAACCCTAATTAGGGTTCATCCAATTGCTAGTTTGTGGAATTGATTCTTGTTCGACTAGAATCAAGAAAAGGTACGCATATTCTTTTATGTTAATTAATTGTTCATTAATAAATCCTATACGATTCCGCTTGAATACTTTGATGTTTATGATTATTTATTTGATTGTCATGTTATATAATTCAACAGTGGTATCAGAGCCATTGGTTTTTAATAAGCAATTAATTACATAAACGCGTTATAAAACAAATACTTGTATGTTGTTTGATATGTTAATATAGGGTTTATGTTTATTTTTTTTGGGTCGATTTTTTTATTAATTGGGGCGTACCCCTATTTAATTTAAGTCGACACATATATAAATTTTTTAGGGTTTTGAAAATTGTTTGCTAACCTTATTAAAACCTAGAATTAATATATTAGTTACGTGATTAATTCATGAATAATTTGTTATGTGTCATGGAATTTTTAATATGCGATCTTGTGACTTATTTGTATAATTGTTATGATATCCATGATTATACATGCATGTTAGTCATGGATAAGTTACTTTGATAAAATTGTTGAATTGTTGAGACATATTTAATTACGATAAATTTTGAATTGGGGAATACTCCAATTGTATATTAATGAATCAATTATGTGCAATTTGGTATATCATTAATTATGGGTTTACGCAACCGATTCGTCGATGTATGTGCTCACTTTCAATTGAGAGAGTGAAAGCCCTAATTAATATATACATTCATTTAACCTAGACATTGATTATTAATAGGGTTTTATCGAATAAGTTGCATGTGGCTACTTGTTTACACGTATAAATTGTTTATTATGTGCGCATTGTTTTTAGTAGTTTATTTTTATTTGTTACTTGTTTGTTTATTATGTTAGGCAGGTTTTAAGCAAAGGGTAATTTTGAATAGAAAAATAATACGGACTAAACAATGGCGAAATTTGATTTGTTTTGAATGAGTTAAGTTTTCAATAGTTTAATTGATTGGTGACTTTGGTACAAATGGTCATAACGGCTCACCCACTAGAATGAACTATAAAGGGTTAATAAAGAAGTGCATACTGATCACACCGAATGGATGTCTTAGGTTATGCTTTGCGCTTACACGGTCCTCTGCCTATGTAAGTTCGAATGGAGCTACTTAGTAAGCCATAAAATGTGCAAACTCATCTTAAAGGCGAATTAGTTTTAATTCCATGCGCCATACGTGGTAATTACCGAAACACTAAGTGTTTACACTTATGCAAAAGTACGGTATAATGGACGATAATTAACACTAAATTCCTTGATTGGTGAACCCAATACCTCAATCAAAACTTTGATAATTTGATCTTTATGAATTGGTAATAAAAGTTTTATTAAATTAATGCTACAAGATGAATGCATGACATCTTTGTACATATTTGATTTGACCACATAAAATCAAAACTAGTACCCTTTTAAATTAAGTTATATGCCATCTAATTAAAGGAACACTTGAAGTTGCAATTTACGTCATGACAAGACTTGGCGAGATTGTGATGGAGAGGTAAATTTTATGTAAAGTCGACCTTACATGAACATATTTGCAGTTCTTTAAGTTAGACACTTAAGTTGAGTAGGAAGTGAGACACGGACTCAAGGCATAAGATGGGATGAAACATGTTTATATTTGCAATAGCGTTGGAAAATATAAATCCCATAATGATCTAGGAATTGGAAATTGTTTGCCAATTATTGTTCGACATGATTACCTTATTATGTGCTTTCGTTACTAGCGGATCAAGCGATGTAATGAAACTACGATAATTGGATCCTAGTTTTCGAGAAAATTCCATGGTTATATGAATATTACCTTGGGTATTTTATTTTCTTGAAATAAATCGTAAACGTAGGTTATTCCTGTATTGGTAAATTGACCTACACCTGTAAGGGTTTTTAGTAAAGTCAACCTTACTAAAAGAATAAACCTACTCCTCTTTTCATAAGAAAGAGTGAGATTCAATCCTATTCATTTTCATGAATGAAGAAAGGTATGATAGGACAATTAGAATTGTCTAAATTCTAAATTCATAACTCGTAAGCATTTTTAATAGTTAAGAAAATTGCATATTTTCCGAGTTATTAAATTAGAAGCTAGACTAATTTACTGCAAAATTGGTAAAAGACAAACTAGTATATTTTATCTAGTTGTTTTGTTTTGACCATTTAAAAGTACTACTTACAATTGTTGGAATAGTAGAACTATTAAGAAATAAATTGCATGCCCAATTTTTCAAGTTAATAGCATTGATGGATAGTTCATCATCTACATAATAGAATACACTCTTTAAGTACATAAATAATTGTTATGTATGAACTTTCTCAAAAGTGTAGGGAAGTAAATAGAACACTATTTTCTTTCATTGGTTAATGAACACTTTCAATGTTGTCAAATCTAGTGGGAGTGTTGTGTTTTATTCTTGAATAAGGAATTAATGTAATGATCTCTTATTCAATTGGGAGTTCTAAGCTTTGTCATCTTGGTAGTAACCCGCATTATCTCTAGAATGTCTTAAGATAATTACTTTCCACTTGTAGACACTTATGTTTTCAAGGATAGTCATGTACGTTTCCTTATTAGACAATGAAGTGGTTCTACATCTACTAGTTATGCTAATATCAATGACACAATCATATTAGTCACATAAACAAACAAATGTCGTGTTGTTTATCTGCTACATGATGTTGTTCAATGCACAAGTGGGAGAAATCTATATTGTGTGCAAGGGACAACATATAGGTATATGATTTAAAGGATTCTCTTGACTGCAAGGTAAGAGACTAACATTCTAATATAACTTGTACATATCTAATTTAAGAAACACTTGGTGTTGCAATTTACGTCATGTGAGAACTTGGCGAGATTGCATTAACAAAGTAAATCTCTATGTGAAGTCAGACCTTGCATGGACATATTTACAGTTTCTAAATTAGACAAGTATTTAGAACATGTGTCAAAATGATATATAAGACTACTTCAAATTAAATATTTATGTATTATTAGAATGACATAAAATTAAATAAAGTAATCTAATCCTACTTCAATTTGTTTATTTATGTATTTTGGAATGACATAAATGAAAAATAATGTAGTCCTACATTATTGTGAAGTAAAATAAATTAACTTGAAATTACTATTGAAACCAAGAGTTGTGTTCATAATTACTTTAGTTAAACATGTTTATGATTCATTGTAAAGACATAAACATAAAGTCTTTTAAGACTTAGAATAAAGTAAGGCGTTAACTTGTTATGTTTTTAATTAAGACATATACAAGAAGTCATTGAGTTGATCAATGATTTATAACGTATAATGGGATTATAACAGTTTATGTTTCTTGTTGAGACATGGATATGAAGTGACTTGGTTAAAAGGTACTTGTGTTATAAAGCATGTAATTGGCTTGGAAAGTCTATTATACCATTAAGTTAACTTAGTTGGTAAATAGGTAAGCCAAAAGGAATATGTTTATCTTATATATTGTTAGATTGTCTTACAATATTAAATTCTAATGAATACCACAAGTAGATGGTATGTTCAGTTAGGAGGATCAAACTCTATTTGATTTGTTTGATTCAAGATAACCATAACTTCTTTCTTAAAAAGTAACAAGGTTAGAATATTTAGTATGGATTGAATATACTCAATATGACTCCAACCTAGAAGATTGATAAAACACCATTTTATTATGGAATGTGATGAATCACATTAAGTTTTAAAATTGAAGATTCTGAATTTGTTAAACTACTTATGAATAGGTTATTAACAAACTAAAGTAAGGAATTATCAATGTGTATTTTTAATGTCCCAAAAAGAGAACAATGTAGTTTTGCTCTAACTGCTAAGTATATATAGATAGTCTATATATTACAAAAGGCAAGTGGGAATTTTTCTTTCTTGAAAGATAAAATTACAAGATACATAATCTTCTAAAACACACTAGTAAATATCATGATGAGGTTAGACATGAAAATGATAGACCTCAAGATGATGGAATTTTCATTCATAGATCTGCAAGGATATCTCAGATATTTGATTTATATGCTGAGAAGAACATGAGTTACATGATTCTAGTAAACCTGATAATCATTATGATGGATTACCAAATATTGAATTGGGTAAAATACTCATACTATGAATGTTAAAGATGCTGTACATAAAGATAATCAATTTTGGAAATTTGGTTTATCTTAATAGTTAGACTGGAAATGAGTTTCTTCAAAGAGATGAAAAACCCTAGTGGTTTGAATTTCTATGTAGAAATCATATGGACAATATTGTTCACATATTTAATGCATGTTTTATGACAAGATTATTAATCATATTTAAGCAATTAATTGTGATTGAACATTCTTTCCTAGACACATTAAATATATAAAGATGATAATTGTCATACTTGTTTTCATTAATATGAAATATGACAATGGAATATCAAAATTCTTTCTTGAAGAAATTACTTGAGCGAGGACGGTAAGTAATTGAAAGGTTTTTTGAATTCATAAAATCTTTGGTAGTGTACAAAGTGCAATAATTCATGAATTAATAAATGCATGCATCTATGAAATTATTCTTATGATTAATTATTAAAATCCGAGTTTTGATTTATAATTGAAATAAGATAAATTTTAAGTATTCCTGAAAGCTAGTGGGAGTATTATGTTAAGGTTTTAAATCTTATATGTTGTATAACATATAGGAAGTAGCATTCCTTATAAGCTAAATATTAAGTCTTAGACTGGAATGAAACTTCACTTGTAATATTTAAGAATTAAAATATACAACCTTGGAATATATGTTTATTGTTAATAAACATGTGCAGTAAAAATAAATGATTCTAATAAAACATGATATATCATTTAGGAAATGGATAAATATCTTTTGACAAGATAGAACGTGAATGAAGTCTAAGTTTGACCTGTAGATTCATCATATACATCATGTAGTGTATTCAAATTGTTGTATAATTCTTAAATGATAGATGATTTGACAACATTGATATCTAACTAAAAGTTATTAGATAATTTGTGTAATGAATATTCTAATAAGATTACATCCTCAGCCTGGAATTGCTCCTAGATTCTATGGATGAACAATATGTCAATTGTTGTGAAAATTGTCATCGGCTACAAACTCGAAAGTTTGGAAGGCATCAAACATTACACAATAAGATATTAAAGTTTACGGAGTTTTAATGAGCATATTGTTGTTTGTATACAATGATGCTGGTTTAATTGAGATGACACTCAATACTAGTCATGGTATGATTCCATCCTTGTTAATGGCCATGTGAGCTAGTTGTGCTACTAAAAGCACAGTTGCATTATACATTAAAAGAATAAGAATACTTTAAACTTTAAAATGTTTGAAACTTTAAATTGTCATAAATTGGTGATAGAGGATGTCACACACTTTATGAATTATTATGTGGATTGGTGAATGCACACATACAAGGACTTCACTAATTGAATTCTTGAAATAAGTATTCTCAAAATTACGATAGATCAAGTTGGTTGATTTATGCCTTGTCAACAAGTATGATTGTCATTACTTGAGGCATAATTCATCAGCTGGAATTTTCATGCATTGATCTATTTGGTATTTGGATAAAGGATGTTAAACAATTGTTATAATAAATCAAATACTTGGTATGTTTGATTTTATAATATATTGTATCCTATATTTGCATGTTTAATCCGTGAGTAAATTTATTTATTCTAAATCGTCCGTTGTGAATTACTGATATGGGAGTATCATTAAATTAAGACAAATCTGAGAGATATGGTAGAATATACTTGAAAGTATATTGATGAGAATGCATACCAATTCCAGATGATATTCAATTAATTGAATATAGGACTTATCCAACTACATAATTTACTTTGTGGATATTGTTATAAGTAAATTATGAATAGTTATCCTCGAGACTTGAGATACCGGATAAGTGTCATGAATGTAGTGCACTACGTGGAGCAACTTAAAGCTATCGTGGCGGTAGTCATAAGGGTTGTTTTCGAAATGTTACAAAGTTTGTGGGTTATTCTCGTAGTCAAGATAGAATTTGTTCATTCAAATTTATTTGGAGTTTAATATTGTTGGGCCCTCGTAGGGTTGACAAGATGTTTGCGTGGCCACGCCCAAAGTTCTCCCGAATATGTTCGAAGATTTGGTAATCTTGCTCAATCTCTTATAACGAGAAAGCAGAATAGTTGGATAAAGAATGACTTAATTCCATATCTTTATTTAACATGGTATTAGAAACAAAGGATAATAATAATGAGAAATCATTAAAAGGTTTTCCGGGAGCCTTGCTTGAGTTGTACTAGAGGCATCAAGTGTTGCTAGGCGCTAACCGATGTGATCACTCTATTAAGATATGTCCAAGTGGGACTGTTGGTTTTATGGACAATAAATTAATAGGCGTGTGTTAGGATCGAACTTCGAGACTACGGGATTGCACACTTTACGTATGAGAATTTAAAGTTAAAATAATTAAATATAAACGTTGTATTTATTTATTTATTAAACGAAATAACTAACGAACGTTAAGTAATTAATGTAATGGACTAACGGGCGTTAAAGGTATTTGGAAAAGGACTATAATGCAAAGTTTGGAAGTTTCCGGAATCCCTTGGGGATACCCTTATCCGATCGGCCAAGGAAGAAAAGGAAACAAACCCAACTTGTTCACCAAGTTTGCTTGGGTATATATACAAGGCTAGGGGTCTTGTTTTTGCATCTCTTGTATTCATTAGCTAAACCTAAAAGCAGGTTTTGTATGTGTTTTAAGCTACAAACCGATCGACCAAATCCTCTAGGGATCGATCATCTCTTTTCCACAAACCAAGTTATTTGGTTTAATAAAACTAGCATTACCTTAATTAGGTTTAAATGCGTGTGTACAAGAACGTAGTAATAACATACTTTTGTTATTATTCTTGGATTGAATTACAAAGCGGTGAGGGTAATTCTTATAATCCTATTAACCTAATTAGGGTTCATCCAATTGCTAGTTTGTGGAATTGATTCTTGTTCGGCTAGAATCAAGAAAAGGTACGCATATTCTTTTATGTTAATTAATTGTTTATTAATAAATCCTATACGCTTCCGCTTGAATACTTTGATGTTTGTGATTATTTATTTGATTGTCATGTTATATAATTCAACAAGTGTAACATGTTCTCGCACTCCTCTCAGGACACTTAAAACAACGAAAAAATATATTAAACTAAAAAACTAAAAACACGCTTCGGAAACTCCACTTCACAAGTATCATAACTCCATCCTCCCAAATTAAACACAACCTAAAGTAAAAACAACTAAACGTTTACGCCTACTTCAGTGTAACACGTTCTCGCACTCCTCTAAGGACACTGAAAACAGCTAAAAAATACATTAAAACTAAAGTGTTATAACCCCATCCTCCCAATCCAAACACTGCCTAAACTACAAATAACCGAACTCTTACGCTGTCTTCAGAACACTTAAAAAAACTATTCACACCAAAAACAATAACACGCACTGGCCTTCGGAAACTTCATTACAACACCTTAACCTAGTAACTCTCAATTTCTTACTTATTATCTAGCGTACCGCTTATTAATCACCGTCATCTCTGCAAAAACGACAAACCTAAACAACCTATCACTAAACCTAACATCAAACAATTTAAAATACTCACTCACTAAAACAATAAATATCAAAATAATCGTACCGAAATTGACATAAACAGTAACAAAATCACTTAAACAAATAGCCAAAATAATAACATATATAAACTCAAATATTTAACAACAGTTATAATAATATGTATAAAGCGAGAAAGAATAAAAACGTAAGTTAGTTATACCTGACCGCCAACAACGGCAACAGAAGGAAGAGCGTCCCAAAGCGATGAAAAAGTAGAGTCGTACAAGCTCTTTGTATACGGTTTACTAATCCGATCAAACTCTGTTATGGACTTAACAGATATGACCAATCCAGGATTCAAAGTGAATCGAAGATAGCCTGTTTCAACACACAGGAATTCCAGGAACAAGAATGGAACTCGAATATGAAGAAAGGATTTGTTATTATGGAAGATGAATTATTTACAGGAAAGAGTAACTGATTACAAGTGAATTGATAACTAGAAATGTAATGAACAAGATGTATTTATACAAAGTGAAATGTAAAGTATTTTGGCGGGAAAAGTAGTTATTTGAGTATCTGTTGACTTTGCTTGTTTGACTTTCCATTTTGAATGCTCCTCATAACAAACTCTCCATCGTCGCCATAACTACGATCTGTACGTATATCTATACTACTATATAAAAAGCATTTAAGTTGTGGGCTCCACAAAAAATTAAGATAAGGAGCTCCAATCATTTAAGTTGTTTATCTTTTTGTAATTGGTCGTTGATCCAATCAGTGTGGAATAACGGTTTTTATAAACCTTTTGAATTTTCATTGCCGTGTCATCAATGAGAGGGTGTTTGGACAGTTTTTCTTGTGTTTTACTTACACATGTTCTTAAAATAATCTCTTATATAACAAGAGATGTGAAAAATATTTAACAAATTAAGATTGAACCAATTGAAGTGCTTATTTTTGTCACGAATGATAAATAAAGTCATCTCACTGGTCAAAATTTTGCGCATAAACGGGTATTATAAAACTATATAATATAAAAGACTTTACATAATGTTATACAAAAATCTTATTTAATAACTCTATATATGTAAACAGGCTTTATCATGCAAAAATAACTATTTTTAACTAAAGAAAAGTGGGTGTATGATAGAAATAGGCAATGAAGATGTTTGTCTAATTCCTCCATATGATAGTCAAGATAATAGCACAGGCGGTTGTATGATATTAGCATTAGCAGCATATCATGGATGGCAAGTACATCATTTAGATGTAAAATTGGCATTTTTACATGGAGATTTAAAGGAAGAAGTCTACTGATATGTGTCTAAATACACATATATTTTATATTATTTAAACCCACAAAAACAGCCAAAAACACACAAATGACTATATAAATGTTACAAATATCATGAAAATGTGTTTTATATGAATCAGGTACAAAAAAATTGAAAAAAGTGAAAAATGATCAAAGTTCACAAAATTGTCATTTTCAGTCCCTGGAGTTTCACAAAATGGCAAAACTAGTCCCTAAAGGTGTAAAATGAATAAAAAGTCAACTTTAGTCCTTGGGATATCAAACATGTTCACAAATAATCCCTGGATAAAAGTTTTCACAAATTGGCAACTTTTACCCCTCAAGTTTCAAAAGTGGTCAAAATTAGTCCTTGGTTTGCAAAAATAGAAAATTATCTTTTATGGTCCTTGTACTAATGAAACTTGGCAAGATTGATCCTTGGAATAACTTTGAAAGATTGGCAGGTTCGGCCCTTCAAGAATTCAGAAATTGCAAGATTAGTCCTTGGGCTTAACTTATAAACCAAACCAACCCTTTTAATATTTACCCCAGCCCAACTTTTTTACCTTGGCCCAATACCAAAACCAACCCACGGTTTAAAAATAAAACCGCTCTCTCTTTATCCCTTCCCCTCCCTCACTGAGCCAAAACCACCATTCCACATACCTGGTTTCACCACCACCTGTCCACCCCAACTTGGCCACCTTATCCTACCCTGTCCCCTCCACCTCCACAACCTCCCAAAGTGCATTAATTGCATCGAAATTGCTCAACAACCGTGTGATATTTTGGCGCCAAAATACCATTTGATGGCCAAGATGAATTTGACCCATCCAAAGGCTGGGATTATTGATGGGAAAGACCAAGTGGGACCCACAGAGTCCTAGAAGTCATTATAAAGAGAGAAAGAAGCAGGGATGGAGAGACAATAGTTAGCAGTAGATAATTAGCTCAGTGAAGATGTCGACTTAGTGTAATTTTAGCTTTTTAGTTGTAATTTTTAGTTTTAAAAAAAAAGCTTGTAATCTTTTCTTTCAGTATAATTTCATCTTCAATTAATCTTAATTTCAGTTTCTTCATCAAAATCAGTTTTATGCATATTTTTTTTATTTGAAATCTCATCTTTTCTTTGATGTTATTAAAAGTTATTGTTTGTTGGTTGTTTACACTCAATTAAGTCCCTAATAAGCTCTTATAAGTTTACTAATCATTAAAATCAGTTTTAGCTTAAGTTTACTAAAAATCTCAAAAATACCAGAAAATAGCTCATAAATAAAAAAAAATCAAGAAAGGAAGAAGAAGCATCTTTGAAGCAGAGCATTTATTGGATGATTATGGTTTAGTACCTCGGGGAGGTGTTAGGATGGTTGTTGTCAATGGTTCACAGTTTCCACCCTCGATCACTTGTGAGCTCATATTTCAATTTATGCTTAATAATGTAGACTAGTTTAAATCTCTATTTATGTTTGTGCTTTTATAAGCTTATTGCTTTATATTACGACTACTGTATAGAAAATTACCAAAGGGACTTTTTCTAAGCATGGTCCGTTTTTAGACTTTTTCTAGCCATTTTCCCAAAAGAGCATTTCACGCTCAATTGCTTTCAACCCCATTCATTTTTCGACACGTGGCAAATCCGGTCTTGTTCAAATAGTACACTAAGTGTCAAATCAAATCTTAAAGAAATCTCTTGTTTTGTTTTCTAGCATAATGTCAACGCTCAACCGTGCGCTCAACCGGCGGTGCTCAGTGACCCTCAATATTTCACCTAGGAAATTGAAAAAGCAACCCAAAAGATTTCCCAAATCCAATGGATATGACTATTTTATTTTCTTTTTATTTTCTTTTACAACTTTAATCATTCAATATCTTCAAAAAACACACACTCAACACACACAAACACACGATAACGATTGCATGGATCCGTGTTGTTGTTTAGATCATTTCGATGATCACACAACACGAAACTTTGATCACACAACCGTTTTGTTGTTTAGATCATTTCGAGACGAGATCCGTTGATGTTCGACTCGCAAAGATAAAAATGGTAAGTATTCACACTTGATTAATTTCGTTTCTTCCTACAACTTACGGTTTTGTTGGATCCCTTTACATCATGTTTTGTTTCATGCGTTAAATGAGAGGGTTGAAAAGCTGTATTTGTTGTTTTAATAAGAGTTTTAGGGTTAGTTGTCAAATAGGTGTAATTAGCGTGTATTGACACTTGATCTTAGTCCCGAATACATCGGGTTTCTGCGGATATGCTTTTACTTGTAGATACTTGTTGAGTGTGCTTGTAGACACTTCTTGTTTGTTTGTAGACACTTGTTGAGTGTGCTTGTAGACAATTCGGTTTTCTGCGGTGTTGTATGCGACTTGATGAGTGTGCTTGTAGACACTTCTTGTTTGTTTTAACTTTTTAATATGTTATTTCTTGTAGGCGTATGATGCTAGAGTTATTGTTAAAAGCAAAGTGCATTACTTCTTACTTATGAATGATCGATTAGACCGGTAGCGCGTTCCATGTTTAAAGCCACATGTTTTGGACCATGGCTTGATCTTACCTATGTCGATACGAGGAAGGTCTTGTTCATTACATGCTTGAAACAATTCCATCAAAACAATGATAACTATGATCTTCCACTTGTATACTATTTGAATGGACATTCTCTATTTTGGTCGAAATGAATTACGCACAGTTCTTGGTTTTAGATTTGGTATGGTCGGTTTAGGAAATGGCGTAGTGGTGATATCCCTTTCCGTCACCGAGTATTTCCAAACCATGTAGGTCAACATGTTAAATCAATTGATCTATTATCATTATTGAAGATGAAGAGTTGTTTCTAAATCATCGATGAGGATGCGATACGTGTTTGTCTGTTGATAACGCTTGAGGTGATATTAATGGGTAAAGACTTGGGGTCTATCATTGATGATATTTTTCGAGGATGGTCGAGGATCTTGATGAATGGAATGCATTTCCATGGGGAACTCCTTTGGAGGCGACTTTATGAGTCTATTAGAAATGTCTCTTCAAATCATCCGGTTTACCGTCAAAAATTGGTGATAAAGAATCCAACGATGTTCCTACCTATAGCTTGAAGGATTCGTTCTTTGCTTTCAAGGTTAACACCAAAAATTTGCTATCATTAGTTTCTTGTAGGGCTTGAAAATTAACTTCATATGTTTCTCGTCCTCGTAACTTATATTTGTTGTGTTAACTTTTGTAGATATGGATGATAGAGTGTCTTGTCTGAGTAAAAGTAAGCAGTGGTGGAACAAGGCTCGGGGTGATCCCAAGAGCACTTGCATGGTCGAAACACACACCATTTAGAAAGGCGATTATTTCGACCAAGCTGTTTGACAAGGTAATTATATATAGTATTTTATTGATTGGTTAACTTTAAACATATAGACAATTTTAGATACCATATAACTTATAAATCTATTGTAAGGACTCGAAACCCAACGTGATTATGCCAACATGCTTTGAAATTTGAAGGTGAATGGTTCACACGAAGCATTGATTTTTCAAGTGGTATACCCAGAGGCGCCGCCTCTTGCAAAGGGGACCACAGGATGAACATTTTCGAGAAAGTGGCGCGATTAAAGCTAGGCGAAAGTGGTATACCCGAGGGTTATGATATGGAGAGCATGGGTAAAGAGGTAGAAGTTGTTTCGAGTTGATGAGCGGGTTAAGGCTTTGGAAGCCCGCACTTTGAAACTTGAGACTATTATTCGAGTTAGTTTTTACCTTTATCAATTCTGAGCAAGTTACATTGCTATCAAACAATTACCATGTGGTATGCTAATGTCTGGATTTTGTTTCTAAAACTTTATTCTGAGGTCATAATGAGTGCAGAGACAAAATGAACCAAGAAACCTATAAAAAGGTAAGTATAAATTGTAATAATGTGACTAAACCTTTAATTCTAATGTTCTACTAATAGGTGTTATAAACTTTTGTATGTAGGTTTATGGAAACAAAGTTAACACAGTTGATGGAGTCAAAATGAAGAATGATGCATATGAAAATGTAATTAAATGGTATTTATGTGATTATACCTTTCATTATAATTTTATACTAATAAGTGTCGCCACTATGTTATGCGAGGTTTATGGAGACATAGTTAACACGGTGACGGAGAACGGTAATTTAATGATATTTTGTTTTGTTCTTATTTCATTTGTGATATAATTAATAACTTGCGATAATAAAATTTTGTTAACCTTTTTCATATCATCCATGACTGTAGATCTTGCTAATGAGTATTGCGGTCAAGTCAATGATTTTTCAAGTTGTTTGATCGCCACATGTTGGCGTGGATGGGGAGCGAGAGGGGGCGGTAAGTTGAGTGTTGGTGAAAAACACGAGGAAGAGGAGGAGCGGAGGGAGGCGAGTAAAGTTGAGTGTTGGCGAAAGCAGTTGAAGGTTATTGAACTGAATTCAACGCCCTTCAAAAGGGCTTTAAGCGATCTTGAAACAAAGAAGAGGAGACTTGAACATGTTCCTAGGTCACCCTATGTGGAGAAGAGGTGTAAAACTTCGATGTTACTAGCTTAGAAGATATGTTGAAGGGTCGAAAGTATTTACTGTTCATACTCCACTTATGGGTGAGATGTTAGTACAAGTCAAACCATGGGTAGAGGTATGAGAAATGATTCCTTTGCTTTGATATATCGATCGATAGTTAACCGTCAGCGTGTAAGCGTATTATTACATGCATGATTTACATTGTCTTTATTTTTAGGTTCTAGAACGGCCATACCAAAACCTAGATAAAGTTTATGTTAACTTTGAAGTTGATCGATTCACAGTTAAGGGCGGTTGGCGTAGCTGTGTGTTCCTTGGTACGATATCGTTGTTGATCGTCGTTTACGGGATGGTTTAACGGTTTCGACGATAATCGTAAAGGATGGCTACGTGGCGAGGTAAAGTAAATTTTATTTACTTTACTCGGTTTTTATAAAACATGCTTTTGGTTGTCTCACGCCATTTGATTATAAGTAATTTTACATTTTAGTGTTACATGAGATACTAGATATAAGTATCATTAATCCATCATTTACTTTAACCACTTTAGGTATTTTAGTATAGCATCCACCAAATCCATTAAATTCTTTCATAAATGACATTATTATTTGTTAAAAAATTGTAGTGTAGCCACGAGAGAAGAGTATATTATTCATGACTTTGATGCTTTTAGCGATCTGATTTTACAAGTCTTGATTCACTTCATTTTTTCTTGTACTCAACAATATTTTGAACCGATAGTGATATCATTTGAGAAATGATTTTTGTGAATTTGGTGGATGTTATGCTAAGATGCCTAATTTACTGAAGTATTTTGATCCAACTCTCTATTTTGAGTTTCCTCGAAAATCCATTGCCATGACGACGTAGCAATGGGTGTTGGTGTAAGCCATTGTACATGTTACGTCGTCATGGGGATGGGTTTTGAGCGAGAGGCTAAAAGTAGGAAGGTGTGGCAATGATGCTTGTCTCGTAACACTATCTTACTTGATATCTAATGCGGTAGAAAATGAAAAGCACGTTTTTTATAAATGGTGAATATATATGTCAATTTGTTTTACCTCTGACACATTGATGTTTGGATAAGCTACATGTGGCATACGGACCATCGGATATGGAGTGGTCTATGGTAGTCGCTTTTCCTACCATTCTTGATGAGCAGACGGATGCACATGCGTGCGCAACCAAAGAAACTTACCCTACGGGTTGGGGTGATGTTGAAAGAGTTTTCATTCCATAAATGAGCGAAACACATTGGTCCCTAGCGTGTATCATATCCGGACCGGTCGAGTTACATTTTATGACGGTGGACTGTATATGATCACGAGACTCGTCCATTCTATTTGAGTGTGAGGAAATGTCTAGAGACTAGGCTTCGAAGTGTTGCAAGAGGCGGTGTTTTCGAGAAGAAGAATTGATCCTATGACCTATAGGATTACTTTTAACAATGCTATGAATGTTCCCAAGCGGGGTGGATTGTATGATGATTGTGGTGTGTGGCTCTGCATCTTCTTATTCAGTCTGCATCTTCTTTTTAATGTACTATTTGTGATGTTAGTATGAATGTAATCTTGAGCGTAAAATAGGTGTAGTAGTGGATTTCTAGGGTGTCTAATTCGATTGATATAAGCGTAATGTGAAGCGTAAAACATGTTTACTAGTTTAGCGACTACATTAGGTTAATATTGTTATAGTAGGTGTCGATTCGGTGCATTGGCGTCTAGTAAAATCACACTCTGAGCTGAAGCGTATAAATGTCTGAGGTTAGGAATATTTTTGAAAGTAAATTAGGGGTTTAGTGTGCGAGGAGGCGGTGGCGTTAAGCGGTGCACATACTATTGGTTTTAGTCATTGTAGCGAGATTGTTAATTAATTAAGAATGTTTTTAATTATAGTGATACGAGTTATAATAGAAGGTATCTTTGAATGATTGTGGAATGCGTTAGGGAGTATAAGAAGGATCCGAGTTTGAGTGTTTTAATCATGTCATGACTCTAGGGTGTTTGATAATGTTTATTTTCGAATTTGCCCAAAAGAGTTAGGGGTGTATGTTGAAGTCGGATAGGGGCTTGGTTATGGATAATAGGGCGAGATGGTATGTGGAGTGGAGCGAGGATCGAAGGCTTTTTGAGGTGTTTGGGAGGCTATGGAGAAGTTGAGTTATAGTAGTTAATATTTTTGAAAGTTATGAATATTGTTATGAATATTATGCGAGTTAAAGTCGTCCTATTATGCGGCGTGTAAAATCACACTCTTAACTAAAGCGTATAAATGTACGAGTTAGGGAATGGCAAGCTGTTGGATGTGGATGATCCATCCAGTGCATTGGCGTACCGTGAAAGAATGGTTAGGTTTTATTACAAGCACAAGATCCATGTTGGCTGAATGTTTTATGTGCTTGTTTTGTTAAACATTTAGGTGTCGAATTTGTAAACAATTGTATGGAGAACTAATGGGTCTAAAACACGTCTGCATGGTATGGTCACTTTTGTGTTTTGCTGCTGGATAACTTGTATGGTTTATTGGCTGAATATTGTATGAATGTATGTATCCCTCCTGGCTAACTTTGGCACCTAATTTTCTGTATATATTTTGCTGTTTGTATGTTTCTAAATTGTTTCTTATTCCTCTTGGATTGTTAGATTGAGTAGGTGCAACATAAGCAGTAGCAAACAAGGTTCAACATTAAGCGTCTAACATAGTCAAACTAAACAAGTACATTAAGCGTGTTACATCCGGTTATAATCCAGCGAGACCCATAGATTGTTTTACGACTAGTACATATTCAAACTAAACAAAAACAAAAGCGTCTTACATGATTCGGCGAAAAAAACTAACAACCCATCAAATGTTTCCGCTAGTTGATCTTACGGTCGACCAAGTTAATAGGATCAAAGCTTTGCACCATATCAATCTCCAACGATGGTAGTTCCTACTTGAGCTTCCTCTGTTAGATACATTTCCTACAAAGTTTCAACATTTGTGAGATTTCTTTCTTCGTTAGTTACCAAGCAAAATTGTGTTTTTGAATACAAATTTTATTCACTTACATGCTTTTTCTTTGGCAATGGTTCCTGCATCTTTGTTACTTTGTGTCCAGCGGATTGGCACCTTGAACACCTTACAGGGTTAGTTCCTCTCCTTGAGATCTTATCGATATTTGTTTTTGGTCTTCCAGTTGGCGCACTACGGTATTGGTGGCTTCACAACTTGCAAGCCATCGGGAAGTTCCCAACTTGACATTTCTCCTACAGGATAAACCAATCCTTGGTACGTACCTTCGGTGTTGTTTTCTTGAACCAATCAAAAGCCAAATTATTACAATCGGACAATCTAAGAAGTCTAGTTACCGCTATCGCATGACCACATGGTATCTTGGAAAGTTGCCATTCGACAAGTACATGAATTACTAACTAGATCGACGGTATGTTGTTTTCGATGATCATCTACCATGTACAGTTTAAACTGTTCAATCCCATACACAACCCAGTTAACACTCTTCAACATTATGTCCCTAACTTTCGCGGAAGCCCAATCACTAAGTTCTCCCTCGGGTGCATCTGAAATAATTTTTACAAGATAAAATAACATAATGTTCTCTTCATCTTATATTGACTAATAAGGAAAAAGAAAACATATTTTAAAAAGTACATTACGTTGATATTTGTGTCGACGGTCACAAAACCACCGTTGTAAAAGCTTTCTGTACCACTCCATAAGCATTGTTATTGGTACTTTTCTCACATCCCTTGTTAATGCATTTATTGACTCTGCACTGTTTGAAGTCATGTAGTTGTACCGATTACCAGTGCAATGTGCCCTAGACCATTTATCAAACCCAGCTTGAAGAAGTTTGTTGTAAGCCGTACCATTTCTATATACCCTAATATCCGAAATCGCTCTATCAAATTCTTCCGCGGTGTAAGCTTTGCATGTTTTCCAATATTTTGCCTTTAACTTTTACTACCGTTCAAGCTGGGTTCATCATCAAATGTCTACAAGATAACCATGAAATGAATTTGGGAAGACCGTGTTACGCTTGTCCAATAGAATAATGTCTATCCGATATAATAGCCAAACACAGTGGTTCCCTATGCATTCTTTCAATTTGGACAAGAACCATGTCCATGCCTCCCCAGTCTCACCTTGACAAACACCGGTAGCAATAGGTATAATTTGATTGTTACCATCCATTCCAACGACAAGCAAATTTGTCCCAAGGTACTTCCCTTTAAGATGTGCTGCATCAATTATAAGCAACGGTCGCATATACCGTAAGAAACTCCGAATCTGTTTTATGTAGAAATTATTAGTGACACAACGTATAATATATTAGAAAAATAAATACAAAACATAAAAGGAAAAAATGTAAAAATAAATACAAATGCATACCGCAACACCAAATGCTATAAAACATATTTTAAAGTGTCCTTCATCATCGGTATCAATATGTGTTACCGTACCCTCGTTCTTCATCTTTAAATTATGACAATAAAATGGCAAGCTGCTCAAGCAGTCGTTAGGGCAACCATTTACCAATTCAAAGCTCGGTTTCTTCCACCCATGCTTTCTTATAAGAAATGTCAATTTTATACTCTTGACTAATATCTTCCATTATGTCCTTTGGGGTATAAATTCATTGCTATCTTTCATTTTGGGTTCGAGTAAATGTCCCAAAAGTTTTTGGTAACATTACGGTGATTAGGGTGAATTTGTGTTCTTGAACAAGTGTGAACATCGTATACTCTTCCTAACCTCCATTTTACACTGATTTGTTCATACAGACGGTATCTTCCATTTGCACCCATCTTGCACACAAATTACATCGTACCTAGACTTATTTGTTTTCCTAGCCTTAAATTCAAATCCATCTTTGATAGCTTTTTAGCAATTGCAAACATGCATAATTCTTTACTATCAAATTCATCACCCTCTTTGAGGATTATAGATTGTTGTTGTATTTCAATGTATTCGGTATCTTAGTTTCAAGACTTGGTGGATCGGGTGGAGGAGGCATATTTTGAAATTATTTGTTGTTTGCCATTTAAGCATAATTTGATAATTTTTCTTTGGTTTATATACATATTGGCACATTCATTGTTAGATTGGTTGAAATTGTCAAAGGTTCGTAATTGTCAAAGGTTCGTTTTGTGGTATTTCGAATGATTATCCACACATTGGGGATCAAAATCATTACGAAATAAGGGATCATTAACATCAAAATCATTAGAAGAAGATGGATTTACCTTTGAGCTGTTGACAATCATTTTGATTAAAAGTTTAGGCAATGCGGCGTTTGGTTTACAAACTTCGTTAACAAAAATTCAACATCATCGTCATCACCTATGCGGACGGACCGTGTGGCATTTTGTATGAAAACCTAACTCGCATCCTTTGCTAATCTTCAACTTTTTCTTCACAAATGAAACTAACCCGGCATATCTAATATCTCTTTTAGCGAAACACCATAACTATTGCCATCTTCAAAGACAAAAAAACACGAAATTTTTCCATATGAATGTTATGGACGTGTGAGATTAGTTTCAATAATTTTCCGTTCTAATATATATCTATTGAAAAATTTGGTAAAAAAGTTGAGTCGGCGGTTGAGTCGGCGGTTGAGCGATTGATCGGTTGAGCGATTGATCGGTTGAGCGATCGATTTTAATTCCACATTTTATATTAGCGATGGTTGGGGAGATGGGGATATTTAATGCAACAAGCGCTCAACCGGTCATTCGCTCAACTCAACTGCTCAGCGGTAGTTGGGAGATGGATATTTAATACCACATTAAATTTTTGACTACCTCACCACATTTATATTAGCGGTAGTTGGGGTCATTTAATGCACACATTAAATATCCATCTCCCAACTACTACCGTTAAGCGATTGAGCATGGGACACGTGTCGAAATATGACTTGGGTTGTTGCTTAACGGTGGTTGGGGAGATGGGGATATTTAATGCAACAAGCGCTCAACCGCTCATTGCTCAACTCATTGCTCAAGCTGGTAGTTGGGGAGATGCATATTTAATGCCACATTTAATATAACCGGCAACCACATTAAATTTTTCACTACCTCACCACATTTACATTACATTAAATATATCCATCTCCCCGACCACGGTTGGCGGTTGGCGATTGAGCGATTGAGCACGTTTATATTGAATCTCAAAAGTGTATCCCAAAGAAATTCGCATGGATCGATATATGTGTCGATGTGGGCTGGAAACATAGTGCTACGAAAATCATACAAGGAGCATAGTTATGGTCAACTTTTCTATTCATGTCCTCTTTCAAAGGTTAGATATCTTATGTTTCCGTATAGTTAAAATGTTATTTCATAACCATCTCTTATTTTGCATAACCTAACGACCGACAAAAAAGAATACGGGTGTAGATTTTTATGTGGAAGGAAGAATTTGATAACAATCCGGTTATAATCCTTCACAATGACCAAATTTTAATTCTCGGGACCTTGACTCGGGACCTTCAACTCGGGACCTTGACTCCGGACTTGTACATACGAACTAACGAGAATGTTGGATTGCGAGTTCAAAGATTTGCAAATAAGCATGCTAGAGACAAGAATAAAGATGTTAGAGACCAAACTCGAATTGGCAGCGAATCCGAGAAAACCACGCATGTATGTCGGTGCATTGCTAAATGAGTCATTAGATTCGGTAGGAAATCTTAGTGTGGGGTAGTAACAAACCTATGTTTAATGTGTTGACTTATGTTCTCGTTAGTCAAATTGGAATCAAATCGTCCCATCTAGTTATTTTATATCTTATATTGTTGAATACCACATCACATTTAACCAAGTCGATTAAATTATTGAATTAATAGAAAAATTACATGGATAAACATGTAGAAAATTACATTAATTAAAATTGATTACACTTCCACTACTTTCAACTCCACTTTCATTGTTAGCAACACTATCCTTGGAAAACCTTTACAACATTTTTAAAGTAATATTAAGATAGTGATTTCAGTTGTTTCGGAGAAAACACGAAACATTACGAAGGATCAAAAGCGGCTCCGACGATGGCGACTTTTCATACCTCTCGTCATTAACCACTTTGTGATGTATTGAACACGATATAAAACACGAAACATCTTTCAACGATCTTGTGAGATCACCCAAGGCGTTTGGGGTACAAGACTTAATTATAGCAACAAC
The DNA here is from genome assembly GCA_022545495.1 of Chrysanthemum lavandulifolium. Lineage (NCBI taxonomy): Eukaryota > Viridiplantae > Streptophyta > Magnoliopsida > Asterales > Asteraceae > Chrysanthemum > Chrysanthemum lavandulifolium. The sequence continues at coordinate 98,105,748 of CM040239.1, forward strand.
GATGTCAAGTTTCCCTTTCTTGGTAAATTTTTCGATATCGTGAAACAACCAATCATGATACCGCAATCGGGTTTGATATACTCATTGCACTAACCCATGGCCCACTATTAAAATCGGAATCCTCTCCCACATCATACACTACTTGTCTAATGTACTCTGTGTCGCCATTATACCATCATCCACACCGCATCATTCGCCGCTTGAACAATACTGCGGGACCTCGTATTATCGTAACGGCATTTTAGCATTATTTTGAGATGTAGTGTTTCCATATGAAAATGGTAGTTGGGAGGTGGGCGACATTCGGAGATCGAGTCATCTATATCAAGTAATTCTTCCCAATTTGGGGTGAATTCATTTTGTTGTTTACTTTCTAAAACACTAGAAGGTATATAATTGTTTGTGTGGAAATTTCATATGTTGTTAACTTATATTTATATCGACAATCACACAAGAAACATTAAATGCACCATCTCCCCAACCACCGGTCAATTTATATCTTATATTGTTGAATACCACATCACATTTAACCAAGTAGATTAAACGACCATACACTAGCAACATGATACATTAGCAACATAAGTTAAATATATAAATATATACATATTAATGTTTGCATAACTTTGTCTACATAAAGCGACCATAGTCTAGCATATTAATGTTTACATAACATGTTCAAAATAAGCCATTCGTAAATGGCAACCGACCATCTGATAGCATACCAATAGCGAAGTTATATTGTTTACATAAGTTAGATTGTTCTGAACTTAAATGTCAAATGTCACTCGTAGCTGGAATCTTGTATTTCGAAATATTGACCAAATACTCACGGTAAGCCAAAGCGGCTTGGGCGAGATTCTTCACCTTCAATGATAGCTTATGAGACAACACTGTACAAAAGTATCTGAGACCCAAACACCACAATCCCATAAAGACCACCTTGTTTAGGGACATCGGTGCATCTTGAAAGGAAACACGATACTTATTGGCATCGATTTTCTTCTTTTCATCACCTCACTCTCAACAAGATATGTGGGTAGTTGACAAGCAAAACTTCCCTCAAAGTTAGCCACCACCTCGTGTTTCAACTTCGGGCTCCCAAGGCTATCATATAAAGTTATAACACTGTTTTGATAGATAGTTCGCCCGAGCACCGGTGTGTTTCGAGTTCATTGATGGGAAAGAACACCTAAAATGTAAATAGTTGCATCGATTCATTGGAAAGCAAAATGATTATATAATGTTTACAATTACAAAAGTGATCATATGAATTGGAAGTTTTACGGTCAAAAGTAAGGCTCGGATCTTAAAATGTATTATCGGTACAAAACACCGCCATGGTCGCAACCACATGCCCTAAGGCGTGGCTACCCGCCAAGATACGGGTGTCATTGAATTATAGTCCGATAAACCATTTGCGAAAAGGTTCATCATCGCCTTTCTAAAACTAAAAGCTGTTTGATGGGTTCGAAAAAGTAAGCCCCAATTACAAATGTCAATTTTATATCACCGACTCATAAAAGTAAGGCTCAAATCTTAAAATGTATTATCGGTACAAAAAACACGCCATGGGCGCAACCACATGCCATAAGGCGTGGCTACCCGCCAAGATACGGTGTCATTGAATTATAGTCCGATAAACCATTTGCGAAAAGGTTCATCATCGCCTTTCTAAAACTAACAACCCATCAAATGTTTCCGCTAGTTGATCATACGGGTCGACCAAGTTAATACTTGTATACGGGTTTCGAGTTGGATCGATTATTCTATCATGACAAGCAGGAATGAAGGATGAAAGATGGATGAACAACACCATATCAAGTTTATGTTGATACTCGAAAGTGGTGTCATTCATCCATCTCATCATTCATCCATCTTTGATACTTGTAGCTTTGTTATGAGTTTGATCATTTTACTAAGGTGTGGTTTGACTTACATAATATTTGTGTGGCAACTAAGGTGGGTTTGATCATTTATAAGGGGTAGGAGAAAGTATTAAAGGCATAACCACATGTATTATATCAACCGATTGCTAAAAGTAAGGCTCAAATCTTAAAATGTATTATCGGTACAAAACACCGCCATGGTTGCAACCACATGCCCTAAGGCGTGGCTACCCGCCAAGAATCGGTGTCATTGAATTATAGTCCGATAAACCATTTGCGAAAAGGTTCATCATCGCCTTTCTAAAACTAAAAGCTGTTTGATGGGTTCGAAAAAGTAAGCCCCAATTACAAATGTCAATTTTATATCACCATTGCTAAAAGTAAGGCTCAAATCTTAAAATGTATTATCGGTACAAAACACCGCCATGGTGCAACCACATGCCCTAAGGCGTGGCTACCCGCCAAGATAAGGTGTCATTGAATTATAGTCCGATAAACCATTTGCGAGAAAAGGTTCATCATCGCCTTTCTAAAACTAAAAGCTGTTTGATGGGTTCGAAAAAGTAAGCCCCAATTACAAATGTCAATTTTATATCACCCATTGCTAAAAGTAAGGCTCAAATCTTAAAATGTATTATCGGTACAAAACACCCGCCATGGCTGCAACCACATGCCCTAAGGCGTGGCTACCCGCCAAGATCTGGTGTCATTGAATTATAGTCCGATAAACCATTTGCGAAAAGGTTCATCATCGCCTTACGCATAAATATGAATGTGTCATTGAATTATAGTCGACAACGCTCAAGCTCGCTCAATTGCTCAAACTACATTCATATTACCAAGTGTGTGCCATTTTAAGACTCTTTTCTCATCTCTTGATTCATCGAAAAGGCCGTGATAATTCTGAGAAAATTACCAAAGGGACTTTTTCTAAGCATGGTCCGTTTTTGACTATTTTCTAGCCACTTTCCCAAAAGAGCCACGCTCATTGTTCAAATAGTACACTAAGTGTCAAATCAAATCTTAAAGAAATCTCTTGTTTTGTTTTCTAGCATAATGTCAACGCTCAAGCTGCGGCGCTCAATAAGCGGTGCTCAGTGACCCTCATTATTTCACCTAGGAAATTGAAAAGGGTGGGAAAATACAATATGTTCTTGCATGTTTTGGTTCCAGTTCCACAAAGGCCACGATCAATAATACAATGAAATTCTCAAAGAAAGATGGGAAACAAAGAGGATATTGCGAAAAAGTAATCGCACCAAATTACTTGCCACGACATTCTCTTGATGTCCCATCTTTCTTTGGTGAAATGCACTCTACCGATCGGGGCCTTTTGTGGGATGAATCTAGCAACATGCATAAAACAAGAGAAACTTACCAAAAGAGGCTCGGATCTAGAAATGTATGAGCGGTACAAAACACACGCCATGGCTGTGACCGCATTCCACGAGGTGTGGCTACCCCACCAAGATACGGTTATGAAATTGTAGTCAATCGGGGCCATTTGAAGAAAATAGTCATCATCACTGACTAAACCATATACAATTTATGCACATTCGAGGCTTACTTTTCACTTAGACAATTGATAAAGCAAACCAAAAGATTTCCCAAATCCATGTGAACCAAAACAAAAACGGACACAAAACAACATCGGGATGTAACACCCATTGCCACGCAAGATATGAACCAAAACAAGGCTCGGATCTTAATTCTCGCAAGGCTCGGATCAAACCAAACAAAACAACATCGGGATGTAACCACCCATGGTCGCAAAAATAATGATATTAAATTGCCACGCCAAGATATGGTACATCGCATCATTTGATTCATCGTCATCACGACCTCTTAATTCTCGCATCAACATTGCCGGTCAAAATGTTTATTTTGTTTTTACTCTATTTGAAATGATACAAGATTTGACAATAATATATAGAGTATATATCGGTATTGTTGATCGGGAATATTTGCATGTGATTTGGATATTCAAGCTGTCGGTTTGACAATAAGAGTGGAATCAAGCGTCATTCAAAACCAAGCAGTATTGAGATATTCACTGTCGGTTTCGAGGAATCAGCTGTCATTCAAAACCAAGCGATTATTGAGTGTGGTTTTCTATTTAATAGTGGACACACTTAATTCACCATTAACCCTACTTCACTTTATTCTAAATATGTCAAAGCGTAAAAATAAAAAGTTACATTCAAGGTGATCTTGATGATATGGAATGGTCAATCAAGGCACTAAGAGGTCATATTTCACGAGATTGAAGAGATATGGCCCAAATCTTTGAACCAAGGGACCGATTACCGGCTAAAATTCTAGAAGAGCTAAGACAACAAGTTTACATGGATCAACAAGTACAAGGTGGTAAACCACGTGGTACTACTAACATCAAGGTACCACATTGCGAGAAAGTCAATTCACCTATAAAGATGTACCATGTTTTCCAACAAGGATCGACTATCACGGGGCCATAGTTGTCTAGGATCTTTTCATCTACGGACGTAAATCATTTGCCATTTATGTTCTTGAAATCTTTTGTACATTAATTGTTAAATACCGATGCTTATTTAGAAGTAAATCTGTTTGCCATTTATGTTCTCACATAGTCTTTTTTAAAGTAATAAAAGTAAATCATTTATTATACACTAACGCAATGTAACACGGGAGATTTGATCGACACTTGGTGTACAATTAGTGCGATGCCGGAAATGCCACATGTAGTAATATGTATGGAATTCGGCGGTTGAGCGGTTGGCGTGGCTCTTTTGGGAAAGAGCCTAGAAAAAGTCTAAAAAGCGGACCATGCTTAGAAAAAGTCCCTTTTGGTAATTTTCTCGAAAGGAGAAAATTAATGATACAACACACCCGCCATGGTGCAACCACATGCCCTAAGGTGTGGCTACCCGCCAAGATACTGGTGTCATTGGAAAGTAAGGCTCGGATCTTAAAATGTATTATCGGTACAAAACACCCACCATGGCGCAACCACATGCCCTAAGGCGTGGCTACCCGCCAAGATACGGGTGTCATTGAATTATAGTCCGACAAACCATTTGCGAAAACTTTCATCATCGCCTCACTAACTAAATTATCGCTACTCTTAAGGCGAATAATATATATCATAATATGTGATAATTAAAGAAAGAGACACCTTATTGCGCCTTCACGAAACCACGGGATGCCGTTCGTCACTCCGTCTGCATAATAGGCGGCATTTGCTCCTCAAGGATCATTGTCGCCCAAAATGGGCTAACCATGACCCAATCGGCATCATCGGTCGAAAATGCATCATTAAATCCACAAACAATCCAACATCTTGTGATTTAAAAATTGAAATAGATCATCTATTAAGTCACGAACCACCGAAATAAAGCTTTGAACTCGTACCACATCTAATAAATACGTACCACATCACTTAGCCAACCTCTGTGTCCTCGTCTCGCCCAATAATCCTAGCCAAAACTTGGTTTGCGATCGTCCCTCCCGCCCCATGGGAACATAAACAACTCCTTGTTCTTATTCTTTTTGTTTATCCAAAAACAATTTTATTTACGGATGCACAAAAGGTCCGAACATTGTCCCTAGACCCGATCGACATAGATTACGCATTTGGGCAATGGAAATAAGGAATATAATAAAATTATAGAAGCTATATCATTGTTATTAACATTATCAAAAAATGTTATCACTAAAATACCTCTTTGAGCGGTTTGAGTTTGATTTCTTTCCCATCCGGTCCAATGACGGTGAAATCTGAGTTTCGAATGTCGCCTTAGAGACCTTCTTGGTGTGGTCGAAGGTTCTTTGCGTATATGGGGATTGAAGGAGCTTGCCTGCCTCCTCTCCCGTTCAAAAGGAGCAGCGTCTGGTTTTACCTTCTTTTCATCACGGTCAAGCGCCTCAACATACTTCACATCAGCGGGAGTGCTAATTCCGGGGCTAGAGGCGGACTCTTGCGTCTCTTGAACATGTTGGTCCTCGTCAAAAGAAGAACATCTGAAAAGCAGTTTATCTTGATGAGTCTTGGTTAAATTTTATTAGATTTACATCTACAGCGAATATTTACGGATTAAAGGAGAGTCGATATTTGTGCCTCGGTCATCACGACATTCTCATCACGAAGAGCAGGAGGCGTGAGTTTTGTGCCTCACTCGTCGCACCCTTCATTTGCACATCTTCATCAACTTTTACACTATTCTCAACACGAAAAACAAAAAAGCGTGTGTCAATATCATATGCGAGTGAATGGTGGTTCGTTTTTTATTATATTATAATGTTACGAGTATACTCACCATGCGTCTGAGGCGTAAGCTTTTGTCGTCGATCATAACGGCCTTCATTTCCACATCTTCATCAACTTTAAGAACATTATCATCACGAAAAGAAGTTTACTTTGTGTTAATGTCATGTTCGTTTTTTAAATGTAAGATATCATACTTAACATGTTCAAACTATATTTACCTTGCATAAAGGAGAATGTAAGTTTTGTCCTCACTCATCGGATCAACATGTTCAACATGTTCAACTTCACAATGAGTCTCAACCTATAAAATACATAAATATTTTTGAATGTGCGTGTTATCAGTTAAAGGTGAATCTATCATTATATAAAGCGAGACAACACATACTTACGGATCAAGAGTGAATCCATCTGTTGGGGCTCGTTCATTTCTTGCTTGTTTGGCACATCTTCATCAACGTCACAAAGATTCCCATCCTAATCAAATGCGTGTAAATATCTCGAAATTTTGGGTATGTATTAACTCATAAGATTCATATGTAATTCCTATCATACATTACACGAACATCTGTATGATCTTGCGGTGAGTCAAAAAGTCATTTATTACTTCTTGCACTTGTTGTGAAGATAAATCGTTCTTAGAACTAAATATATCATCTTGCACATTCGATTTGCATTAACATTAACATCCTTCACAACATCATCTACATCCATATCACCGTCATTTTGACCACCCGTCTGAAAAATAAATATATACTTATGTTACGTGCTTGGTCAACTAATTGATGTGTACGAATCTTGAAAAAAGCGTTGTTATAACAAACCTTTGAATCATCATCTACATCCATACTACCATCATTTTGAGTACCGCTCTCGAAAAAATTAAAAGTACCGAATACATTTGTTAATTAGGATCGGAGATTTATTCATCTACATAAATAATATGGTTTTATTATACATAACAAGTACGGAAAAACTTAGAAACTAAAATACAACCTACTAGATAAAAACATACAAACTATAACATACAAACAACTTAATAAAATGAACAATACGGATGCGTGGCAGTAGCGATTCGTTGAAAGGACTCATGAAGAAGGACCACTGGGTCTCCTTGACACGAAGATTAATTAATCCTTGTGACCGAACTTGGAAGACTTCAAGAGTGTGATCCATTTGGTAAGGTGATCAGATTCAAAAGCGGATCCCGAACTTCGTAAATCAATTAATTTTAGTAAGTGAGGGTGAAAATGTTAAATAGTGTTTTAAAGGATTTTATATTGTTACCATCCAACAATATCTCCCATATCTGAGCCGTGTGCCATGATCTCAATCATGTTGCAAAAATGACAAGAGAGTCTCTTAGTTTTGAAATATAGAAAGGTCTTGCAATCCGATTAAGTAAGTTGTAAGGTATATCTAATACCGAAAAGTGTGGTTAACCAAATCAAAAGAGCGATCATATAAGATTTTTCGAGATGAGCCTAAAGTCCGTTGAGAAGCCACCCGATAAATAAAACTACCTAATCTGACTGACTTGACCGTTTAAGTCGGAATGAAAGACAATGCATATGTTGACTTTCTAACTTCTTCGGTAGCTTGGAGCTCAATGTAAACACTTGAAACATTCCATGGTCCGTGTCCATCAAGCGGATATGAAATCCTTAAAATGGTAGGGTCAAACCGGTCGGATTAACACCAAAACCGATAACTACTTTCTCGATTGATTGACTTAACCAACAAGGAGAACTATAGTGGCGATTTTCTTATTGACGGGTTCCAAAGAACAACCATCTTATAAGAATCGAAAAACACCACAAACCATGAGAGGTGCCAATAGGCAAAAGATTCAAAAACATGAGACTTGTATTAGAGATGACGTTAGGAAAACTTGGAAAAAACATCGTCGTTGGAACAAATTGACATTATCATCAACAAAAGCTAAAAGCGTGACTCAACAAATCCTTGCGATAGTGAATAAAGGAAACTACAAGGCAAAGGCGATGCGAACACGAAACCAACAAGGAATTTGGGTCATCGATGAGCGACTTCCATGTCTTTGAAGCAGTTCTAAAGCGAAGTAAAGCATGTCTGGGAAGTTTAGAAATGATTTCGGTTTGAATTTCAAAGGGAATGTTGTCGGACATTTTTGAAGCAGTGGAAAATAAAGGCGTGAATGTGTAGCATTATGAATGTGTAGAAGTGTAGAAGCCTTATTTATAGAGTAAGTAGTTTAGGTGAAGTTAATGAACTAATAGTGTAGGTGAAGTTATTAAATACAATGCACTAGTGTCATAAATGAACTACTAGTGTGGGTGAGAGAACTAATAGTGTAGGTGAAGTTAATGAACTACTAGTTTAGGTGAAGTTTTATTAACTTTTACAAAACTAAAATTTATAATTCTGAGTTTAATTTTATTATGATTTTAACAACATAAACTATAGTAGTTTACGTGAAGTTTTTAAAATGCATATCCAAAACGACCATCATACCACATAAAACACGTATGAATAAGTAATACATCAATAGAGTCGGCATAGAAGCAAAACAAAATATAGATAAAGATTAAAACAATTGCAAGAAATATAACCTTTTAATGACACGTGTTCGATGTCGTTTCACCCCATTCTTCTCACTAACCCCATCAAGCTTCAAATTCGTATGGATAAATTTAAAGTTCATCAATTTGCCGTTGCATATTAGCCATCGATCTAAAGCTGTTGCACTAGGTGGCAATTCTCCATCCATACCGGAATCGGTCTATCCCAATCGGGCCTCAAATGCTTGACAAATTTATGTAATTGATTAATTTGTTGTTGCATTTTAGCCATCGAGAAACAACTATTCTTGTAGATGGCATCAAATCCCCATATCCGGCATGCCTTCTGCGCCTTCCTAATGACCGGTGATGTATACGCATTTGAGGCGAACACCTTCTCCGTGGTCTCAACTTCTCGGTCGCCGGGATATATTATTTCTTTGGTGTGTCTGCGTTATACTTCTTGAAAACTCTAAACTAGATGTCCACCAAAGTTCTTTCATCTCGATCATTGCATATAAAAAATTATTATACACTAACGCAAATACCTTAAAAATCATAAACAATTTTTCCAAAAGAGTAGAGTATAACCTGTCGGCAAAAGGCGAACCATTTCTGCATTACGAAAAAGAAGATCATAATCCGTCTTTTCAAACCTGTGTGCATCCTCCCATGCAACACCCCGAGGGATCACATTATCTTCTTTAACCCACCAATTGTTAGAATTGCGGCAGGTTTCCAAAAGCCAAATCTGAAGGAATTATTATTACTATTAGCATAAAAAATTACTACAATACTGATTTAAATTCTTAGTATTTAAACAATAGTTACGCACCTTCAAAGCGAACACAAATCCATTCAATGTATAAGTTGCAATGTAACCATCGCCCTTAGTAGCCTTTTCAGTCAAATGTCTATCTCTAACCTTTGAGATAGCATTACAAATCTTATTGTGAAACTCAACCCAAATGTACTCGCCCCATGGAAATGCATTCCATGCATAAATGTCATCTACTAAAACCAATATCTCAGGGGACACCACATTTCTTTCTGTTTGCCGATAAAACATTCTCTAACATCGAGAACCGGACAAAGCGACAGCATCATCATCGAAAGTTCATTAAACTCAACTTGATCGGTAAGAACCCTAACTAGTTGTTCGACTTTTATATTGTTGATTCTCTCATTCGCCTCTCTAAGAAAACTTAGCATCGTTTACCAAATCCAGTTCCGTTTTTAAAATGCTCTAAAGAAACATCACCAAAGCGAAGACCTAATACTAGACACATATCTTCACGACCAAACTCTAAGTTGTTTCCCGGATATCAAAATACAATGGAGTGTTTATATCGGGGTTTTCAACAAAGCGTTGATGTTGGAGCAAATAATGAAGCAAATGGTTATCAAGCTCGTATGTTTTATGTCTAACCATTTCCAGCGTGGTTTTAAAAAGTTCAAGGCGATCGGGCTTGAAACTCGACTTTGTCTTATAGATTTGATATAGTGCAACTTTGATCTATGCGAGCTTCGAGAATACACCTATACACAAAAATATAAAATAAACATTAGATGCATACACATATTAGCATATGTTATAAACTTATGACCAATAAAAAATAGAGATGTTGACCAATATCTTAATAACCTAAACATCTCACGTGTCACGGTGTCCAATTTTTGAGATAATCAATATATTTCATATATGTTAAGCACAAAACGAGGGTTATTGTGCGAGATAAGCATACTAACATGTATACTAACGTAGTCGGTTTCTAACAATAATAGTAACAATAACCACACTAAACATCAAATAACCCTAAAATTTTTAAAACCCTAAAACAAATATATAATCAAAGTTCTTGTACAAATCGAAAAAATCGATTAAAAATCAAAGGGTATAAAGCGGATGTATGTATTCTTGTGAAAATCGCACTTTTACTTACTTGTCTAGAAGCCATTATCATATAATCGAGTCGAACATCAACGGATCTAGTGCGAAATGATCTAAACAACAAAGCGGTTGTGTGATCAAAGTTTGGTGTTGTGTGATCACTGGAAATGATCTAAACAACAACACGGATCCATGCTGCTGATTAGTGTGTGTTTGTGTGTGTTGAGTGTGTGTTTTTGAAGATATTGAATGATTAAAGTTGTAAAGAAAAATAAAAAGAAAATAATATTGGTCATATCCATTGGATTTGGGAAATCTTTTGGGTTGCTTTTTCAATTTCCTAGGTGAAATAATGAGGGTCGATTGAGCACCGTCGGTTGGCCTGCCGGTTGACGTTGACATTATGCTAGAAAACAAAACATTAGATTTCTTTAAGATTTGATTTGACACTTAGTGTACTATTTGAACGATGACCGGATTTGCCACGTGTCAAAAAATGAATGGGGTTGAGCGGTTGAAGCGGTTGGCGTGGCTCTTTTGGGAAAATGGCTAGAAAAAGTCTAAAAAGCGGACCATGCTTAGAAAAAAGTCCCTTTTGGTAATTTTCTCTAATATTTATCGGCTTAAATTAGTCTTTAATTAACTCAATACAACATAATCAGTGAACAAATCAAGTCTAAAGTTCATAAAAGTCAGCTTTGTTCTTATTCTCAAAAAGTCAAAATTTCATAGAAACCCATTTTTGAATAAACTTGTGAATTTCGTGTAGGGCTTAATATTAGGAGATAGGACTTAAGCTTTTATATTTATAATATTTTGTTGCTCATCTTGATTAGGTTATTTTTAGTTAATTTTTATTTATCTTATAGACTGCTTATTTGCTTGCTTCTTTTAAGCTCTTTTTCACAAACCTCCCGTTTTGCTTATTCCTTATTTCTGCTTATTCAGTGTGTTTTTCCTGTTGTTGTTGCTTATTCTAAGTTCCCAGAACTTGTTTCTAGCTTATTCAACCTTTGGTTCCAACTTGTTAGCTTATTGTGAGCTTATAATCTCACTTTTAAGCCAAAAGCTCCTGTTGAGCTTATTGCCTTGCATTCGGCTTATCTTTGAGTTCCCAAAATGTGTCTTCACAAAAGTTGCTTATTTTCGGTAGTAAAATAGTTTTGTAAAGAAAATTCAAGAAAAGCCAAAAATAAAAATAGTGATAGCTTATTTAAGCCATTTGGCTTATTTTTACGCTTTTTTCAAAAAGCACTTTTCATTTTATATTTTTCCTAGTTTTACGCACTTGTTTAGTATTTATATAAAAGTTTTAGATTTTCTTAGGTCATTTAGTATTTATTAGAATTTTTATTAGTTTTAAATAATTAATAAATAGTAATTAATTAATAATAAATACATAAATAGTGTAATAAATATATTTTCAGTTTTATAATATTTTAGATTTATCTAAGTCATAATTTCATTTTTCTAGCTTTATTTTATAATTTCTTAATTTTTAGGTAATTATTTAATAGTTTAAATTAGTTTATAATTAATAATACTTAGATAATAAATCTTATAATTAGAATTTAAGTTTAATAAGTAAGTTTTAGATAATCTATACTTTTATAACTTTTATTTGTAACTAGTTTTGTAATTTAAAAATCCTTTAATTAGATCTTAAGTAATTTCAATTAGATTTTAATAATTTAAATTAAGTTTAATAGTTAAATAAATTAAAGTTAGATATTTTAAATTTTTTTTTAATTTGCATTTAAGCCCCTGTAATTTACAAACTTTCTCTTTAGGTGTAATTATTTCAAATCCACAAACCTTTTCCCATTCGGTATCACCCGATCACGAATTAGTTCTATTACGGTGTTCGCTTTCGTTGGGACTTAACGACCGGAAACACTAAACTCCTCCGGACTTAATTGCATTGCGTTCGAAAGTTGTTTGACTTTTATGGTTGACCATTCACAAGTGGTTGACTAATAAAAGATAGACCGTTCGAGCCAATCAAATTTTAAGCGCCGCTTGCGGGAGGTGTCTTTGCGTACTACAATTTGAAGCATCGATGATTGTTGAATATACACCCATTGTATATTTACCATCTTTGTCCATATTTCCTTATTTTCATATAAAACCAAAATTATCGTGAAGTTAATTCGTTTGACTAAACGATTACCAAAAATATTTTCATTCTTTGTTTTACAACATGTTTTCAAAAATACCAAAATATTCCTCTTTACCCTCTTACCCTTTTGATTCTTCATTTCTTACCCTACGGAACCCTTTGATTCTTTCTATGTCTTATCCTCACCTTCTTGGTTGTCAATGGTGTGGTGGCCCTCATAATGATGATAATTGTCTCGGTTTAGCATGGTAGAGTCGGAAATGGGTCCATCTATAACCAAGATCCCTATTCTTACCATGACACGACCGATTTATTCCATCGACTACCACATCATGAGATTCGACATATTCTGTGAATTTTGTGGAGGTCCTCATCAAAATTTGAGTGTCAAACCGGAACACGTTTGTCTATGAGCAGTTTTACGGTAACACTCGGGACTTTCAAATGACCAAATTCCATATTATTCACATGACCGACCACAACAATCATTTTGTTGTGAGTCTGTGGAGGTCCACACTTTAGCTCGATTGTCAAACAAGGAATCCATTTCCTTGTAACAATTCGACTCTTCGTATCATAACCAACCTCTATAGTACCAAATGAATCGAGGCACCGCCTCGACCTAAGCCACTTCCTCAAAATATTCTCCTTGATCTTTTGGATTTAGTGAAAGATTTGAAGGAATGTAAACATTCCCAAGATAATCCAAATCAAAATCCATGAAAGAATTGTTAGGCGAAGAAGCGGTGCTAAATTAGATTCCAGTTGCGGTGAAAACTCTATTAGGGAATTAATTGAAATACAAAAGCGACCAAATCTAGCTCTCGATTCCGTTTCATTCACGATGGCGGTGATGATGAAGATACCCTTGATATTCTACAATTTTATAAAGATTCATCAAGTTCATCGGTTGAGATTCCATCCGTGGAAATCTGGGAGAAAATAATATGGTGAATCACTAGCGGTAGAAATAATGGAACTTGTAGAATCCATAGCGCTAGTCCTTCTCAACTCCTCGGTCTGCATTGTTATCACACCCGAGGTTCACACTCACTCTCGAGCATGGGGACAAGCATCTTGACCTTTGTTCACGAAAAGGAATCGGACGAATTCATAAAGTCTAGTGTTGAGAACCTTGTCCCAATTCCAAGAGAGTCACAGGAATTCTTGATCATGTGTGTGATATCTCCTCCTCTTGTCTTCCAAAATGATCATATTGAGATGTTCTCGATTCGATGAGGACTATTCTTTATCTTGTGGAGACATAAGTTATGTGGGAATTACCTTCTAAGCTTGTCGACAGGAGAAGAGAATGATGAAGAAATAATCCAAGGCGAAGCTCTTCGTCTTACATTATTGAATGTTAATCTTCTCATTTCGAATCGAGGCTTTTAATGAAAAGCCTACTTCATATCCTATCCCTGAGGATAGTGAACTTTTGTTCGATGATTCTATTCCGGAATTGCAAGCGTTCAATTTTGATCATATGGGAAAGAAGATTAGTGGTATTACCACTTCTCATTCTCATAATTCTCTCCCGATTATGAATCATTCTCTTTGAGGTTCCCGGTGAACTCACTCATATCATATCTCCGCCGGAGTATGATAACTTCTACTTTGATCTAGACACACCGAGATATGTCTAGACCAATTGAGCTTAAATGATGAGATTCATGCTATTATGAATTCTCCATGGGTGATGATGAGTTAGTCAAGATCTTTATCATGACTTTCTTTATCTTCTTCACCTATTCCGTAGCTTCTCTGTTCTTCACTCCTTCGGAATGAAGACATTATTTTGACCCGGCATTTTCATTTATCATTTGTGAGCCGGGTCTATGTATACCTCATCGGTGTGGAACTTTCACGTACTTCAATGTTTATACAAACATCTTGAATGAAAGTCCGATAGAGATTGTCTCTTCCACTTACTTCCCATGAACAAATTAATTGGGTCGAGTCAAGCTAGCGACTCGGTAATCAAAAAGTAGTTAAAACATGGGTTTTCACCCGTGTGTACCACCCCTAGTGTGGGGAGTTGCCCATTGTTGTATATAAGTTTTATCCAAAAAAAAAAAAAAAATGGTCGTAGTATTTCCTTTTCGTTCTATGTTTCGGCATAACCGGCGGTACTTTGAATATTGAGGGCAATATTAATTTCTAGTGTGGGGGAATTTCACGAATTTTATCATGTAATTATACCACCCAATTCCCCATTTTGGCCAAATTTTTTTTTGAGTAAGTGTTTTGCACTTACCCGACTTCTGATTATCGATCCGCCATGTCTAATAAACAAAATGATTGGCTAATCCAGAGCAAACGGCTCTTGGTAAAGATATCTCAAATCCGTTGACGGCTTGAATTTGCCCAAAATTGTATGGTGTTATTCACCATATCTTTAATTAGTGAAGAGTTGGCTAGCCCGCAAGTTTATGGCTTGTGGTAAAGCGATTGGAAAAACATAATTGGTAATCGACTCACCAAAGATATTTTATCTAAGAGTTGGCTAGTCCGAAGCAAACGGCTTCTAGTAAAGACAAATCAAAACCGTTTACTGTGGTAATTTGCTCAAAATCATTTGGTTATCATTGTACCAAGGTTCTTACTTGAACTGAAACAATTGGCTACTCGAAGTAATGGCTTTTGGTAAAGAGATGAAATCCATTAATTTTTCATAAAAGATTGCTAGGGACTAGCAATAGTTTAATGTGGGGATTTGATATGTGTCTAAATACACATATATTTTATATTATTTAAACCCATAAAAACGATAAAAACACACAAATGACTATATAAATGTTACAAATATCATGAAAATGTGTTTTATATGAATCGGTACAAAAAATTGAAAACAAGTGAAAAATGATCAAAGTTCACAAAATTATCATTTTCGGTCCACGAGTTTCACAAATGGCAAAACTAGTCCCTAAAGGTGTAAAACGAATAAAAAGTCAACTTTAGTCCTTGGGATATCAAACATGTTCACGAATAATCCCTGGATAAAAGTTTTCACAAATTGGCAACTTTTACCCCTCAAGTTTCATAAGTGGTCAAAATTAGTCCTTGGTTTGCAAAAATAGAAAATTATCTTTTATGGTCCTTGTACTAATGAAACTTGGCAAGATTGATCCTTGGAATAACTTTGAAAGATTGGCAGGTTCGGCCCTTCAAGAATTCAGAAATTGCAAGATTAGTCCTTGGGCTTAACTTATAAACCAAACCAACCCCTTTTAATATTTACCCCAGCCCAACCCTTTTTTACCTTGGCCCAATACCAAAACCAACCCACGGTTTAAAAATAAAATCGCTCTCCCTTTATCCCTTCCCCTCCCTCACTGAGCCAAAACCACCATTCCACATACCTGGTTTCACCACCACCTGTCCACCCCAACTTGGCCACCTTATCCTACCATGTCCCCTCCACCTCCACAACCTCCCAAAGTGCATTAATTGCACTGAAATTGCTCCAAGCAACCGTGTGATATTTTTGGCGCCAAAATACCATTTGATGGCCAAGATGAATTTGACCCATCCAAAGGCTGGGATTATTGATGGGAAAGACCAAGTGGGACCCACAGAGTCCTAGAAGTCATTATAAAGAGAGAAAGAAGCAGGGATGGAGAGACAGTAGTTAGCAGTAGATAATTAGCTTAGTGAAGATGTCGACTTAGTGTAATTTTAGCTTTTTAGTTGTAATTTTTAGTTAAAAAAAAGCTTGTAATCTTTTCTTTCAGTATAATTTCATCTTCAATTAATCTTAATTTCAGTTTCTTCATCAAAATCAGTTTTATGCATATTTTTTTTATTTGAAATCTCATCTTTTCTTTGATGTTATTAAAAGTTATTGTTTGTTGGTTGTTTAAACTCAATTAAGTCCGTAATAAGCTCTTATAAGTTTACTAATCATTAAAATCAGTTTTAGCTTAAGTTTACTAAAAATCTCAAAAATACCATAAAATAGCTCATAAATAAAAAAAATCAAGAAAGGAAGAAGAAGCATGCTGAAGCAGAGCTGTTTATTGGATGATTATGGTTTAGTACCTCAGGGGAGGTGTTAGGATGGTTATTTGTCAATGGTTCACAGTTTCCACCCCTTGATCACTTGTGAGCTCATATTTCAATTTTATGCTTAATAATGTAGACTAGTTTAAATCTCTGTTTATGTTTGTGCTTTTATGCTTTTATAAGCTTATTGCTTCATATTACAGCTCTGTGATTCAAATTCATGGTCTTAATCAATGTTTCTATAGGAAAATCTCATTTCATGATTTTTAAGGTGTGTTTGGAGCGATGGTTTTAACCACCGTGTTCTTTATTCTAGTTGTTGTTTGTGATTTATACATGTTTCATTAGGCTAAGATAGCTCGATCAAACCACTAAAACCGGGGCTTGTTCACTTTAAGGTCAAAATTCCAAATCCAATCCTCGACGGTTAAGCGTCAAGGATTTACAAGTCAAATCCTTCATGTTGGTGCATAATTAGTAGACTCAGCTTAAATTAGTCTTTAATTAACTCAATACAACATAATCAGTGAACAAATCAAGTCTAAAGTTCATAAAAGTCAGCTTTGTTCTTATTCTCAAAAAGTCAAAATTTCATAGAAACCCATTTTTGAATAAACTTGTGAATTTCGTGTAGGGCTTAATATTAGGAGATAGGACTTAAGCTTTTATATTTATAATATTTTGTTGCTCATCTTGATTAGGTTATTTTTAGTTAATTTTTATTTATCTTATAGACTGCTTATTTGCTTGCTTCTTTTAAGCTCTTTTTCACAAACCTCCCGTTTTGCTTATTCTTTATTTACGCTTATTCGATGTGTTTTTCTGTTGTTGTTGCTTATTCTAAGTTCCCGAACTTGTTTCTAGCTTATTCAACCTTTGGTTCCACTTGTTAGCTTATTGTGAGCTTATAACCTCACTTTTAAGCCAAAAAGCTCCCTGTTGAGCTTATTGCCTTGCATTCGGCTTATCTTTGAGTTCCTCAAAATGTGTCTTCACAAAAGTTGCTTATTTTCAGTAGTAAAATAGTTTTGTAAAAGAAAATTCAAGAAAAGCCAAAAATAAAAATAGTGATAGCTTCTATTTAAGCCATTTGGCTTATTTTTCTGCTTTTTTCAAAAGCACTTTTCATTTTATATTTTTCCTAGTTTTCCGCACTTGTTTAGTATTTATATAAAAGTTTTAGATTTTCTTAGGTCATTGAGTATTTATTAGAATTTTTATTAGTTTTAAATAATTAATAAATAGTAATTAATTAATAATAAATACATAAATAGTGTAATAAATATATTTTCAGTTTTATAATATTTTAGATTTATCTAAGTCATAATTTCATTTTCTAGCTTTATTTTATAATTTCTTAATTTTTAGGTAATTATTTAATAGTTTAAATTAGTTTATAATTAATAATACTTAGATAATAAATCTTATAATTAGAATTTAAGTTTAATAAGTAAGTTTTAGATAATCTATACTTTTATAACTTTTATTTGTAACTAGTTTTGTAATTTAAAAATCCTTTAATAAGATCTTAAGTAATTTCAATTAGATTTTAATAATTTAAATTAAGTTTAATAGTTAAATAAATTAAAGTTAAATATTTTAATTTTTTTATTAATTTGCATTTAAGCCCCTGTAATTTACAAACTTTCTTTTTAGGTGTAATTATTCCAAATCCACAAACCTTTTCCCATTCAGTATCACCCGATCACGAATTCGTTCTATTAAAGTGTTCACACCTCGTTGGGACTTAACGACCCGGGGAAACACTAAACTCCTCTGGACTTAATTGCATTGCGTTCTGAGCTGTTTGACTTTTATGGTTGACCATTCACAAGTGGTTGACTAATAAAAGATAGACCGTTCGGAGCCAATCATCTACGTTACACAACCTGAAGGATTTATTCAACAAGGAAACTCAGGTAAAGTCTATAAGCTTACTAAAGCTTTATATGGCTTAAGACAAGCACCGAGAGCTTGAAATGTGAAGCTTGATCAAACATTAAAGTCTTTAGACTTTAAGAAATGTAATCTCCAACAAGCAGTTTATACGAAGAGGAACAAGAATTCTACACTTATAGTTGGAGTCTACGTAGATGATTTGATAATCACAGGCACTCCAAGGAAGGAAATAGAAGAATTCAAATCCCAGGTGAAGGATAATTTTGAAATGAGCGACTTAGGATTGTTAGCTTATTATCTTGGGATAGAAGTCACACAGACAGGAGGAGAGATTACAATCAAGCAGACAGGTTATATTAACAAGATCTTGAAGGAAACAAGTATGGCAGACAACAATGATACGAAGATACCTATGTATACCGGTACTAAGTTGGTCAAGGCGGAAGATGGAAAATCGGTTGATTCAAATTAATAAAGAAGCTTAATCGGAAGTCTCGGTACTACGCATACAAGACCGGATCTTAGTTACTCGGTCGGACTACTCGTGATTCATGCAAGACCAGAAGGATCATCACTGAAGGCGATAAAGCAAGTGTCGATATATCAAAGGAACAAAGGAGCATGGCATAATATACAAACAAGAAGGCGGCTGCAAAATTACATGTTACAACAACAGTAGTTATGGAATCAACACTGATCAAGGAAAAGGAACTACTAGGATAGTGTTTTATTTCGGAGAGTCACCTATTAACTGGTGTAGTCAGAAACAACCAACAGTGGCGCTATCATCATGTGAATCAAAATTCATGGCGGCTACTACAGCAGCGTGTTAAGCCTTATGGTTAAAGCGATTGCTTAGTGAATTAACTGGATGGAAAGAGAAAAGGATAACGCTGAAGGTCGACAACGTTTCAGCAATAGCACTCGTCAGGAACCCATTTTTTCATGGAAGAAGCAAGCACATCGATATTCGCTACCATTTCATTCGTGAAAGCGTAGAGAATGGGCACATCAATGTGGAACATGTCAGCGGAGAACTACAAAGAGCAGATATTCTAACGAAGGCTCTACCAAGATTGAAGTTCGTGACTATGCGACAAATGCTCGGAGTTCAAGATTTAGGATGAAGCAACGACCAAGATTAAGGAGGAGAATGTGAACCAAATAATCTTACTCTTATGCTTCTTATGTATTTTTTTTATTTTTTTTTTGAAATTTATGTAAATATTATTAGACGAAGGACCAAAATCGTTAATTAGGAACTTAAAAACCATAAAACGGTTATGGAAGGTAGTTAAGAAACGGTTACAAAACCAAACCGTTACAACAGTTGGACAAACCGTTTGGACATGTATATATACGTACACATTTGTATCAATTAGAAGTTAATAGATAAAATTACTTACTCATATTCATTTTACTTTGCAATCTATAAACTTTGATCTATACGTGGGACAACAGTTTCTAAATTAGGCTATTTTTTGTTAATGGTCTCCCTTGGCTTCGTCCTCAATGACCATTTATAGAGGTGGCAACCTGGAAGTCTCCAGGTTGGATATGTTTGGGTTTTTGACCATAAACACATTTTGTTCAATCTTTTCAAAAACCATATATACATGTCATAACTGTCGAATAAGATTTTAGAAAACTATATCATTTCAAAAACCATCCAAGCCTTTTCACTTGTTGACCCGTCTCTTTTTAAGCAATTGTAATTAATTTACTTATTTGTTACGTAATAGAAGACATATAACCTGAAATATTCATATAGAAATTGGTCAATTTTATTTACCTTTAAAAAAATATATCATTCAATATATTATGGGTGATACATGTTATTATACTTGTCAAGCTTGTACAGTATTTGTCCTAAACAATTTCGACATGGTGTTCGGCATCAAGGAATACACTAGTCAGTACATTCTTGCATTCCAGTGAGGCATTGAGTAGCTTTAAACCCTGCAAACAAATTTTTGATTTAGGTCCTCAATTCATAGTTATTCTGAAACAATATCTAACTTCTGGTTTGGTTTTTAAAACAGTAGTCGATGTAGACATTTTCTATATTCATGTGACATGTTAGAGACATGAAAGTACCTCTTCCATCCCAAAATGGACTTCTTTTTCTGCAAGATCACAAACATCTTTAATACTCAACTTGTTAAGCAAAGCTTTTGTGGAGATGGTAGACATGGGTTTCATAGCCAAATCATCCATAACCATATAAGTCACCACCCCCTTCACAAACCCGACTTCCTCAGCAGCTTTTGCAGCCATCTTAGCCACTTTCGTAGTAACATAGGTCATCTCATCCGACATTAAACTCCGACATTTAGGACACACGGTCTTTTGCTCACTTGAAATGTATTTGCAGCGGTTAAAGCATCTATAAATTTTTCTTTCTGCGGGTGGAAGTTCTTTGGGAATCAAAAGCAGATCTTGGTCAAGAACATAAGTTGATGATTTTGGGTTCAGGTTCTTTGGTCTTGTTTTGTAGGATATACACGTCGTTTAGGTTCTCGATGCTTTGATAAAGATTTCCTAGGCAGCCTGATAAGGGCTCTTTTGCTAAGAGTTTGGTGATAGCACCGATAGCTAATGTGAGCATGTAAAAAAGAAAGTCGACAAAGTCTTTGTTTGCTTCTGCAAACACGACTTTGCGATCTCGTTTATTTACCAAAAGCTTCAAGCTCATTTTGGAATTTGTCATTGTTAGAGGTTAGAGGTGTCGATTTCTATAGATGATTTTACAATCGATTTTAAACGGTGAAATATAGGATGGGAGTTGTGGGGAGAAATATCGAGTCTTGACTAATGAAAGAAAGTTATGCTTTTCTTTTGGTCACACAGCTCCAGTTATGCAAAGAATATATGCTTTTCTTTTTTCTTTCAAGTATCCTTCAATCTTTTTCTGTTTTGCTTTCTTTCTTTCTTATATAAAAATAGGAAACCATGTCTTGTTTTCTATCTGAGTAATACTTACGATGATCCATAAGTTAAACAAACTTAAGAGATAAATAAATGCTAAAAGAGTTCAATTAATTAACTGTTTTAATTCACTTAAATGCTAAAAGTTACTTCTTACGATAGTGATCATCTATCAAAAGAAGTGTGTAATTCCAAGAATAACGGGCGGTTTGTTGGAGGTTTTAGAGGGCGGTGAACAATAATTATAATGATAAGTGATGTTTGGTTTACAATAATGCATTTTTTTATTACCTAAAAGAGGGTAATAACCCATTACTCACCAAATTAAGAGCATTGAAAATTGATACTCGCTTAACTTCTTTTTTACCCCACGATCCATTCATAAATTCAATGTTGCAAAAATCGCGAATCGGTAGTCGGGCGATCGACTCTCTTGTAACTTGTAATCGGTCTAGGTGATTAATTGGATTGACATTTTTCCAATTTTGGGCATTTCCAGCGAGTTTTGGGTATTTAATATATTTTCACAAATCAGAAGGGTTTGTGACCCAGTAGCACCTAGGCGGCGATTAATCGGCCTTGTAAACTTTTTTTTTTTTTGCAACACTGCCTAAATTCTAGTTCAAGGTTTCTCCATAGGGTAGTTGCATGCGTTTTCTGAACCATGTGGACAAAACATGCAATTTATGCATTTTCTGAACCATGTGGACGAAACATGCAATTTGCCAAACCACAAGTACGATTTTTGAAGTTTGCTCTTTATAGTATTGCAAATAATAAATGTCAATTTAGGTCCTTAAAGTATAGGTATTTTAAAAGTTTAGTTCCTGGTTTAGTCCTTTTTTAATTTGTTTCATACTTTTTAATTCCTTTTTATTTACCTTTGGTGTAATATGTATATTTATGTGATTTTATATTTAATATAAAAAGTATTTGTTTACAAAAAATGAAGAAAAAAAACAAGGACTCATTTGGTGCCTATAAATATTTTTGTTTGTGTTATATAATACTTGATGCAAAATATATGAATGAGTTGGGTTTTAAATGTATTTTCATTGGTATAACTTTTATTAAATATTACATGACACAAACAAAAATATTTGAGGACAAAAAAAAAAAAAAAAAAATGAATAGTTAATATGAGACGGAGGTAGTATATGATAAAAGCTAACGTGACAATACTTATTACCGGCTCCTATACCTAATAACACCTAGCACTCTAAATTGTATGTGGAGAGGAAATTAAGGATGTGTTTGGTATGCTTGATGAAATCACTATCGGTATAGGTTTGAGAATAAAGAAGAATTGAAATGAGTGTAATTGTTTCAAATTAGTTGTTTGTTTTATATAATGTGGGTTTGAATATCAAAATTTATAAACTAAACAACTATAAATTATTGTTGATGGACCCTTCAAAATTAATAAAATACGTTTGAGTATTGAATTGATTCAAACATTCTGACAATGAAAATGACATATGTGATGGGCCCAACTTTACTAGTATATTATAGATCAAAATATGAAGAAGTTTATGAATACCTCTCAAAGTAAACCGGTATGTGAATACCCATTTCTCAAGGGTATTTTCATAGACATATACCCATACCTACTAATACCAAATATCTTTGATAACATTCAAATCCATATACTCATATCTATACCTACATACCAAACGCATCCTGAATGTGATAATGGGGGTACGTATAGCTATCAGTTAAAGCGGATACAAAAACTTAATATACTTTCAAATTTTAGCAATTTTAAAAGTTTTTATGGACAGGGGATAAGAAGGTAGAAAGACAAAAAAATGACTCATGAACTTATAAAAATACATTTTTCATAGGTCCTTGAGTCATTTTGTGTGTGTCCCTGGATCTTTTTTTACAGTATTTTTGCCTTTTTATCATGTGGCCTTACTACACAAGATTAAAAATCCATTTTAAATAGAAAATAGAAAATAAAACAACATAAAACTCGCATTATAGCCTCGCTGAAGTTATAACGGGAGAAAGTTAAACACATTACGACGGTACCACATCATAGCGTGTCAACATCAACAATAACACACTCGTGTTGGATCTTTTAGTGACAACATTCAAAGTCAATTAAATGCTCATATTGAAACTTATTATCATCTTAATCATGATTACGATATTATCATATTCTAAGAGCATCAGGTGTAATAAGGGTAGATGGTGTGGTTGAGGTTTTTCCCTCGTCACATCAGCTTCACGTCAACTTTTTCACTCTTTTACATATTTTCCCTCAATCATTGTAGCACATTCTCTTGATTTCATTTTTTATTATTTAAAAATGCCCCAAAATACAAATACTCACTCACAACATAATAGAAAAACATCTCTCTCTCTCTCTCTCTCTCTCTCTCTCTCTCTCTCTCTCTTCGGGACTCAAGTTCCGTATGCAAAGAAAAAGTGTGTTTTCCAGAATAGTGGGTATGGTGGTCCCGCAAGGAAAGGTAGATATAGATGTTTCTTTTGGGTTTCTCGAAGCCCACACCTTCCCACTAACACCGTTAACACCAAAAAGTGTTGTCACATCAGCGCCACTTCACTATCCTCACTTTTAATACCAACAAGCAAAAATATCCCTTCACTAATAACATCCATAAAAACACCATTTTGGGACTCGCTATTTTGTTTTATTTTTCATTTTTTAAACAAACTAAATTTCATTTAAAAATAAAATACTAAACATAAAAAAAACATACGAAACTAAAAACGTACGGAAAAGAAAAAAATTAACAATGATACGAAACTAAAAAAAATGACAATAACTAATTCTGCTGATTTATTATTGTAATTGTCAATATTTCTTCATTATTTTACCTTTTTGCAGGATGAAGTCCGTTGGCAAAAGGGGGTTGATTAGAGTATTGAGAAACTTCAATTATTCCATTTTTAGTATGCCCTCGTCTTTCTTCCTCGACGCCTCGTATGCCATCACTGCAGCCTCCGGTTTGATTCGAAACTTATTTTGCATAAAATCACCAATTCAAACGGGTTACTTCCCGCAGTGCTCGGTGAGGTTTCGGATTTGATTTTTTTAGGCACGTGGTTTGCGAGGGGACGAGGTCTCGCGTCATCTCCAGAAAACTCCTCGTGTCCGATGAGATCAATCGGATCAACGGGCTCGGGCGCGTCCCATTTGGCGTGTTTTTTCAAGATATCCCACGCGTCTTTTTGAGCAAACGGTATTCCTCCTGTAACCTCTTGACGATATGCGTTCCTAACACGGTTCATAGAATCAAGCTCATTTTCTCCACTGCAACCACCCATACGTTGTAAACTTGTAAACGTTTAAACATTGTGTTGAACTTTCGGCAATTATGGTTTAAGTGTATGTCACTTACTCGTCAACATGTCCTTGTTACGTTTTTGAAAATTACTTTTGTTGAACTCGTAGACAACCTTATACCAAAACGAATCGTTGTTTTGATCTGCTTCGACGTTGTTATCCTCAGAAACGGCAACGTAGCACAAGGCTAATAACCTTTTCTCCAACGTTAACCAACGAGGAGTACAAGTTAAGGTTTCGGTTTGGGTTCGTTTTGAGTTCTGGGTTTCGGATCTTTTGTTAGTTTTGCCATGCGTTTTCCTTTTCATTTGAACTTTTGGGTTTCGATTTTGGTTGTTGGTTGTGGTTGTAATGTTTGTGGTTGTGTCATGTATAGTGGTGGTTTTGGTTGTGATACATTTTATTATAGATTTTTTAATTGTGTTATTGATTGTCCGGATGAAGGTGTCAGTGGGTTGACGGAGATGACGAGTTGGGATGCGACATGTTGAGGATGTTGTTGAATAACTCGTTATTGTATTGAGACATTTTCGATTTTGTATGTGAAAATGTAAAAATTATAGAATGGAAGTAAAGTGTTTGTGTGTGAAAAATGAGTATGTTAATGGGTTTAAATAAGTGTATAAAGTGGTATTGTTTTAGTTTAAAAAAAACTAAAAACTAGCCGTTTTTTACGGTTGCATTTAAAAAATTTTGATTTTTTAATATAGAAAGCAACGGGTGTTGGTGGAGTAACGTCCTACCTAACGCCATTGAAAACCATGATTCGCCAGTATGATAACGCCGACAACGCTGACGACACGTCAGCATAACACCATGCCCGACGTTAGCATACCTAATACTCTAATAAGAAACACTAGTTTATTACCCTCGCATATATAAAAGTATATGTAGTAAGATCAATTTGGATTAAAAAAAAAAAAAAAAAAAAAAAACTTTTAAGTTCGTATATACTTTGTTGATATGGGTATAGTTGTGGAATTCAAACTTGGGTGAAATTCTTAATTCAACAAAAAGAAATTAAAGGACCTGTAGTTTTACACTTGTATTATAAAAATAGATTTGGTATACAATGCTTATTGTGAGCAATGGTTAAATCACGTTAAATAATATATTATTTTCATATTTAAAGTATTTGTATATTTATTGTATAATAAAATGAACATACAATTTTTTTAATTTAATAAAACCCAAGTTACCTTTTATATTTATTTAACTATTGCTCTGATCCCTTTATAAAAAAAATAAGAAAATTACCAAAAGAGGTCAAATTTTCAAGGTTAGTCCATTTTCTAGTCACTTTTCTCATCTCTTTCCCAAAATAGCTATGCTCAACTGCTCGACTCCATTATTTTTATGACATGTGTCAAGTGTTAGGTAGAGATATTTTTTCTTTTTAAATTAAATGACAATTTTACCCTTATTACTTTTCTTTAATAATTATCTCACCTACCCCACCTAACTCCATCCACCTACCACACCACATTACCAGTCCACAACCACCACTACCACCGCTGCTCATCTGATCGACCACCACTGCTCAACTGCTCAAATTTTCGACCACCACTGCTCAACCACAAAAATTATCTATACTGATCAAAACTGACACACAAAATTACTTATTTCATCACTCAATCCACACATTCAATAAATCCATCTCCACCATAACTTTATTAACCACAATTTTATTAAAAAAGAAAACAAAAAAAATAATTCAATATTACTGTATCCTTCAAACATATATAAAAATAGGACCAACAAGGCATCGTGATATATTACTGTATCCTTCAAACAATATTACTGTATCCTTAAAACATATATATAAAAAAGTGATATATTACATGAATTCAAACATATATGAAAATAAGGACCAACAACACATTCACTTAAAACATATCACTTTTTAAAAAAGTATCATACGCAATGTAACTAGCCCATAACATTCACTTAAAACATCAGTACCATAACATTAATAAACAATGAAGGGACCATTCAAGACCATATGTCAGTCATCGGGTACACAAACCTCAATCAAAAGATATCAAAGGCATCGTGAAAGAAAGCTACAGATCTACACAAACCATAACATTACTGTAGTTGTATTTGCCTTTTTTTGTTACAAAGAAAGCTACAGATCTAAAACAATATGTTGTATATGTCGACACCGCCGGATCTGTAGATCTCGAAGGCCGGATCTGGATCTGACGATGGGTGTTGGCCGGATCTTTGACGATGGTCTTGGCCGGATCTTGTGTTGTCTTTTATGATGATGGTGGCAGGAGGTTTATATATGACGATGGTGATGGTGGCAGTATCTTGACGATGGTGATGGTGACAGGATGACCGAATCTTGGTGGTGGCAGGATGGCCGGATCTTGGTGGTGGCAGGATGGCCGGATCTTGATGAGAGAGAGAGAGAGATAAAAAAATCAGAAAAAGTGAAATATGTTGTGTGTTTTATATATGTGTTTGAGGGTAAAATTGGCATTTAGTTGAAAGGAAAAAATATCTCTACCTAACACTTGACACATGTCATAAAAATAATGGAGTCGAGCAGTTGAGCATGGCTCTTTTGAGAAAGAGATGAGAAAAGTGTCTAAAAAATTGACCAACCTTAAAATTTTGGCCTCTGTTGGTAATTTTCTCCATAAAATACCTGTGAATTCTGTTGAGTAATATCAAATCCAAAAATATATAAAGTGGCTTAATAATAGTACTTGCATATATTTTGATTATTTTCCTTAAAAAACAGAATTTCTTCATTTTTGACTCGGTTAGATAATCCAGTTGGCGAATCAAATTATTGAACAAGTTACTAATTCTCGCGTTCCGTTTCCATCATTTTCATACTAAATGTTTTTTTTTTTTCATCACAGAAAAGCTGTTTAGGCTGGAACATGAACCGAAATTTAACAAAAGTTTAACAAATCGTTTGTGAATAATCCTGGTAGGAAATTCCGATTATACTCATTTATTATATGAACAAACAAAACACAATAACACAAACAATTAAAATTATTACTCGAACATATATTGTGAATGTTTGATAATATGTTCGTTCATGTATTTTATGTTTGCTCAAGTTTATCTATGCTCACTGACTAATGTTTGAATTTGAGTTCTAGTGGGGTAAATGTTGCAAGTTTACAACAAGATGACGCTGAAGATCGTGTCATGTAAGAAAATTATTGTTAGACATGGACACCTCAAAGTTAATCATATGCAAATTTAACTTGAATTCAGAAAACTACAAATTTATAGAAATAATTATAGGCCAACATGGAATAAATCAAGACTCTCTCACACCTTTGGATTACTCATATATAGAAGCAAAAACATCGGGTTGAATTGGCTTGAATGGATCAACACCACTAGAGTGGCTTGCACCGTTTAATTGTATCAATTTTTCGTTGTAACTTTGTTCTAGCTTCTTGCTAGATTTTTAATGAAAATCGCCGTTCAAAATAAAAAATTATAGGCCAACATACTTGCATCAACCACTAGAAATCAAAAGGAGGTTTGTGGAGATTACAATAACACATATTAGTCACCGGACTTCGGGATAATACTGAGTTTCTCTAGTGATACAAAAAGAACTCATTAGGTGTTTCTTGACAAAGGTTTACCATACCTTTTAGACCTCTTCTAGATCTTCATCCTTGGTAGCAAGGAAAACATTTGTGAGCACTGTCTTAGAGCCCAAAGCATGCCTCAATATTTCCAAGCCCTACAACATCATCACATGATTTAGTACCCGATCACGTGTCTCAAATAAACCAAGTGTTTGACTAATTAGGATGCCAAAAAATTACTCTTGAATGAAACATTAACATAATAACATATTAGACTGACATGTATTATGCATATGAATTGGATAATTGTGATAACTTTTGCATGTACGGAATTTTGATTTGAATCAGTTAGATAAAGCACGAAGGTGTCAATCGTTCAAGTTTACCTTCAGAAGATGGAATTGAATGAAATGATTTCATATTCACTTTGATATAAACAATCATGGAAATATTCTGAATTTATGGAAGTCTTCCTTCATATAACTTAATTAGTTGAAAGGGGTTAAAGCGTCCATCAATATTCTGCTTGTTTCATGTTGTATCTTAGCTATAAGAAGCTACTCATTAATTTTATTATTTTTTTTAACGACAATTTTTATACAAACACAAAGAAAGAAACATGCCTCCAAACCAATCTAAAAAGGCACCCAGACCCAAAAAATGAGATGATTGAAGTTCAAACAACATATATACTCTATACCTAAAAATAACATTGTAATAACCAAATAACACCTAAAATAAAACACGATTCCAAGAAACAAACGAATTACAGTGCTGTTTATACTCTTTAATCTGATAGTATATAATCACTCACTTATTGATTGAGAGAGATAGATGACTACAGTAGGTATACCCATATACATGAATGCATGGAATCAAACAGAACACTATCTCCACAAGACCAACAAACTTTAGGGTTCCTATCATATAGAAGTGCCTCAAAGGAATATGAAAGTATCTGCTCAATTTCAACCACAAGACCTCATACAATAACAACTTTATAATCAACACTTTTCTTATACTGAATTGCTGGTATGCAAGAGATTAGGATAACGTCATTCTATCTAGCTATGTATATACTTCTATTGTTAACTTCAAATATCATTCTAAAGCACTAATGAAATCCAATCAACGACGCATTCTATAAATTTACCATACTTTTATTCCGTCCCTATGTATATCAAACTGATGTATGCAAATCAAAAAGTTGAGTGTGCAAATCAATTTCCTATATGATATGGCCTAATATAGAAAAGTGTGTGACGCGAACTAAAATATGGACCAAAGTCCCAACCTTATGCAATAAGCACATTCAATATTGTCCAACAATCAAAATTGTAAGATTGTGTTGGAGAGTAGATAGAAATAGAAACCACTACAAAATAGTAACCGGGCATATAGAAAAATCTCGTCGCTTATATCACTACTACAAAATAGTAACAAACTCACATTTATTAGTGTATGCCGCCACACTTTAAAGTGTGAAGAATCAAAAAGTTCACACTAGTATGCGTGTAAACCAATTGGGTGTAGCAAAAAATTTCACTCTTATGTGTGAAGCTTTATGAATATTTTTCACATTTTTAAGTGTGAGAGTTTTAAAACAAATCTTTACACTTTTAAGTGTGATAATTTTAATTTTGAAATAATTCTTCACACTTTTAAGTGTGAAGATTTTGATTTTGATATAATTGTTCACACTTTTAAGTGTGAGATTGAAATTCTTCGCACTTTAATGGTGTGAGGTTTTTGAAACAATTATTCACACTCTTAACATCTTTAAAAAAAAGGTTCATAGTTTATAAAGTGTGAAGAAAAAAACGTGTAAAAATGAACTTTGTTGTAGTGTATAATGATCATCTTGAACAATGGCGGACCCGGTACGAGAAGTCATCATGTTCATTTCATAGGATTAAAGAAGATTTGTAATGCATAAATTTTGGGACCAATATGATTTTTGAAAAATCGATGTTTTTGACAGATTTTTACACTATGCGAGATAAATCCGTGGGGTTCCCGTGCACTCCCGGGAACCCCCCTCCGTCCTCGGTCCGACATGATCTACAACCATATCTCCAAAACATCTATTTCTCTATATTTTTTATATTTGAAGAATTTAGCATATAAAATATTTCTAGCCATGTTTTATTTTTGAAGATAATTATGAACATTGTTGTAAATCAACCATATTTGAAAGATCACTATTAGTCAATAATTCGCAAAATAATGCAATATATACATTAGGTAATGTAGAAATTAAGTCAATGATTGAAAATAAATTAAATTCCCATGAAGGTTTGTAAAATATAAGTTTGTCTCAAATTTGAGGCATTGTGTTTTGAGATGCCCTTCCTTAAAGAAAGATGCCACCCCAAAATGAATGAAACCTAAACCCTCGAAATCAAAATGGATAAAAAAACTTGGGAAAAAGAGTACTTGGTATTTTGATAAAACGACAATTTTGATACCCTATACCACATACATTATTACTCCCTCCGTCGGCTCATATTAAGTGTCAACAATGAAATCTTGAGACATCCCAAATTAAGTGT
The DNA here is from genome assembly GCA_022545495.1 of Chrysanthemum lavandulifolium. NCBI lineage: Eukaryota > Viridiplantae > Streptophyta > Magnoliopsida > Asterales > Asteraceae > Chrysanthemum > Chrysanthemum lavandulifolium. The sequence goes on from CM040239.1 coordinate 98,136,699, forward strand.
CTATAATGTATTCCAATCAATGAGATGAGACTTTAGTGGGTAAAAATGATATTTGATTGGTGGAGAGTGTAGTTAGTGAAATTTCCTAAAACTTTATGCACTTTGAAAGTGGACACTTAATATGGACGGAAAAGGTATATATTTATACTATATATAAAGAAAAAATCCATAAAATTTAAAAAACTATATATGAAAACCATAAAACTTTATTATTATTTTCGTTTATAACCCATAACCACATTATTTTCATTCCGTTTAAATCGTGTTTAATCCTCAAATTCTTAAACTTTTATTATTTTCGTTTATAACTCATAAACTTTTGTTTATCATTACAACTATTTAACATCATAAAATCCGGTTATGTACGGGTGCTTTTCTAATCTCACAAATGATTTCACGAGATTTGAACTTACACCTCTTGATGGTTGGACGACTCACATGCATTAATAAATGAAATAAAATCAAAATCAAATACTTGAAATAAAAATGGAATTACCTCATCCATGCCAACTTGAACAACTTTCTCCTCCAACACACTCACATCCTTAATCTTAAACTTGTTAAGCAAAGCAATGCTAGAAATAGTAGACATGGGTTTCACAGCCAAATCATCCATTATCATATACGTCACCACCCCCTTAACGAATCCCGCACCAGAAACCACAGCTGAAGTCGTCGGAACATAGAGTGTGACAGCGGTAGTCATTGCTTAGCCACATCTTGAACAACCACGAGAAGAAACTGGGGAAAAACTAGAGTCGCTACATTTCTGACACGTGTAAAAAGCCTTAGCAGTTGTCGGTCTAGGTGGTGGGGACCACCATTCTCCAACGGGCAAGAGAGGAGCTTGAGATGAGGTTAATGAAAGTGAAGATTTAGGTTTCAAGACAACATCTTTTAGTTGGTTTGATTGCATGTAATCATCGCTCAAATCTGAGATACTTTGGTATAGTTCACCAAAAGAACCAACCATATCTTTTTGGTTATTGTTGTTGTTAAGGAGTCTTATGACTGTTGCGATTGGTAAAGTGAGGAGAATCGAGAGGAAATCAACGAAATCTTTGCCGGCTTCAGCAAACAACACTCGGTGTCCATTTTTGTCTATAAGAAGTTTCAGACTTACCTTTGAAGAAGCCATTGATGCGTATATAACTGTAAGTAACAATGAGATAATGATGTTTATTGCCTTTGACATACAATGATACAATCGTACATATAATGACTGTGATACATCTATTTTGGGTAAATTGGAATTTACCCACTAAACATATTTAATAATATATACAACTAATAGACAACTAGACATTCTTACGGCACATTTAAATCTTTTATATAATAAACCAAATTTTTTTGTGATTTTTCATTTCAAAAAAACTAATTCATACCTTATCTAGTTATATTTTATTTATATATACTACTTATAATGCATGGATGACCTTCTTTCTTATTCAATTTTTAAGACCACCATTAATGCAATTTTAAGCAAATACAACTCACCAAACATAAATTACAAGCATGTTAAGCACAAATAATTGTTATCTTAAAACACTATTTCTTACTTATAATTAATACACTCATGCATCAATAAATACAAATAACTAAGCACAATGTACACACAAATATACAAATCTATACTACTTGGTTTTCAATTATTATTTTTATTCGGTTTAAACTGAAAAAGAAATAAAGATAAAACACAAAGATGACTCGAACCACTATTTCACCTCACATCTAACAACAACAACAACAAACATGTCTATCCTATGTCTCATCCTCCTCAAGAAACCACAATCAACATCAATCTCCAACCAAGACTCAACACGAAATAAAAATTAAACAAGATCTCAGATAAGTTCAAACTTTGTTTGCAATCTTCTTAAGATTTAATTTAAATTTGAACATACCCATCATCGATCTACAAAAAAGAAAAACAAAATAACAAACAACCTATCCGAGACCTTTCACAAATCTTGAAGCCAACTAAGAGAGTACCTTGGGTATGCATTTGTGTTCGTGAAACATAATCAAGAAAAATGTTCGTGTCTCTTGCTTTGTGTGTTTGTAACAGAAAAAGAAAAAAAAATGTTTTGTTATGTCTTTTGTTTGTGAGTTATAAGGGTGATGGATAGATTATTAAGACATGAAGTATTATGTTTTAGAAGATATATGTTTGGTGCTTGTTTGTGCATTTTGGTTGCAAGAAGAGAGAAGAATGGGGCGGCTTGTGTGTGACTGCACAAAAAATGGGTAAGAAGTGATGGTTGCACAAAATCACGGATAACATCTTCTATCATTAGGGTTAACAATTTTGATTATGGGTTGCATGATGTCATAATGGGCTTATCCCAATATTGTTAAGAGTTCCCATAATATCTAAAATTTGTTGGGGCTAAAATATTTAATATTTGAAAATTAGTAAACTTTATGAATTAGGCTAATTTTTTATATATTCTTTTGTTAATGGTAATATTAGTGGATAAATGCAATTATGGACTGATGGTGTATTTTAAACTCTTAATTTTTGCGGGGTTGATTATTTCAAATGTCTGAATTTTAAAACCTATAAGCTTGGTTTCGGATTATTAATGATCGGTTTTTGCCGTTTTTGATTGAGCAAGTCGGTTTGGTGTTTTGATTTTACATATTTTTTGAACACCATATCCATAAAGCTTAATTTTATATAAATCATGTAGTCATTTTAAATAACGAAAATACGTTGCTTACTAAATTATTTATTATTACAATTGTATAAATAAAAATCATTGTCAACGGTTAAAGAGTTAAAATATTCGACATGAAATTCGTACATTTATTATATAAAAATGTAATAAATTAGAATACGTAGTTCACTGGAAATTAAAAATACGTAAAGAAATTTTTAAAAAAAAAATTGTTACTTTAGTCACAGGGTAGCTGCCGTCACATTGCGCGGATACCCTACTAGTTTATTATTATTTCACTACAGAAAATTGGTTCATTCTCCACACTAAATTTTTACACTTTTTAAAAGTGTGTAAAATTTTATTGGTTTATTAACACTTAATTATGTGTAAAAATTATTTACATTAATAAGTGTGAAAAAAAATATAAATTTCACATTTATAGTTGTATCAAATAAAAGTTCACACTTTCAAGTGTGAAGAATTATAAGATTCTCCACAATTCTAAGACTATGTTTATCAATGGGTTGACAACCCAACCGGTTGGATACATTATACATAAATAATAATATTTTAATTAAAATTCTCAAATCCTCCCATGATCAAGGTCGCATGGCAACCTAGATTGCCAACCTCCAATCTGTCACATGACAGCTAGTGAATGATTGTTTGATTTATTTTTTCTTTCTTAAAGAATAGATTGGTTGCAGGTATAGGTTGAGTTGGGTTGTTGCTAAAAAGGTATAGATTGGTTGTGTAGGTGAAAAAAAAAATTTTAGTAGAGATTGTGTCGTGATAGATTGTTGATAAACATGGTATAAGTATGGAGGTTAGGCTACCCACAATAGTATCGGTTGAGTGAGGGTTGGAGTCGGTTGGAGGGGGTTGCCTTTGTTGTAGAGATGGGGGTTGGAGTGGGTCGGATGAGATGAGGGTTGAGTTCTCAACCGTTATTCACACTCGGTCACATGTCACATTCAAACAAAAAATAGACTCTCCCTTCTCTCTTTTTTTAATTTAATTCGTTGAGAAGAAGAAAAAAAAAAAAAAAAAGACATTTGAAACTGTAGATTTGCAGGTAGAAGAAAGAAGAAGACGACTAGTTGTTTCTCTTTCTTTTTTCTTTTTTTAATTTTTATAAGTATCTAATTTACAATTTTAGTCCTTAGAGTTTGATTTAATTATCATTTGTATTTATACTTAACTAATAATTTATATTAATAACTAATAAGTTACATTAAAAATCATTTTAAGCCCTTAAAGTTTGTTTTGATTTTATTTAAATTATTATGTAATGTTTTTTTTATTATTAATAAACTTTTAATTTTATTGTTAAAAAAATTAGATGTCGGTTGTCTTACTGTGTCTAAAAGGTCGTCTGTAGGTTGCAGAAAAGAGAAAGCTGATGTGACAGGAAAAATGAGGGTTGTTGAAGGTTATTATTGGGGGTAGCCTTATTTGTAACACCCAAATTCTCATCACTTAGAAGTAATGTGGAGAATCTTTGGGTCCCCACACTTTGAGGAAGTGTGGAGAATTTGGGTCCACACCTATAAGTGTGAACATTTTTTAGATTTCTCCACACTTAAAAGGGTGAGCTTTTTTTTGACACAACTAAAAGGGTTGAAATTTTATTGTTTTACAATTTTTTTTCACATTTATTAATTTAACCAATTTTTACACATTACTAAGTGTTAGTAAATTAATAAAATTCTACACACTTTTAGAAATGTTGAGAAAAAAAGTGTGTAAATTGAACCAAATTTTTGTATTGTTTTTATTTTAAAATATTTACTAAAAAAACTCAAATATTTCATATTTGGCAATAGTTAAAAAACGTTCTAATATATAGTCAAGAAAAGAGAAATAAACATAAAACCTTAAGTGTCAAAAGTATAAAGAAAAAAACTTAGTAAAAAACGAGAGTGATTTTAAAAATATTTGTGTCTAATGTAAAGAAATAAAAAAATAATTAAATTAATTATACGTTTTATATGTCAACAATTTACAACTTTATATAAAATAAATAAATTAGTAATTGATTTTAAAAAAGCACAATATATAAAATAAAAAAACCCATGCAGTCTTGTAAGTATTATAACTAGTACAACTAATTAGGTTTAGTAAGTAGAAAGAAAAGGCACTTTATAAAATGGGAGGTGATTTTCCACCAACATTTTTTGGCATACACCACCAAATCTTTTGCAAAGACTATTTTACGCTTAACCTATTTACTCTTATTCTTTTACCAAATCATAATCAAAATGCAATATTTACCCTACTTACACCTACACACAAGTATGATTTAACTTAAATATAATTAGTTTGAACAATATTTTTTTTACAGTGTAATGTATATGGCATTTGATTTTTGGGAACTTTGAATACTTTATATGAAATCTAAATAGGTTAATTATATCCATCGTGAGTACATCATGATTGATTTGAATTTATATCTAGAATCTCCAAGCGACTTTATGTTGTTTGAGTAGAAGATTGGTCACTCACCTACAAGAAGCCAAATATGCTTCTTATGGTGCACTGTTTGATTAGAAGCATGGAGTGGAAGAAATATTTCATCTATACTATATATAATAGAAAAACGGTCAAAGGTGAAAAGTTGAAAAGTTGAATTGTTGAAATTGGTCAAATGAGAGAGAAATGCATAGTGTAATTAATACTCTTATTAAAACACCATATTACTTAAAAGTACAATAATTTATTCACATTTTACAACCAATTAAAAGCACATCTACCAAATTAAAAAAATCAATTAAAACACTATTTACTAAAAGTACAATAAATTTTTCATAACGTACAATTTAAAGAAGCTACAACATAATCCAAAATATAAAATAATTAAACACACTAATTAATGATATTTTAAAACACCCTAAAAGAAAAGTACATGTTATTATACACATGATACAAATTAATAAAACACATAAAACTTCATACAAGCTAACAAGTTGATGATACATATATTTTGAAAACCGGACGGACCGGACCGGACCAACGTGTTCAACCGCGAACCGGTGTCGCCATCGGTTCGGCTAACCAATTAAAGCCATCCGAAAGCGAAGCAGAGGACCGTTGAAGCGATACAAGCGGTGAATCGGTCTCATCGAGATCTATTTGCGATTAATCGTCCTGGTATCCACGCCAAAACAGCGAGTACCCACTATATACTATATATAAAGGAAAAACCAAAAAGTAAAAAGTGAAAAGTTGAAACTAAAAGTGAAAATGTTGAAGACATATATTTCAAAAGGAAGCTGATAATACACATCGAAAACTGGTTGACCGGGATGCTTCAAACCCGTGGGTTGACCCTATTTAATTTGACTTGTTTTCGACCCAACTGTCGGGTTGACTGTGGAAAACTAGAAGGGGGTTGAATAGTTTTACCAATTAAAACTTCCTTTTAAACTATTTAGATCGACTTATGTCAATCTATTTGGTTGTGTGTGTTGGATGTTGATAAACAAGCATATAAAGATATGTAATGAAAAGATAAGAGTAAGAAGCACAAAACCACAACGCGAGTATTTATAGTGGTTCGCCACAAGGACACCTTCCTTGACACCTACTCCACTCCACTCCCGAGTCACCTACTCGAGAGTTTGTAAACACTACACCAATCTCCTTATGGCGGAGAAGCCTTCACAACGCCGCTTAACCTTTTTCCGGTACTAAGCTAGATACCGAGTTCTTTCACACCAAGGCGAACCACACCTAACACAACGTCGCCTACCCTTTATACGGTGCTAGGCTAACCACCGAGTTCTTTCACACCTTAGTAGAACTAATCCTTCACAACGTCGCCTACCCTTTATTAGGTACTAGGCTAAGCACCTAGTTCCATTGCAATGGAGGAACTACTACCACACTACACCAACGACTAATCCCAAAGGAGAGCTACTCCTTTACAACATCATCAAGGATATCAATATCCTTGGATCTAATGCTAGTCTATCTAGTACATCGAAACACACCATATCGAATGTACATCTAAGGCACCTTTCACTAATGCCTTTGACTAGATCTACAAGACACCTTTCACTAATGTCTTGTGTCTTCACTTCAAAGCACCTTTCACTAATGCTTCTAGTCTTGACTTCTAAGCACCTTTCACTAATGCTTCTTGTCTTGACTTCTAAGCACCTACCACAAGTGCTTATGCTATAGACGATAGATACCCTTCACTAATATCTTCGTCTTGACACTTGAGACATCTTTCACTAATGTCTTCAACACTACACTTCTTTGAAGAAAGAAAAGATCATCAACAAGAGGACTTCAATAGCCTTGATGATGAGGAAGCATGGCAACTCATGGACTTGAGCTTGCTCGACTTCAAAGGTGGTGATCTTGCCTTTAAGAGGAACCTAGAAGATCACACAAAAACAAAACTACAAACATAGATCTCTTGGATCTAAGGTTAGTGAGATTTAACTCAGGGGAGAAAGTATATTGAAAGGGGGTAAGAAATAATGAAGACATGGCTCACTATTTATAGAGGAAAAATTCTACTGTTCCTCGGATCCCACGGATCCCTACCACAAGGGATCCGGCTAGCACAAACCTAGGGATCCGTGGTACGCTCCTCCTTGCCCATGGGTATTTTTGGTAATGGGTCATGGGTCATGGGTTATGGGTTGATCCATGGTTTTCTTTCTAGATTCAATGAACTTGGTTAAGTGGTATATATAAAACCATGGGTTGTGGGTCAAAACCATTTGCTAGTATTTACCCATTTAGTATATACTTGTATTTACCTATTTTAGCATATACTTAGTTTTACCCATTTTAGTATACTTAGTTTAAGTATATGTTTAACCCAATATGTAAACACTAGTTGTTGTACATATGTATCTAAGTCATAAAATCACTTATACTTGTTTTAGTGTTTTATGTGAAAGCGTAAGTGTGTTAGAAAACTATTAGTCCAAACCATTTACGTATTTTATTTGTTTCGTTAAAATGATTTTACGTTTGTTATCGACAAAACATTAGAAGATCGTAAAATATAAATAAACGTTTTTACGGCTTATTTGTATTAACAATCTCCCCCTTTTTGTTGATGACAAAACATAAAATTATTTTAAGGAAAAGCTAAAATTCGTAAAAGTTTGAATTTGTAGTTTTTACTTTCTTCTCCCCCTTTTTGTCGAAACAAAAAGTGTTTGAAGGAAGGCAACACATTGTTTTTAAGAAAAACATGTGAAAGAAAAAGTAAAAAAAATAGAGAGCAAATAACGGGAAAGGATCTCGTCTTTTACTCCCCCTTGACGAGTCCATCCCTATGTAAGGGCGTCAAGTAAATGATACTAATCTAGTTTGTTTGCAAATAAGTTTGCAAAAGATATCGTCTATGAGACGAATGTGCTCCCCCTTGATTATTGCAAAGGGATGTCATGAAATGTAAACCTAGTATTGCAAGTAATTTGCAATGTATTGCTTTGACATAAAGCTCCCCTAGCTTTAGGATGTCAAAGTCTTCATATGTAAATTGAATAACTACAAAACAAAGGTTAGAAATCAAGTATAATTCACAATTTCCTGCAAATGTGATTCAAGTTAGTAGAAAGAAAGCTTTCTGTCTCACGGATCCCACGGTTCCCTCCTAGTAGGGATCCGTCTAGGCAAATCTGAGGGATCCGTCTGGGCGATGAATAAAGTCAAGAAAGATTGGTATAACAAGAAATGTTAATACCGAAAAGAGATATGGATTATATAGTATACTCATATACTCGTAAATATAGCAAGTAGCATGTAATTCCATTTAATAAACAAGAGTTATGATATACATGACTTGAAAAACAAGAAAATAGACAATACATGACTAGGAATTTCAAGATCACCTAACGCTTGAAGCTAAGACACCACTATAATCTTCTAGCTCAAGTTTTGTTTAGGTTTAATCTCGTCGAAACGTTCGAGGAGATGATAGAACATGAAACGTTGGTCTTCTCGTACTTCATGTATCAAACTTTCAACATGTTGACAATGATAGCAATCTTTGTCATGGCTAGGTAGTGGTGGTGGATGAAATGAAATGGCTTGATTCAAAGGATCAAGTGAAGCGGCTTGTGGAGCTTCAAACGATGGAGGGATTGGTGGAGGTGCATTTAAGAATGGCTCAACCAAGAATGATGGTGGTGGTAGAGAAGTGTCAACTTCCATATGGTCGGGTGGTTGACTTTGATGATTTGTCATAATCCAAATGGGATTATATGATGAAAACGCCGAGAAGGAAGCCGGAGCAAGTGTTGACTCAACACCTTGATTTTGAACCATTATTCCTCCTAATGAGGAGAATGTTGTCGTGAGCGGATGAGACGGCCTAGGAGGCAAGTCCTCTAAATTGTAGAGGTGTGGTGATGATAGTGGGGATGTAAATGAAATAGCTCTAGGAACCAATGGTGATGGTTTGGTGGAGATGATATTGTTTGGCCTAGGAGGTATGGTGGTGTTTGGCAAAGGTAGTTTTGTGGGTGCTATCCTTTTAGGAATTGATTTGATTGGATGATGAAGGATTCTATCATTTGTTGGCTTGACCGGAGATGATTCGGTTGAAGAAATTTCGTGTATAACACGAGCTCTTTTCATGGGTGGTTCTTTGGTGGATAAGTTACTACTTGGGGTTTTCCTCATGATGGGATGATTTCAAGAGGTTGCAAGACCTGAAGTTTAAGATGAGAGTGATGACTATGGAGGTCCTAACAAGGTGGTTTATAAACTAAGAGATTTGGCAAGTGCATTTAAGCTTTAAGCCACTAGGATTCATTGGAATGTGATGATTGACATGCACAAGAGTCAACTTGAGAGGTTGCTCGATCTAGGAACTCATTTAAGATGAGATGGAGTGTTTGAGTTAGGAAGATGAGTTGAAATGATTGTTTTAGCAAGATTTGACCTATCGTCATCCGGATCCCACGGTTCCTCCTCGAGGGATCCGTCTAGGCTAATCCTAGGGATCCGTCTCTCGTGACTATGAAAGAGTGGAAATGATGTTTCTAAGATCTAAGACCTATATCATCTTGAGTGTTTCAGTCCTCCTAAGTGTTTTAAATGAAGGGATGCTTGAGTACTTGAAAGTAATGGGTGATGTAGCTAATGATTGTCATTTATGGAAGGATTTGGAACTTTCAAGAGTACCAATGGATGAGCAAGGATGACACTAAAGATTTGGAGTGTCAATTGAAGCTAAATGATCCTAGAGATCAGGTTGTGTCTTAGGATTGTGTTTTGGAAAATATCCTAATGGTTTTGAGATGGGAAAACTAGGATTTGATCAACTTTGATCAATTTTGAGGTGAGGTTGATTTATGATCAATTTTGTCATAAAAGATTTCTTAACCTAGATGTGAGGGGTCAAAATAAAAAATGAAGTGTGAGTTTTGAGAGCGGAAGAGTGATGGATTAAAACAAAGTGATAGATCTATGAATATCTTAGAGTGTGATCTATGTGAGTTGGAATGAGTAGGAAAGATCAACCTATCTTGATAAGGACTTTATCTATCTTAAGACACTATGTTTAGCTTAGTGTGAGGTGTTCTAAAGATGTGTTTGACATACAATGCTTGCAATTGCATTTTTTGTTTGCCGGATCCCACGGTTCCCTAGGTGTAGGGATCCGTTTAGTACAACATTTGGGATCCGTCTATCGCTAGAGCAGAACCTTTACTAAAGGTATGCAATGATCTTGACAATGCATTATATTCCAAGTTTTGTTTAAAGGAGTTCTAAAAACTAATATATCAAATGTAAGAAGTTTTATTTCATGAAAGAAATAGGATTACATTGATAAATCACGAGTAGAGTAGAATTGATCCTATTTGACTACTACTAGGTTCCTTGAGTGTCTTCGCTAGGAGGATCATTATGTGATTGATGGGTATTGGTGGAATCAAGAATGAAGAAAGTCTTCATGAGAGATATGTTTAGCGGTTCCATCATCTTGTTCACAAGCACGCATACAACGGACTTTGAAATTGAGGATGGAAGTGCATAACATTGTGATAGGCGTGTCAAGAACATTCCATAAGGGATGAGTTTATTCTTGGAGCCTTGAAGATTTGCAATTCGCCCATGCGAAGAAGTAGGCGAGATTGTATGGTTGTTGTGTTAGCAAACAATTACAACATGTGAGCACAACAAGCGGGAAGAATATCTCGATTTCCCTAAGACTCCAAACATTTTCACGTAGAATGAGAGCAAGAGGCTTGTACTCTTCTCGGATATCCGTGTATGGATAATGTTTGGATTGGAGTAATATGGTCGAGGTTTGCATATTATGCGATTTAAATCTTCGGAGAGGGTATGTGTGAACAATATGGACTATTTTCTTCACGAAAGTTGAAGAGAGAATCAAGAGACCAATCTTGGTGAAGGCACATTGTCCATGATTTGGAACCCGGAGGATGTGAGCAAAATGCCCAAGGGTTAAAGTGAACTTTTGGTTTTGATATAAAACCAAAGAGATAAGAGCGATCCTCGTTACGAACGAGTTCAACTTGACGGAAGAATTCCATTATGAACCTTGGACATATCTTCTCGTTGATTTCAAGAAGACATTCTAGTCCTATGGCTCGGAAGGAGGTATTGATACCTTCTTCAAATTGTAGAGAGGTGTCTACAACACGTCCTTCATGGAAGTGACGGTTTCGAGATTATTGAACCCACGGACATGATTGCCAGGTGTGTTGGGCTCAAGAGAGATGTTCGGAGTGTAGACGCTAGTGAGTGAAAAATCAAACTCATATTCATGCGTCATAATTAAACCTATGGAAATGATAAGTTAAAGAAAGAACATGTTTGTGATCAACCTATTATAATCTAATGTTTTTACTAGATTTTATTAACAATGGTATTTAATACTTAACTAACTCATGGTTTTGAAATTCTTAGTGGATTATTACTTTTAGTAAGATAGTGGTTTTAATCTTGCATGGCTGTTTTCGATGGGACGGATCCCACGGTTCCTTTACAAAAGGGATCCGGCTAGTATATCTTCCGGATCCGTGGATGCGTAGTAATGAATACGATTTGATAAGAACAAAGGTTTTACAGTTTTTATACCACGAAATATGTTTTATCCTACATTTTCTTTTAGCATGCATACATGACTTCTAATGTATCATGAAAGAATATAAAACATATAAATCAAAAGAGATGATAAACACATTATAACAATAATAACCTAGATAAACTAGATTATTAATAATATTGCATTTCAATACTAAGGATGATACAAAGGATTGGGTATATGACTCCAATATAGATTAACAACACAAAGTAAATGTCTCCGTATGTGAACTTCATCATAGGGAACACAAGTGCGATGAGTGTTAGGGCGATGAGCACGAGTGCGATGTAAACCATGTTGATGACGGATCTTCTTGGTTTCGGTTGAGATGAAATGAGGAGGAAGATGAAGTTTTTGAAAGAGAGGAAATTTTTGAAATTGGAAGATTTGAAAAAGTGAGGGTTTGATAAAGTGGTCGACGGTGGGAGTTTTTATGGGGAAGGAGGAATTTTTGAAATTCGTGTTTTGTTTTATTGGATTAAAAGAAACAAAACATAAGTTTCATATACCACGACTTTATACGAGAAATAAAACACGTATGTGAGAAAAAGGCTTCCTAATGAAGCTTCATGTAAAACATGTAATTTGCACAAAAGATAATCATATAAATACCTAACTAGGTATACTTAATTATCAAGCAAAGTAAAAGAAAATCATACCTTTAGCGCACTTAGGAATGTCTTTACAAATGACACAGCAAATGTCACTTAGACTATTCCCGCTCCTTTGCGTTTAAGATACCTTCTTAAGGAAGGTTTTCTTGTTACCAAGCGACTCCTAAAGCTTGGTGGGTATGAGCTTTGACTAATCAACATGACAAGGAAGATTAGTGCAATTAAAAAAAATAAATAAGAGAAATGTTGTTTATCAAATCAACATCCAAACATATAGTTTTAAAAGACATGGTGTTTGTTTTTATGAAAAACCTTCTTTGTAGTTTTCAATTAACCATGGATCGTATCAAGTTTTTAAAGTACAATATACTTCAAGAAACTTGGTAACGAAGCTCTGATGCCAATTGTGGAAAACTAGAAGGGGGGTTGAATAGTTTTACCAATTAAAACTTCCTTTTAAACTATTTAGATCGACTTATGTCAATCTATTTGGTTGTGTGTGTTGGATGTTGATAAACAAGCATATAAAGATATGTAATGAAAAGATAAGAGTAAGAAGCACAAAACCACAACGCGAGTATTTATAGTGGTTCGGCTACAAGGACACCTTCCTTGCCCTACTCCACTCCCCGAGTCACCTACTCGAGAGTTTGTAAACACTACACCAATCTCCTTATGGCGGAGAAGCCTTCACAACGTCGCTTAACCTTTTTCCGGTACAAAGCTAAATACCGAGTTCTTTCACACCAAGGCGAACCACACCTAACACAACGTCGCCTACCCTTTATACGGTGCTAGGCTAACCACCGAGTTCTTTCACACCTTAGGAGAACTAATCCTTCACAACGTCGCCTACCCTTTATTAGGTACTAGGCTAAGCACCTAGTTCCATTGCAATGGAGGAACTACTACCACACTACACCAACGACTAATCCCAAAGGAGATCTACTCCTTTACAACATCATCAAGGATATCAATATCCTTGGATCTAATGCTAGTCTATCTAGTACATCGAAACACACCATATCGAATGTACATCTAAGGCACCTTTCACTAATGCCTTTGACTAGATATACAAGACACCTTTCACTAATGTCTTGTGTCTTCACTTCAAAGCACCTTTCACTAATGCTTCTAGTCTTGACTTCTAAGCACCTTTCACTAATGCTTCTTGTCTTGACTTCTAAGCACCTACCACAAGTGCTTATGCTATAGACGATAGATACCCTTCACTAATATCTTCGTCTTGACACTTGAGACATCTTTCACTAATGTCTTCAACACTACACTTCTTTGAAGAAAAAGAATCATCAACAAGAGGACTTCAATAGCCTTGATGATGAGGAAGCATGGCAACTCATGGACTTGAGCTTGCTCGACTTCAAAGGTGGTGATCTTGCCTTTAAGAGGAACCTAGAAGATCACACAAAAACAAAACTACAAACATAGATCTCTTGGATCTAAGGTTAGTGAGATTTAACTCAGGGGAGAAAGTATATTGAAAGGGGGTGAGAAATAATGAAGACATGGCTCACTATTTATAGAGGAAAAATTCTACTGTTCCCCGGATCCCACGGATCCCTACCACAAGGGATCCGGCTAGCACAAAGCCAGGGATCCGTGGTACGCTCCTCTTTGCCCATGGGTATTTTTGGTAATGGGTCATGGGTCATGGGTTATGGGTTGATCCATGGTTTTCTTTCTAGATTCAATGAACTTGGTTAAGTGGTATATATAAAACCATGGGTTGTGGGTCAAAACCATTTGCTAGTATTTACCCATTTAGTATATACTTGTATTTACCTATTTTAGCATATACTTAGTTTTACCCATTTTAGTATACTTAGTTTAAGTATATGTTTAACCCAATATGTAAACACTAGTTGTTGTACATATGTATCTAAGTCATAAAATCACTTATACTTGTTTTAGTGTTTTATGTGAAAGCGTAAGTGTGTTAGAAAACTATTAGTCCAAACCATTTACGTATTTTATTTGTTTCGTTAAAATGATTTTACGTTTGTTATCGACAAAACATTAGAAGATCGTAAAATATAAATAAACGTTTTACGGCTTATTTGTATTAACAGCGATCTCACCCGCTTCGTGATAAAGCATTACAAACTCTAATGAATGTCTATTTCGTCGAACGATCAAAGTTTTCCGACCATGTTTTTCGTGATAGATTTCGAATGAATAAAAGCTTGTTTTAAGAATTGTTGGTGATGTTGAGCGAGATTTGAATGGTTTCAAGAGGCACAAGGCCTTAAGGGAAAAAGTTTCACGATGTTACAAAAATGCACATCGGTCATTCGGCAACTCATAGCGGGTGAACCTCCGGATAGATTTGATGACTATTTAAACATGGCACGAAGAACGTCAGGTTAATCTTCACATAGTTATTTTTTAAATTCGGTTTTTTTACTATTTTTTAAATTCGGTATTTTTTTTACTATTTAATATTCTGTAGGAGATTGCCTTGATCATTTTTGCCATGCGATAATTGAATTATATGGTCGAGAGTTCTTACGTAGGCCGACAGCCCATGACGTTGCACGGTTATTCAAGGCACATGAAGAAAAACATCACATTCCTGGAATGCTTGATAGCATTGATTGTACACATTTCGTTTGGCGAAATTGTCCTAGGCAATTGAAAGGCCAATATAAGAGAGGTGATCACCAATACCCGACTATTATGCTTGAAGCCGTCGCTTCAAATGATTTGTAAATTTGGCATTCATTTTTTGGTCCTCCCGGTGCAAACAACGACATCAATGTTTTGAATCAATCTCCGTTGTATCTTACTGAGCGAAATAGAACGGCGCCAAACAGTTCATTTACTCTAAATGGACGGCTTTACAAACGTGGATATTATCTTACCGATGGAATCTATCATACGTATTCAACGTTTGTTAAAGCATATAAGTATCCCGACGACCAAGGAAAAGAGTTCAAGAAGCTACAAGAGTCTCGCAAGAAAGGATGTCGAGCGAGCTTTTGGGCGTCTTAAGGAAAAATGGATGATTCTCGATCGTCCTCTCGGGCTATGTCGGTCGAAAAGATTCGACTCTCGTTTATCGTGTATTATATTCCACAATATGGGTTTAAAAGGCGATGAGATGGCAATATCACGGTTCATATAACGGATCACCGGTCGCGCCGATTTACGATAGCGATGTATTACGGGAGTTACTCGGCGAAGATATCCATAATCTTCTCCGATATGATCTTACTGAAGCATGTAGCGGCTCAAGACTTACCATACCTCGATGACTAGTGTAATTTTCTTTTTATTTCAACGGTAATGTTATTTTCTTTTTCTTTTCTAAGTTTTATGTAATTTTCTTTTAATTATTAATGAAATATTATGTTTTATTAAATTGTTTAATATAATTATGAATATAAAAAAAAGAAAAAAAATTAAGTGAGGTAAGAAATCATGGTTGCCACTAAAAAAATATGGTGAGGTATGAGATTAGGTGGAATGATATTATTGATGGGTGGTGAGGTATGGGTGAGGTATGAGTGACATGAATGCCACCACCCTTACACTTCTTTTGTCGATTAATCAAATTCCTTTTACTTTCGATCGAATGTTAACTCAGTACTCTATTAGCCTAGTGAATTGTATTGTCGTTATCATAAAAAGGCCATGCTCGTGGACTTAAAAAGAGCCTAAAAGATGAAAAGTTAGAACAAGGAAAAGTATCAATAAGGAAAAATTGGATGAAGTAGGAACATAAAACCATAAACGTGTGTGCGCATTTTGTTGTATTGAGGATGATTAGTTATTTTTAAGTAAAAAATTGGCGGGATAAAATTGCAATAAGGCGGGAAAAAATCACGACGACATGTCGTCGGTAACAAACTAACGGAAAAAATTCCCACCAAATTATTCTCTATTAGTTACAAGCGGGGGAATGCAAATTTGGCATAAATCCATCCCGACGCCCAGTCGTCTGGAAGAAAACACTAATTACAATTATTAACGCTAATCAAACGCTAAGAAGGGTAATTTTTTATTTTATATATTCCCGACGACGGGGCGTCGGTACCACTCAAGCGGGTTAGTTCCGCCCAACTATTCGCAAAGTCAAATTTTACCAATATAGTCTTGTGGGGCTTGACATAATTTTTCATAAAATTCAAGCATAGCGGAGTCTTGGTCAAGCGAGTTTTTTGTCGTTTAGCATAAAATGCCGACGACATTGTGTCGTTGGCATTTTAGCGTCGCATGTTGTCCCGATTCTTGTAGTGGTAGTTGTGTATAAAAATATTGAAGTTCGAAGTTATTTATAAGTAATAAAAGGGTAAAGCTTAAAAGAGCTTATTATTATTATTATTATTATTATTATTATTTATTATTATTATTATTTGCAAGTGACCTCCACCCCCTACTATAAAAATGACCGTTTTCCTCTTTTATGCCTAGGTACACGAATGGTGAGGCTCTTCACTATTTCTCCTTGTTTTGCGCGTGTCGCGCGTGAGGCTGCCTCCTTTAGTGGGGTGGCGTAATGGATCACTAGCCATTATGTGTAGCCTTTTATGTATATATAAATTTTCTTGTTTTATGCCATTGTTTGTAGCCTTATAAAAGGAGATGATTCGCACATTTTATTTTTTGGTTGGGACACTCATATGTACAATCGGTTAAAGCGATGTATGTCCACAATACAACAATTTAATGCACATATTTGAGTGTCCTAATAAATAAATGAAGTGTGCAAATCATTTCTTATGTATATATCTATTTTGTTGTTCGATGTCTCGTTATAACTGTTCTTAAACAAATTTCTCACATTTTATACATATATTTATTTATTATGTTTACCATTTCAATCGTTATAAACTGCAATTTTATTACACATCAATTTATTTATTTGTCCTACAAAAAGTGTTCACGTTGTTTGTTATTTTTTTTAAGGGCTAATAGCTTTTTAAAGCATTATACTTGTCAAGAATTACAGTTCTGCGTAGCGAACTAAAAATATAACTCTTTTAGACATTAAAGTTGACATTTTTGTCTTTCTTTAAGTATTATGACTATATTATGACCATTTTACCCTTTCTAAATTTTTTTCGATTTTTTTTTTTGAATTTTATTTGAAATACTTTTTTTAGAAATTTACGAATTTTTTTGAATTTCTTTTTTTTGAAATATTTTCGAGCGGTAAAATGGTCATAGTATGATCATAATCTTAAAGAAAGACAAAATGTCAACTTTAATATTAAAAAGTTATTTTTTAGTTATTGCTTAACCGCTATTTTGACAATTATAATCTTTAAAGGTTATTAGCCTTAAAAAATAATAATAATAAAAAAATAACAAACAACGTGAACACTTTTTGTAGGACAAATAGATAAATTGATGTGT
This sequence comes from Chrysanthemum lavandulifolium, assembly GCA_022545495.1. NCBI lineage: Eukaryota > Viridiplantae > Streptophyta > Magnoliopsida > Asterales > Asteraceae > Chrysanthemum > Chrysanthemum lavandulifolium. Next base: position 98,154,443 of record CM040239.1, read on the forward strand.
AATAAAATTGCAATTATATTTATAACGATTGAAATGGTAAACATAGGGCTTGAATTGAATTGCAATTTATAACGATTGAAATAGATAAATTGATGTGGATCTGCTTACAAATCCTTTGATATATATGGTGGTATGTAGATCCATTTTGTAGACATCTTTTGTGCCTTGAGAAGAAGGTTAAAACACCATGTAATTTGGGTACCGTAATGTTCTATTTATATTTTGTCTTTGTTTATTCATTTTTGGTTGGATTATTTGGATTGCCACAATTGCGGGTTGCTATTTTTAAGATGTATTTGTATTCCGCATGAGTGTGAAAGTCTGGCATTCAATACTGATTGATGTGATCCTATATTATAGATGATCAAACAGCTCGATTTCCAAAGAAACCACGTCACATATGAAACTGTTAAATTTCTCTTTCAACCCTAATATGTTTTTTATTCTAGCTCGTGAGCTAGAATCCAAAGACCAGTGTCATTTTAAGGCTCTATATGTCGAGTCGTGTTGGACATGAACATCAATTAGCTTATCAATCGTGTGCAATTTTACCTTGTACATGCAACTTATCAACACACATGCTATGCTCTTTATTTCGTTAGTAGCAAAAAAAAGAGACATATGCATGATGTATAGATGATGCTGTAAAACTGTGATACAGCAAGACTATATAATTAAGATGATCAGCGTCATCAATATCACACAACCCATAACGACGCACCAAATACACAAAATGATTATCAGCCAGAGTACTTACATTAACCATTAGAAGATTGACAAAAGGAGGTTTTTGGAGATTTACATTACAGTCATTAGTAGTTGAACTTGCAGATACGACTGATTTTCTTTAACGAAACAAAAGGAGAAGTCATAAGATGTTTCATTACACAAGTTCAGAACGACCTCTTGCAGATTTCCTCGTCCGGGTAGTAAGGAAGACATTTGTCAGCACTGTCTTAGAGCTCAAAGCATGCTTCAATAACTCCAAGCCCTACAACCACATAAAAGGATTTAAGTACCAAATAATTGAACTGCGTATTTGACTAATTTTGATCCCAGTTACTACTACAGGAAGTTAAGAAATAAATTTGATAGTATCATACTCCCTTGTTAATTAAGAAGATGGGTGCCTAAAAAAGGCCATACTATATAGTCTATATGATCGAAGACAATCAGAGCGAAGACGGTCACTAGAGAATTTTCTGAACTTAGAATGCTTCTTAGATAGTGAATTAATTTATATCTTCCACCTGAACAATTCATGGAATCAAATAAAACGCTCTTTTAAGAAGACCATACAACCTTGGTGTTTGTAACATGTATGCTTCCAAATATATCTAAAGTATATGCTATCTAGTAAAATTCAAACACAAACTAGTTGTACGAAAAGAAAGTTCGAAGGAAAAAATTCATAACTATTAACATATACATTCTATAATCTAAAACAAGGTATATTACATGCGTGTAGCTCTAGACTGTATATCTTGGCAGGGACGAAAATGGGGTTCTCGTGGGTGGCGGGACTCCTATGGATTTTTCGATGTGGTGTTAATTTTTGGAAAAACATCAATTTTTCCTAAATGCATCTAAAATGCACCCGGTATATCGAAATGTGTAATGTGTAGTATGGTTTCAAACATGTTGTGTGTAAAATGATGCGGAGTATGTAAGAATGCTGGACAGAATGGGCCCTTATTTTAACTATCTTTAAAAACTATAAGCATGTAGATCACACCACGAAATGAAGTTAATGTAACTCCCAAATTCCAAAGAATAAGATGAAAAAAAAAATTATTACCTCATTCATGCCAAGTCTAACAACTTTCTCCTCTAAAGCATTGACATCCTTGATGTTAAACTTTTTAAGCAAATTTATGCTAGAGATAGTAGACATAGGAGCAATAACCAAATCATCCATAACCATATAGGTTACAACCCCTTTTACAAATCCACTACCTTCACCCGTAGTAGGAACCAAAGATGCAAGTCTTGGGAACATAGTGTGTTACAATCTTAGTCATCGTTTGGCCACAACTTGTACAACCACGAGAAGAAGTTGGTGAGAATCTGAGTTTGTACAACTCTTGCAAGTGTAAAATCGCTGCGGTTGTCGGGAGGCAACGTGAGAACACCATTCACCGGTGGGCAACAAAGGAACTTGAGATGAAGCGAATGAAAGCGAAGATTTTGGTTTTAAGACAACATCTTTTTCTTGGTTAGGTTGCATGTAATCATCGTTTAAGTTTGAGATACTTTGGTAAAGCCTACCTAAACAACCAACCATGTCTTTGTTGTTTAAAAGCCTAATGACAGTTCCATGTTGAATATTAACAAACACTGAATATTAAGAGATACATTATTGAATGGAATGTTTATTGTTTTGATTGATTGAACTTCTCAAATCTGAGAGATACATATATACAGATTACATGATTGATTCATATTCCATAGAATGGGCTGAAGCGCATAACAAGAGGACCGGACTAATATTCCCCCGCAGTCTTAGCGTTGGTTGACGCTTAGAAGACCAGGAGATGAGATTATTACCAAGAAATACACAGTAGCCGGAAGTGGACCGACGGGCAGTGGGGCAACCAGCCCAATCAGCATCAGAATAGGCAAGTAACTCAATAGGAGATGAAGAATACAACTGAAGCCCATAGTCAAGCGTACCCTGAACATATCTCAATATCCTCTTGAGAGCAGAAAAATGAGGTTCCCTAGGATCATGCATGAAGAGACAAACACATTGAGAAAGATACGATATATCCGTGCAGTGAAGGTGAGATCTTGTAGCGAGCCGGCCAAGGCTCTGTATAAAGTCGGATCGAGCCGGATCTCCTCGGTCCCAGTTTAGAGTCGGTATCAGCAGGAGTCCGGCGGGGGTTACAAGCAAGCATATGAGCTCTGCAAAACTTCAAGAGCATATTTCTTACGTGATAAAACAACCCGATGAGAGTCCAGTGTAAGCGAAATGCCCAAAAGTAATTAAGAGGTCCTAGGTGCATCATGGAAAACTCGATGAAGTGAATGAATAATCCGTTGTAATAGAGTCTCGAAGAAGCGGTGAGAACGATATCATCAACATATAATATGAGATATGCGATTATCATCCCTTATGCAGATATATAACAGCGATGAATCACAACGACTATGACCAAATCCAACCCGGAGTCATATAAGAGGCAAATTTGAAACCATGCTCTAGGTGCTGCTTAAGCCCATAGAGACCGTTGTAGTAAACAAACATAGTCGGGATGCTCGGGATCCCGAAACCCGGAGGCGATGCATATAAGCGATCTCGAGATAAATCCCATGTAAAAGCATTCTTGACATCTAGGCGATGAATCGGCCAATGTCTAGAAGCGGCTAAACTCAAGGCGGTCCGGATGGTGCACGGCTTTACAACCGGACTAAAAGTCTCATCAACATCAATCCCTCCACTTGATTCTTGCCATTCGCACAAGACGGGCCTTATGGCGACTAAGAGTACCATCGACTAAAACTTATGGCGAAAAAGCCACATGTAACGAATAATGTTCTTGCTCTCGGGTCGTGGAATAAGAGTCCAAGTTTTGTTTTTAATAAGTGAGAATATTCATCAATCATAGCATTATGCCAATTTGGATCCTTTGGGCGCATCACGGTATGATTTGGGTAGCGGAGACACCGAGGAGACATGCAAGTTGAGTCGTTCGGGGACAGTTAGTCCCGACACGATATCGTGTGACCATGGGATGAGTTGAGGCAGGGTTTGGGTTGTGAGGTGGTTCCTGAATAATAAGAGGGTGTTGGTTTGGTGTTGGTTGAGCAGTGGTTGGTGAGGGAGGTGTATTGTTGACTGGTTCAGGTTGTAGAGTATTGGTAGGTGTAGGCATAACGGGATCGATAGTGGGTGGAGTTACATCGGGTTTAAGAGGGGGGTTTATGTCAGGTGAGTCATCAAGGAAAGTGTATGTAGGTGCTGATGAGGGTGTTGGGGTACCATATGGGAAGACCGTCTCATCAAAAGTTACGTGGCGAGAGATTATGATTTTGTTGGTCTGTATGTCAAGGCAGCGATATCCGCGATGGTTTGATGCTTGGCCCAAGTAAATGGAAGGTGTGGCACGGGGTTCAAGTTTGTGATTTGGGTATAGGTGTGGGTAACATAAGCGACCAAAAGCACGTAACAGTCATGTCTGGGTTTGGCCAAACAAGCGAGTATACGGGATGTCGTTGTTGATTGAGGTGGATGGTAAGAGATTGAGTAAGCTGGACGACCATATTAAGCGCTTCAACCCAAAATGTTGGTGGGAGGTTGGCTTGAAAAGCAAGGTTCGGATGAGGTTATTGATGGTGCGAAGCATTCATTCGGACTTGCCGTTCTGTTGAGATGTTTTGGGCGGGAAAAACAAAAGCTGTATGCCATTATCGGCAAAAAGTTTGTGTAAGGTTCGGTTGTCAAACTCTCCTCCATGATCACACTGAAACGACCGAATTTCACACTTAAATTGAGTGTGAACGTAGTTACGAAACAATGAGAATTTAGACAACACATCAGATTTGTTAATCAAAGGATAAACCCATACAAAATGTGAATAATGGTCCAAGAACAATACATAATACTTAAAACACGAAGGCTAGGAATAGGTGAAGTCCAAACATCATAATGAATAATATCAACACATGCATTAATGACGATTATTAGAACTAGTGAATGGAAGTCGGCGTGTTTGCCAAGTCGGCAAGCATGGCAAAGCTGAGGAGGCTTCTCTTTATTACACGAAATGAAATTGTTGGAAACAAGGCGGTAGCACCGCTTCTGGATGCCCAGTGGCGATGCCACGTGTCTTGGTGACAAGAAGAGCTTGAGGAATGGGAGATGGGCGTGGCGGGTAGAGGTCACCCGAGCTATCACATCGGAGAAGAACCCGACAGCGTCATGAAATCCTTGAGAAAAACCAAAAGGATCAAACTCAGTATGCAGTTATTATCACAAAAAATTGGCGACGGATATTAAGTTTTAACAATATGGGGGTAATAAGCACATTATTTAGGTGAAGAGGGCGAGATGGAGTTGGCAAAATGCTATGACCGTATTGATGGCGAAATAGAGAATCCATCACCAACCGAGGCAGACGGATATATACACTTATTAAAAATATTACTAAGACTATTAATGATGCATTGAGATGTAAGCTCACACCGTATCCATGTTCGAGCTTTGTTGTTGGATCATGTAGAGTCTCAACGGCAAAGGCATAAGGTAAAAGTGTTTCTTGCCCCGACATGTGAGAGTGCCTAAAGGTTGAGATATAGGACCCATGGGAGCAGCGTGAGGCCCGATGAGCAGGGGCTGTAGCAAGCAGGTTTGTCGATGAAGCAGTACAGTGCAGTGTGGGCACAGTTGTTGGGACTGGGCTGGACCGTTTAAGGAGTAAAAGTGGTGTGGGCCGCGGATGGGCTAATGAAGCCTGGTGGAGGAATAAGGTGGTGGATTGGGTTTGTTTGTTGGGTGTAGTGAGATGGGCTTTGAGTGTAGTGTTGGGCCTGAGTGAAATAAGCTGAAGGACCTGGTCCATTTCCAGAAGCCATAGGACGTGAGGATTGGTTGCCGGAAAACCTAATTTGCTTAAAAGTTTGAGGATAATTTCCTCGATTGTTATCCCACTGTATGACCCATTCGTGGCTTAGCATTAGAATCATGAACAAATTTGCACCCCATCCCAAACCGCACGCACCTTAGCAAAATGAATACATGGTTTCCATGACTTAGCTTGTGGGTTAGAGGGATTACGAGAGATACCTTTGTCCGTCATGAGGACCAATGGGACGAAGATGAAGAGTCCACGGTGTGGAAAAATAGAAGGGGTTGAATAGTTTTACCAATTTAAAACTTCCTTTTAAATATTTAGATCGACTTATGTCAATCTATTTGATTGTTTATGTTGGACGTTGATAGATAGATATATAAGCGTGTAATGAAAGATAAAGAGCAAGAAGCGCATCACCACGACACAAGTATTTATAGTGGTTCACTACAAGGACACCTTCCTTGCCCTACTCCACTCCCGAGTCACCTACTCGAGTTCGTAAACACTACACCAACTCCTTATGGTGGAGAAGCCTTCATAGCGTCGCAACCTTTTTTTTAGTACAAAGCTAATGATGAGTGTCTAAATACTCATCATTTTTGTACCAATTAGACTAAAAACATCCAAAACACTCGAAATGCATCAAAATGATAAAAATATCACAAATAAGTGTTTTATGTGTTTTAAATGCAAAATATCAAAATACGGTAAAAAGCATATCAAATTTGCATAATTGGCGCTTTAGTCCCCAAGTTTCAAAAGTTGTCAAAAACAGGTCCCTGGTAAATCTAAATAAAGAGAAATGTTATTCAAGGTCCACGAAATATTCTAATTTGTCAAAATGGTCCTTGGATAAATCTTTTGAAAAATGGCAGAAAAGGTCCCTGAACTTTCAAAAATGTCAAGTTTGGTCCCTGGAAAATTTGAAATTGTAAAAACTGGTCCTTGTACTATTGAAGTTTGTCAGTTTTAGTCCTTGTATCAAGTTTGGAAAATTACAGGATTGGTCCTTCACAATTTCAGAAATTGCAAAAATAGTCCTTGTCAATAACTAAACCTATGACTTGTCAAAACCCTTTTTGACCCCTGCCAACCTTACCTTTTGACCCCTTACCCATTTTGACCCCCTGGTCAACAAACAAGTCAAACACTCCACTGGTTTCCCTCCCAACCAGTTTTCTTCCCCACTTGTGCCTGTGCCTGCTATTCCACCTCTCCAATTCCATTTTCCAACACCTTATCACCTTATCCCCTACCCATCATCACCCCTACTTATCACCCCCCCTAGCTACAATTTCAGAGCCACAGAAGGTCAAATAAAGGTTTCCCGCCAAAACCATCAAATGGTCAAAATGCTCAATACTCAACCATTGGTCAAATGGGGAGGTGAGATCTGCTCTAAAGGACACGTGGAAGCTTCTGGGAGCTATAAAAGAAAGGAAGAAAGAGTAGAAGACTAGTAGTTTTAGTTTTAAATTCCTTTGTATGTCGTATTTTAATTTTATGTCTTTAAATTAGTTTTAAACTATAATTTTTGGTTCCATTGTATTCAATTAAGTTGTTTAAGTGTATTAAAACTATTTTCAAGTGGTGATTCACATTATCTTAGCAGTTCATGTTTCCAAAGTCTCTGTGGCAAATCTCTTATTCACACTCTTATGTTCAAGTACTAAGCGACAATTTTAAGCTAAAATAAGCAATAAAGCTTCTTATAGCTTCTGTAAGCTTACAATGAAATTTCATGCAACTTTGAAAATTGGTCAATGAAGTCAACTTGTAGCACAAATGAGTATGAAATGAGAATGGGTGATGCGACATATATATGGGTTGATAATAAGTGTTTGAATTGGGTGAAATCAAAGTTAAGTAGTGGTTCTTGTTTTGGTTTACAAGCCATAGTAAATGGATCGATGTGAGTTATCTATCTCACTTCTCATTTCAAGTCATATTGTAGTTTTAGCTTATTCTTGTTTACGTGGTCTCCTCTAGTTTTAACTAGTTTATGTAGTTGTATTATTGTCATGTAAGTCTATTTTGATCATTAAAACAAAGTGGATCGATAGCTAGTGTGATTACAAATGCATTTCGATGCTTAAAGAGTGTTTGGTTCATTGGTTTTAAGCGAGACATAGGTTTGTGCGATGCTAGGGTCCTGTTGGTCCATGCTTGTTTAGTCAAATTGAGCTCTTATCTGTCTTGCTCTTGTACCCACATAAGCTTAAAGTCAAAATTACACTTTATGTACCATTAGCAGCCCACTGTTGGATCTTTGAACACTCAAAAGCTAGTTTTGTGTTCAAATTACCTAAACTTAGCTTGCATTAGTTTCCTTTTACCTTAATACATCATTTCCAGTCTACAAATTGGGATCAAAGTTGGATTAAGTCAACTTTTCATTTTTTCTTCTAAAGTCAAAACATTGAAATCTCAGTTTTGAGCCAAATGGGAGGAATTTTCTTGAGCTCAGTTATGGGCCAATTCATATGAAACTTGTTGTTTTTAAAAGTCCTCTGGTCTAGTTTCTTTTGTTATTTTGTACATTTTGTTAATTTGCATTAGGCTTAAAATTGCTTATAATCATGGGCTTAAATGCCAATGCGAGGCTTCAAGTCCCACGTGGGTTTAGCGAAATTTGCGAGCTTGTCTTGAGCTCATTTGAGCTTGTGTAGGTCGAGCCTTGGTCCATAGATAGTCACCGGGTCTATTAAGAGACCCGGCTTTTAGTTCTCTATTTTCAGCTTATTCTTGTGCTTATTCTCTTGTCCAAACATGCCACCTCTTTACTGTTTTTAGCCAAAATCTCATAAACATCAAATCATTGCAGAGTGCTAATCAGAGGTTTTAGCTTGTTGTTTTTTGTTCCATTCTAGTTCCTTTAGCATATTAGAACTTCCCTATCAGTTTGGTACCTTTTGGTGTGGTTTTAGCTTATCAAAGTGCTTATTTTTAAGCACTTTCCATATCAGTTGCTTATTCCTCTACACATGCACCCTTTTTTCTATTTTTCCTTTATTCCTTATTTTATTTTAGACTTTTCCTGAAATTTTCAGATTTTTCTAAGGTGTTTAGCTATTTTTCTTAATTTAAACTAGTTTTTAAGCATTTTTAATTAGTATTTAATATAAAAAATTAGAAAAAGGTTCTAAAAAATAAATTTTCAATTTTATTAAGTTAAGATAAATATAAAAAGCCAAAAAAAGTATTTTTCCATATTTTTCTTAGTTAAAATTGTATTTTTAAATAATTTAATTAGTTTTTAATAGTTTAAAATTCATAGAAAATAGAAAATAATCGAAAATTACAAAAATAGTTTTGAAAAGTCTATTTTGATATTTTAGACTTTTCTAAGTCTTAATTTTATTTTTCTAGCTTTATTTCCTAATTTCTTGTATTTTAGGTAATTATTAAATAGTTAAAAATAGTTTTTAATTAATAATAATTAGATAATTAGTTATAAAATAATTTTCTTTTCTAAAATTTTCTTATATCATTAGGATTGTAAAATGTATTTTCATATTTTTAGGATTTATATTGTATAAGTTTCACGTTTTTATTTGTACGTTTACGTAATTTTGTTTTAAAGCGTAAGTTTTAGGTTTTAAACGTTCATCATTTTAAATATAGTGATAGCGTTTATTTAATAGATTTTATCTTTTAATTTCCTTTAATTTGCATTTAAGCCCTGTAGTTTATGGGCTTTTCCTTAGTTATAATCATCTTGAATCTCTTTCCGTTCAAATCTCCCGATCACTACACGTTTGACTATTCTCGCATGACTCGTTGGGACTTAACGACTGGGAAACACTATACTCTCGATCTTCATTGCATTGGTGTGTGAGCTGTTTGAGTTTCTTCTGGTGGTCATTCACAAGTGATCATTTCGCGTGAAAACTTGACGGTTCGCATCGATCAAATTTTGGCGCTTGCTGGAGACGATGCTAATAGTCTTCGTTTAGCGATTAGTGATTTGACATCACTCCTTGTTTATATCATCTAAAAATCAAAACCCAAAAGATTTTCATTCTTAGTTTTACATCATGTTTTCAAAATACCAAAATATTCCTCTTTACCATCTTACCCTTTTGATTCTTCATTTCTTACCTCTGTAAACCTTTGATTCTTTCTATGTCTTATCCTCACCCTCTTGGTTGTCAATGGTGTGGTGGTCCTTATAATGGTGGCAATTGCCCCGGTTGTAGCGTGGTGGAATCAGAAGCGGGTGCATCTATAACCAAGATCCCTATTCCTACCATAACACAACCGATTTATTCCATCGCCTACCACACTGTGAGACTCAAAGATTTCTTGTTGTGAAATCTTGTGGTGGTTCACACTACGATTCGATTGTCAATCGGAAACATGCTTGTCTATGAGCGGGTTCACGATAACAATTATGACAACAACACACATAACTCACGGCCGCGCCAGTTTCTTTGTTGTGAGTATTGTGGAGGTCCTCACTCTAGCTCGGATTGTCAAGCAGGAATCCATTTCCTTGTAACAATTCGACTCTTCGTATCAAGACCAACCTCCACGGTACCAAATGATTCAAGCAACTCCTCATGAAACTACGACGGACCTTCTATCGAAGACTGGAGTTATTAAAAGAACTTAAGAAGGAGTCGGCTATGTCCTCCCAAGATAATCCAAATGAGAAATCCATGGAAGTTTTGTTAGCGAAGAGCGGGCGCTAAATTAGATTCCCAGTTGCCTTTGAAAAATCATTAAGGAATCAATTGCAAAGAAAAAGCGCCCAAATCTAGCTCTCGATTCGTTTCATTCACGATGGCGATGATGATGAAGTTACCCTTGATATTAGTCAACTTTATGCAGTTCATCAAGTTCATCGATTGAAACTCCTTCCATGAAAAATCGGGGAGAAAAGACTATGATGGAATTACTAGCGGAAGAACAAATGGAAAGTATTAAACATATGTATGCTAGTCCTTCTAAACTCCCTCATCTGTTGTTATCACACGATATTCCCACTCACTCTCTAAACATGGGGATGAGCATCTTGACTTTGTTCACGAAAAGGAATCGGACGAATTCAAAAGTCTAGTGTTGAGGACCTTGTCCCAATCCCAAGAGAGTCACGAGGAATTCTTGATCATGTGTGTGATATCCTCCTCTCTTGTCTTCCAAGATGATCATGTTGAGATGTCCTCCGATTCGATGATGATGAGTCGTTATCTTGTGGAGACATTATTTATGTGGAAGATTCACCTTACGAGCTTGTTAGCTTAGAAGAAGAGAATGATGAAGTTCTTGACCTTTGAAATCAAAGATGAAGCACCGTGCAACATTCTTGAATGTCGGTCTTCTCATTTCTAAAATCGAGGCTTTCATAAAAACCTATTTCATCTCCTATCCCCATTAAGGATAGTGACATTCTTTCCGATGATTCTATTCCGAAATGAAAGCCTTCTTTTTGATAATATGGGAGAGAAGATTAGTGGCGTACCACTTTTCATTCTCATAATTCTCTCCCGATTATGAATCATGTACATTGGAGGAGTTCACGGTGAACCCACTCATATCAATTCGAATATGATTCATTCACCTTCATGGAGTTCTCGGATGAACTCCTTTGTTATCATATCTCCACCGGTATGATAACTTCTACTTTGATCTAGACACACCGGGATATGTCTAGACCAATTGAGCTTAAAGATGAAATTCATGCTAGCATGAATTCCCTTCCGATGATGATGAGTTAGTCAAGATCATTATCATGACTTTCTTTCTTCTTCACCTATCCGGTGGCTTCTCTGTTCTTCACTCCTTTGGGAATGAAGACATTATCTTTGACCGTGCATTTCCATGTGCCATTTGTGAGCCAAGATGCATCTCAGTATCTCATCGGTGTGGAACTTTCACGTACTTCAATGTTTATCCAAACATCTTGAATGAAAGTCCGATGGAGATTGTCTCTTCCACTTACTTCCCATGAACAAATTAATTGGGTCGAGTCAAGCTAGCGACTCGGTAATCAAAAACAAGAGCTTAACATGGGTTTTCACCGTGTGTACCACCCTAGTGTGGGGAGATGCCCACATGTTGTATATAGATCTAAAAATGAATGAAAATTGTAAATATTGAAAAGAGAATAATTGTTGTGTTTCTACACTTAGCTAGGTTTATTATCTTTTACGTTTCTAAGTTTCGGCATAACGTAGGTACTTTGAATATTGAGGACAATATTCATTTCTAAGTGTGGGGAAATGCGCGAATTTTGATCATAAATGTACCTTTTAGTCCCTTTTCCCCAAAATGGCCAAATTTTAAAATTTTTTTAGTGGAAGTACTATGTACTAAACACAACAAATGGTAATCAGTCCACCATGTCTAACCAGCATAAGGATTGGCTAATCCAGAGCAAGCGGCTCTTGGTAAAGATATCTCAAATCCGTTGACGACACAATTTGCCCAAAATTGTATGGTATTCAACTCACCATATCCTTAAAAGTGAAGAGTTGGCTAGTCGAGAGCAAGCGGCACGGTAAAGACAAATCAAAACCGTTGAAAGTCGGTGGTTTGCTCAAAATCACATGGTTATCGGTGTACCATGGTTCTTACTTGAACTGAAACATTTGGCTACTCGAAGTAATGGCTTTTGGTAAAGAGATAAAATCCATTAATTTTCTCAAAACATTGCTAGGGACTAGCAATATCTTAGTGTGGGGATTGATGAGTGTCTAAATACTCATCATTTTGTATCAATTAGATTGCAAAAACATGCGAAAACACTCGAAATGCATCAAAATGATAAAAATATCACAAATAAGTGTTTTATGTGTTTTAAATGCAAAAATATCAAAATCTGTAAAAAGCGTATCAAATTTGCATAATTGGCGCTTTAGTCCCCAAGTTTCAAAAGTTGTCAAAAACAGTCCACCGTAAATCTAAATAAAGAGAAATGTTATTCAAGGTCCTGAAATATTCTAATTTGTCAAAAATGGTCCTTGGATAAATCTTTTGAAAATGGCGAGAAAAGGTCCTGAACTTTCAAAAATGTCAAGTTTGGTCCCCTGAAAATTTGAAATTGTAAAAGCGGTCCTTGTACTATTGAAGTTTGTCGGTTTAGTCCTTGTATCAAGTTTGGAAAATTACAGTGATTGGTCCTTCACAATTTGAAATTGCAAAAATAGTCCTTGTCGATAACTAAACCTATGACTTGTCAAAACCCTTTTGACCCCCCAACCTTACCTTTTGACCCTTACCCATTTTGACCCCTGGTCAACAAACAAGTCAAACACTCCTTTGGTTTCCTCCCAACCGTTTTCTTCCCACTTGTGCTGTGCTCGCTATTCCACTCTCCAATTCCATTTTCCAACACCTTATCACTTATCCCTACCCATCATCACCCTACTTATCACCCCCCAGCTACAATTTGAGCCACGGAAGGTCAAATAAAGGTTTCCATAAAACCATCAAATGGTCAAATGCTCAATACTCGACCATTGGTCGAATGGGAGGTGGGATCTGCTCTAAAGGACACGTGGAAGCTTCAGGAGCTATAAAAGAAAGGAAGAAAGAGTAGAAGACTAGTAGTTTTAGTTTTAAATTCCTTTGTATGTCGTATTTTAATTTTATGTCTTTAAATTAGTTTTAAACTATAATTTTGGTTCCATTGTATTCAATTAAGTTGTTTAAGTGTATTAAAACTATTTTCAAGTGGTGATTCACATTATCTTAGCGATTCATGTTTCCAAAGTCTCTTGTGGCAAATCTCTTATTCACACTCTTATGTTCAAGTACTAAGCGACTTAATTTTAAGCTAAAATAAGCTTAATAAAGCTTCTTATAGCTTCCTGTAAGCTTACAATGAAATTTCATGCAACTTTGAAAATTGGTCAATGAAGTCAACTTGTAGCACAAATGAGTATGAAATGAGAATGGGTGATGCGAGACATATATATGGGTTGATAATAAGTGTTTGAATTGAAATGAAATCAAAGTTAAGTAGTGGTTCTTGTTTTCAGGTTTACAAGCCATAGTATTTGGATCGGTGTGAGTTATCTATCTCACTTCTCATTTCAAGTCATATTGTAGTTTTAGCTTATTCTTGTTTCGTGGTCTCCTCTAGTTTTAACTAGTTTATGTAGTTGTATTATTGTCATGTAAGTCTATTTTGATCATTAAAACAAAGTGGATCGAGCTAGTGTGATTACAAATGCATTTCGATACTTAAAAGAGTGTTTGGTTCATTGGTTTTAAGCGAGACATAGGTTTGTGCGGTGCTAGGGTCCTGTTGGTCCATGCTTGTTTAGTCAAATTGAGCTCTTATCTGTCTTGCTCTTGTACCCATAAGCTTAAAGTCAAAATTACACTTTATGTACCATTAGCGACCATTGTTGGATCTTTGAACACTCAAAAGCTAGTTTTGTGTTCAAATTACCTAAACTTAGCTTGCATTAGTTTCCTTTTACCTTAATACATCATTTCCAGTCTACAAATTGGGATCAAAGTTGGATTAAGTCAACTTTTCATTTTTCTTCTAAAGTCAAAACATTGAAATCTCGGTTTGAGCCGAATGGGAGGAATTTTCTTGAGCTCGATTATGGGCCAATTCATATGAAACTTGTTGTTTTAAAAGTCCTCTGGTCTAGTTTCTTTTTGTTATTTTGTACATTTTGTTAATTTTGCATTAGGCTTAAAATTGCTTATAATCATGGGCTTAAATGCCTGTGCGAACTTCAAGTCCTGCGGGGTTTAGCGAATTTGCGAGACTGTCTTGAGCTCATTTGAGCTTGTGTAGGTCTGAGCCTTGGTCCATAGATAGTCACCCAGGTCTATTAAGAGACCCAGCTTTTAGTTCTCTATTTTCAGCTTATTCTTGTGCTTATTCTCTTGTCCAAACATGCCACCTCTTTACTGTTTTTAGCCAAAATCTCATAAACATCAAATCATTGCAGAGTGCTAATCAGAGGTTTTAGCTTGTTGTTTTTTGTTCCATTCTAGTTCCTTTAGCATATTAGAACTTCCCTATCAGTTTGGTACCTTTTGGTGTGGTTTTAGCTTATCAAAGTGCTTATTTTAAGCACTTTCCATATCGATTGCTTATTCCTCTACACATGCACCCTTTTTCTATTTTCCTTTATTCCTTATTTTATTTTAGACTTTTCCTGAAATTTTCAGATTTTTCTAAGGTGTTTAGCTATTTTTCTTAATTTAAACTAGTTTTTAAGCATTTTAATTAGTATTTAATATAAAAAATTAGAAAAAGGTTCTAAAAAATAAATTTTCAATTTTATTAAGTTAAGATAAATATAAAAGCCAAAAAAGTATTTTTCCATATTTTTCTTAGTTAAAATTGTATTTTTAAATAATTTAATTAGTTTTAATAGTTTAAAATTCATAGAAAATAGAAAATAATCGAAAATTACAAAATAGTTTTGAAAAGTCTATTTTGATATTTTAGACTTTTCTAAGTCTTAATTTTATTTTTCTAGCTTTATTTCCTAATTTCTTGTATTTTAGGTAATTATTAAATAGTTAAAAATAGTTTTAATTAATAATAATTAGATAATTAGTTATAAAATAATTTTCTTTTTCTAAAATTTTCTTATATCATTAGGATTGTAAAATGTATTTTCATATTTTTAGGATTTATATTGTATAAGTTTCACGTTTTTATTTATGCGTTTACGTAATTTTGTTTTAAAGCGTAAGTTTTAGGTTTTAAACGTTCATCATTTTAAATATAGTGATAGCGTTTATTTAATAGATTTTATCTTTTAATTTCCTTTAATTTGCATTTAAGCCCCATGGTTTATGGGCTTTTCCTTAGTTATAATCATCTTGAATCTCTTTTCCGTTCAAATCTCCGATCACTTCACGTTTGACTATTCTCGCTTGACTCGTTGGGACTTAACGACTGGGAAACACTATACTCTCCGATCTTCATTGCATTGGTGTGTGAGCTGTTTTGAGTTTCTTACATTTGGTCATTCACAAGTGATCAGCTCGCGTGAGAAAACTTGACGGTTCCGCATCGATCAGCTAAATACCGAGTTCTTTCACACCAAGGCGAACCACACCTAACACATCGTCGCCTACCCTTTATATGGTGCTAGGCTAACCACCGAGTTCTTTCACACCTTAGGAGAACTAATCCTTCACAACGTCGCCTACCCTTTATTAGGTACTAGGCTAAGTACCTAGTTCATTCACACCTTAGGTAAACTACACCTTCATGACACAACACCTAATCTCAAGGAGATCTACTCCTTGTTACAACACCATCAAGGATATCACCATCCTTGTATATAAACAAATACATATATGTATAACGATGCACCTCATCGATTATACGACCTAGGCATTCTTCCCAAATGCTACTTAATTTGATTCTTTGGCATCCTTCACTAATGCCTTTGACACAACGCTTGGCACCCTTCACTAATGCCTTCGTCTTGACACCTTTAGCATCCTTCACTAATGCTTTGACACGGATGATGAGCACCTTTCACTAATGCTTTCATCTTGACACTTTCGGCATTCTTCACTAATGCCTTGACTCAACATCTATGGTGAAAGGAAGAACTATCAACAAGATAACATTGGTAGTCTTGATGATGAAGCATGGCAACTCATGGACTTTGAGCTTGCGTCTTCAAGAGGTGGTGATCTTTCCTTTAGGAGGAACCTAGTAGATCACACTAAAACAAAGACAAACTACATAGATCACTTAGATCCGAGGTTAGAGGTTAGAATACTTTGGGAAGTATATATTAAAAGCACACATAGAAAGGAAGAAATGGCTCTCTATTTATAGAGGAAATTCTCTGTTTCCCGGATCACGGATCCCTACCACAAAGGATCCGGCTAGCACAAAGCTAGGGATCCGTGGTTCGCTCCTCTTTGCCCATGGGTATTTTTGGTTAAGGGTCATGGGTCATGGGTTATGGGTTGATCCATGGTTTTCTTTCTAGATACAATGTATCTTGAGGATACAATGAACTTGGTTAAGTGGTATATATAAAACCATGGGTTATGGGTCAAAACCATTTGCTAGTATTTACCCATTTAGTATATACTTGTATTTACCCAATTTAGCATATACTTAGTTTTTACCCATTTTAGTATACTTAGTTTAAGTATATGTTTAACCCAATATGTAAACACTAGTTGTTGTACATATGTATCTAAATCATAAAATCACTTATACTTGTTTTAGTGTTTTATGTGAGAGCGTAAGTGTGTTAGAAAACTATTAACTCAAACTATTTACGTACTCTATTTGTTTCGTTAAAATGATTTTATATTTGTTATCGACAAAACATTTGAAGATCGTAAAATATAAATAAAGCGTTTTCACTGACTTATTTGTATTAACAATCTCCCCTTTTTGTTGATGACAAAACATAAAATTATTTTAAGGAAAAATCTAAAATTAAGTAAAGTTTGAATTTGTTGTTTTACTTTCTTCTCCCCTTTTGTCGAAACAAAAGTGTTAAAAGAAACTAACACAATTTTATATAAAAAAAATGTAAAAATGTAAAGAGAGCAAGTGGCGGAATGGTACTCGTCTTAACTCCCCCTTGACGAGTCCATCCCTTTGAAAGGCGTCAAGGACATAACGTAAAATAAACTAATTGTGTTTGCAATTAAGTTTGCAAATGGTTCGTCTAAGTGGCGAGCGTGCTCCCCTTAAATATTGCAATGTTGCAATGGGGTGTCATGAAGTGTAACCCAAAATAGGATTAAGTTTGCAAATGATTTTGCAATGTCATTTGACACAAAGCTCCCCTAGCTTTATGGTGTCGATATCTTCATGTGTATTTTGAATAACTACAAACAAAGGTTAGAAAAACAAGAGTATAGTGCATAATTTCCTGCAAAAGAGACTCAAGTTAGTAGAAATTTGTGCTTCATACCACGGATCCCGGTTCCCTTCAAGGAGGATCCGTCTAGTTATCTGGAAGGGATCGGCTATCTGTTATAGTTTCTTGATGAAGAAATGTCAAGGAGTGCTATTTGAGGGAATGAGATATATGTACAATATAACAAGCACAACACACATAATAATCATAGCATATAATTATTCATTCAATAAAACAAGAGATACACAACCAAATCTCTAAAAACTAAGAGAATGAACTTTAGCCATATAAGTACTACTAATACTAATCTCATTTCGGGATTTAGAATGTGACAATGTGCTTAAGTCTAGGGATGGGTGGACTTGTTGAATTGATCCAACTTTGCAAGAAGATGATTGAACATGAAATGTATCTCATTTCGTACTTCTTGAACAAGTCCTTGAGTTTTTAGACAATTTGGGCAAATATTGTCTTGGTTTGGCCCCGAAGGAAAAAGGATGTTTGAGGGGCTCAATGTGTGTTTGAGGTCTTCATTTTGAGAAGTAGGGAGAGGTTCTAAGAATGAGGGTGGTAATGGAGCTTCTTCCATATGATCAAGGTTGTTCCTTGTCTCCCATGATGGGCTAGTTGGTGTTGTAGGTGGTTCCCGATTCAATGAAAAGGTTGGTGAATGGGAGGTTCTTGGTGATGAATGAAATATGAATATATGTTTGGATGCGGAAGAGGCTCATTCAATGAGTGTAGTCCATTCTCAATGAATGAAGGTTTTGATGGCTTGCTAGAACTATCCATGTTTGGTTTGGAACTAGATGATCCCTTTTCTAGTTGGAAAGATTTGATGCTAATCCTTGCGGTTCTCTTAGCTTTTGTTGGATGGGTTTGATGAGGTGGGATTCTAGAGTCATTATCTCTAATGGGAGATGTTTCGTGGATGAAATTTCATGAAACATTTGGCCCTTTCTTTTGGATGATCCTATGTTTGAGGAGTTGTTGCTAAGAGCTTTAGTCATGGTGATGAAGGTGCTAATGTGAGCTTCTAATTTCTGATTTTTGAAAGGTAATTGAGGATGGTGCCATAAACCTAAGATTGTTTAGTTTATAAAGAGTAATTTGAATTTGGGAATTAAATTCTTGACCACTTAGAAGACTAAGCATGCTCTTGAGGTTTTGATCAGCTCTAGGTGAATAATTAATGTATGCTAAGAGTGGTTAGAGAACCAAAAGGTGACATGAGTTTGAATATAGAAGCTGATTTATGCTCTCTGCATCTACGGATCCCGCGGATCCTCTCGATGAGGATCCGCCTAGTTAAAGACCATGGATCCGCTATCGACGAGTCTAGGTGAAATTATTATGCTTTTGTAAGGTTTGTTCTTAATGGATTCGAGGGTTTGACTTAATTTTGAAGTCTTTAGGCATTGGATGTCTCAAATCCTTAACCATAACAAGTAATGGTGCTTAATGATGGTTTTGGCCAAGAAAATTTGACTTTGGGTAATCTAACTATATGTTTGATAATGATTCCATTTAATTTGATGAGGAGAAATGGTGATAACAAGTCCTAGAAGTCGATGATGTCCTAATAGGTTTTACTAAAATCCTTAAAAATAAGAAGAAATGAAAAGCTAATTTTAACCCTAATTTTGATTAAAAATGATTGAGATTAATTTGCTAAAATTGAAAATATATCTAACTAAGTGCTATCAATCGTGATAGATAATGTGAGTGTTGGAGCGGAAATATGGTGAGTTTTGGCGTTGAAAAATCAAGGATATTTCAAAGATGTATCCTAGATAAGCCATGGATGAGAGTGAGGTTTTCAACTATAAGAGAAAGACTTAGTTGGATCTAGTATCTTGTGTTTGACTTGTTTGAGGTGATCTAGTAGACTATTTTGAAGTACCTAAATCATATTGTATATCGGATACCACGGATCCCACGGTTCCCTTCGGGAGGGATCCGTCTAGTACAAATCTTGGGATCCGCCTCTGCGGATCGAAGGCTTTCGGCAAATGTGCAATTTGCACTTCTTAGTAAATGCTTCTCCTAGTTGTTTCTATGGAACTAAATACAAGAACACAACTAATATAATTAATAATCAAAGTAGGAAGAACTAAAATTCCTAAAATGAGTGGCGATGACCACTCCAAGAGGTCGTAAAATCTCATTTTCCAAACACCAAGTAAGGATGTTTAGTGCCAATGTATGGCAATACCTACATACTACAAGTATAGTTTAAAGTGTTTACAAACCATTGTTTGAGATTGTTTATCATACACTAGATTCCTAAGGTCTTACCTTTCTTTCCTCCTTCACTTCTTCACCCGTCCTCCACTCTTTATCGAACTATCTTCACTTCTTCTTCCTCAAGAAATTGGTGAAGCATTTGAAGATTCCCTTGGTTTGTTGCCATTCGGGTGATTCATTAGGGATGTTTGGCAATTGGTTAATGTAGTCCAAGGGGTCAAGATCGATATTATCAAGTGGGTTGCTACTAATCCCTTCATCTCCACCTTCTCTTTGCCTATCCCTTTCATCCAGGAATCCGTGGGTGGGTGTGGCCTCTTGCCTTCCACCATAAACCTTGTTGTTCTACCCTCGGTTAATGGTACCATAACCTTATTGCGAAGCTATGATCCAAGGATTGTGGAGAGGGTCTAATGCAAAGATGAATTTTGCAAGACGGGTTAGAAGCATTGCATATGGAAGCACCATCTTGTCCATGCTTCTTACACTTGCCATTCTCTTGATCATGTAGTAGGCAATGTTGAAGCGGGTCTCGGTCACAAGACAATAGATCATTGAGCTTAGACATGCGTTAGGGTGATCCTTGTTTCCTACTAGACACACCACATTCTCCCTTATCACATTTTCCCATTTTCTATATAATGCAAACATCTCAAAGCTCCATTTGAAAAGGATCCTATAGATCACTTTCGACTTTCTAGTCACCCTTGAAGGGGATGCTCTTGGCATAAACACGGTGTCCTACCGTGGTTGCTTCGAGATTATTGTGTGAGAAATGTCATGATGATCAACCATAGAGTGTAGCTCTGCAGCGACCATTCATTTGAATACATACAAACACCATCGGATGGAACCCCTATTATTCTTCCAAACTCCTCAAGTGAAAGAGTGTACTCATGTCCATTTATGGTGAATTCAATTGAGATGGATCCATCATCATTTCTAATTATACCCATAGTCTTGTAGAACTCGAGCATAAAGACGGCAAATTTGCTCGTTTATATCCAATAAACAATCAAACCCAATAGTTTCAAATACTTCCCTTATGTCGGTATTTGCAAGGAATGATGGATCAACAACTCTACCTTCATGAAAGAGTCTCCTTTCAAGCAACTTAAAGACTTTCCTATCATCCGGACTTAAACCATTTTCCTATGATACATGGGTATGTAGTGGGCGATGTCTTGGTAATCTTGTTGCTTGTTGCTAGGCATGATATTCCTAAACAATACAACCCAATGTGGTGTTAATGATGAATAGTCGCTAGAGGGTTTGATCACAATTTTGCTCTCATCATCTTTGTTGAGTTCAAGAAATGTGTTTAATTTGTATTAACAATGTTAATTCTTTGATTTAGATTATCTTAGAAAACAATGTGGTGACAAATTATAATAAACCCATTTGAACGCAACTCTTAAAGATGAAGAAATTGTAATCCTAAGAATCAAGGAATTAAAGTAACAATGTAGTGAAGATTATACTTACACAAGTGATTGTTAGACTTGAGAAGAATGATCAATTTGCTCCTATGAGCGATGGCGGGGTTTTTGTTCGTGAGTCTTTGAGGTGGGTATTATTGTGGAACATCCGGTGATCATTCTTGATCATATATCGTCTATTGCACGGATCCGCGGATCCCTCTCATTTGGGATCGGCTAGTGTAAACCGAGGATCCAACATGACAAACAAAAATCGGCTCAAACATTCCTTGATAACTAAGGTTTGGGAATTCTAAGCGACTTAATGTTTTGGTGTTTAAGGTTTTAAAACTTGTGATTTGAGGTTTTGAAGATTTAGTACTATTCCTATTAGGCGAGGTTCCTTTTTAAGGATTAGTCATAATTCTTGGAACCTTTTCAAACATTATAATAAAATCCCATTTTATTATAACATAAGAAATTTCACATGAAAATTTATAGACATAGATGAAGTGTCAATAAATTCTTTGTGATTAATAATGATAAGGGTTCTCAAATAACCAAAAGTCATTATTACGAAATCATAATGTAGTTTCTACAAATAAGTCGAAGAATACTATTTTTGATAATGACTTTAATAAAGAAGACTATTTGAACAATTACTAATCAATCATGCAACTATGATTTCAATAATAAAATTAAAAGCAAGTGATTAGTAATCATACCTTGGCTAAATATTCTTTTTGCGAAAGGAAATATTTAGACACGTTCTTTATGCTCTTCTTGGTAGCTCCAAACTCAAGTATGGATAATGCTTAAAAAAAGTGTTAGAGCATTCTATCATTGTCCAACAATAAACAATATAGTGATTTTAAAATATGATGAAGATAATCCTTCTTTGTAGTTTTCAAATATACACGGATCGTATTGAGTCTTTAAAGTACGGTATACTTTAAGAAACTTGGTGAAGCTCGATGCCAATTGTGGAAAACTAGAAGGGGGTTGAATAGTTTTACCAATTTAAAACTTCCTTTAAAATATTTAGATCGACTTATGTCAATCTATTTGATTGTTTATGTTGGACGTTGATAGATAGATATATAAGCGTGTAATGAAAGATAAAGAGTAAGAAACACATCACCACGACACAAGTATTTATAGTGGTTCGGCTACAAGGACACCTTCCTTGCCTACTCCACTCCCCGAGTCACCTATTCGAGAGTTCGTAAACACTACACCAACTCCTTCACAACGTCGACAACCTTTTTCGGTACAAAGCTAAATACCGAGTTCTTTCACACCAAGGCGAACCACACCTAAAACAACGTCAGCCTACCCTTTATACGGTGTTAGGCTAACCACCGAGTTCTTTCACACCTTAGGAGAACTAATCCTTCACCATGTCGCCTACCCTTTATTAGGTACTAGGCTAAGTACCTAGTTCTTTCACACCTTAGGTGAACTACACCTTCATGACACAACACCTAATCTCAAAGAGATCTACTCCTTGTTACAACACCATCAAGGATATCACCATCCTTGTATATAAACAAATACATATATGTATAACGATGTACCTCATCGATTATACGACCTAGGCATTCTTCCCAAATGCTACTTGATTTGATTATTTGGCATCCTTCACTAATGCCTTTGACACAACGCTTGGAACCCTTCACTAATGCCTTCGTCTTGACACCTTTAGCATCCTTCACTAATGCTTTGACATGGATGATGAGCACCTTTCACTAATGCTTTCATCTTGACACTTTCGGCATTCTTCACTAATGCCTTCAACTCAACATCTATGGTGAAAGGAAGAACTATCAACAAGATAACATTGGTAGTCTTGATGATGACGAAGCATGGCAACTCATGGACTTTGAGCTTGCACGTCTTCAAGAGGCGGTGATCTTTCCTTTAGGAGGAACCTAGTAGATCACACTAAAACAAAAGATAAACTACATAGATCACTTAGATCCGAGGTTAGAGGTTAGAATACTTTGGGAAGTATATATTAAAAGCACACATAGAAAGGAAGAAATGGCTCTCTATTTATAGAGAAATTCTCTGCTTCCCGGATCCCACGGATCCCTACCACAAGGATCCGGCTAGCACAAAGCTAGGGATCCGTGGTCCATCCTCTTTGCCCATGGGTATTTTTGGTTAAGGGTCATGGGTCATGGGTTATGGGTTGATCCATGGTTTTCTTTCTAGATACAATGTATCTTGAGGATAAAATAAACTTGGTTAAGTGGTATATATAAAACCATGGGTTATGGGTCAAAACCATTTGCTAGTATTTACCCATTTAATATATACTTGTATTTACCCAATTTAGCATACACTTAGTTTTACCCATTTTAGTATACTTAGTTTAAGTATATGTTTAACCCAATATGTAAACACTAGTTGTTGTACATATGTATCTAAATCATAAAATCACTTATACTTGTTTTAGTGTTTTATGTGAGGCGTAAGTGTGTTAGAAAACTATTAACTCAAACTATTTACGTTACTCTATTTGTTTCGTTAAAATGATTTTATATTTTATCGACAAAACATTTGAAGATCGTAAAATATAAATAAACGTTTTCACGGCTTATTTGTATTAACACACGGGTAAGGAGTGAGACCACGGACTTTAATCGCATTTCCTCCGTTGTGAGCATTGAGCGTGCTGTCTTGAGATCAGGAAAGGTTTCCCGATGGTGCATGATGCCACACACATGATCATACTTTTCCGGCAAACCTTCAAGGGCAAAGGTGACAATATCCTCGCTACTAATTGGAGATCCAAGGCTTGTAAGGACCGTGGCAATGGACTCAAGCTTTCTAAAGTATGCATCGATACTTTGGTCTCCAAGTTTAAGAGACCGTAATTCTGCTTTTAACGTGATTGTACGGGACCTTTTGTTGTCTTTAACCTAATCTGTGAGGAGTGTCCATGCTTCTTTGGCGGAGCTTGGTCGTTGAACAACCAACCGTGCTTGAAGGTCATCGGAAAGAGTGGTAAAGATCCATGACAAAATAATAGCATCAACCTTTTTCTCTTCCGGGGAAAGGGCTGTTTCAGACGAGGAGGTATCTTCAGGAGTACCATGGATATATTTTGTGACTTCATATCCATGACATAGTTGTTCGAAAAAGTAAACCCATGATGCATAATTCCAGTTTTTAAGGTTAAGTTTAACGGTACTCGTGTAAGGAGATGATGATGCGTGACTAGGGAGAGTTTTTCCGAGAGAGTGTGGGGGATTGGTGTTGCTGTCATGGATGCGAGAGATCATGAAACGAAGCAAACACACGATTAAGCGCTTGTGACCTTGCACAAACACCGACAAATTAACAAACACCGAGTTTTGGTGGATCGTTTCTGAGATGACTATAATACCATGTTGAATATTAACAAACACCGAATATTAAGAGATACATTATTGAATGGAATGTTTATTGTTTTGATTGATTGAACTTCTCAAATCAGGAGATACATATATCTGATTACATGATTGATTCATATTCCATAGAATGGGTGAAGCCTATAACAAGAGGACCGAGCTAATATTCCAATGGGTAGAGTTAAGAGGGTGAAAAGGAAATCAATGAAATCTTTACCACTTGACAAACAAGACTTTACGAGATCTTTTGTCGATCAAGAGTTTCAAAACTACCTTTGAAGAAGAAGAAGCGGCCATTGATGGGTTTGGAAATTTGGGTGGCTTGGAGAGATGAGAAAGGAGAAGTACGGGTAATGATGTAGGCCTCTATAAGCTATGTGATTACTATTAGCTTACTGTATTACTCAGGGGTGAGCATCGGGTCAAAACCGATAAAACCAAAACCCGAAATTTGAATAAAAACCAAAACCAAAACCGAAAACAGAATTACTCGGTTTTTCTCGGTTCATTTCGGTTTTGGTTTCGGTTTAGTTTTTGTCGGGTTTTTGCTCGAATCGAACCGAACCGACCCGAATCGAAACTAAACCGAGTTAGAACCAAGTTTTGTCGGTTCGGTTTCGGTCGGCTCGATTTTGTCGGGTTTCTCGGTTCGGTTCGGGTTTAATTCGGTTTTGCTCACCCCTAGTATTACAACTAATTTGATCGTTTTCTTACTTGGTTTTTAATAGTGTTTAATACTAAATTTTGTATTGATTAAAAGAAACCGAATATAAAATCTTAATAGACTCGACCAACCATAATAAGGTCGGCTCTTTGGGCAAGGATGACACGTCTTCTTTAGTACACTCCATCGAAGTCACGTCTTCAACCATAAAAATTATTGAGAACTCGGTCATGTGCCAGACTGAATCATAGAATGTGTTTTTTAATGTTTCGGTGTGTTTATGTTTTAGTGAGATATCTTTGTGTCTATGTGGGGTATGCGTTGGCTGTATTATTACACTAAATTGATTATGAGGTTGGTCAGAGAGATAAAAAGTTAATATGACACTGAAGTGGCGAAGATGAAGTTGGTTGTGGTGCTCTCTTATTACCGGTAACCTAACCGTGCCTAAATTAAGTATCAAAACTTATCAACAAACTCTTCCACGCTGTTCTTGAAAGGTTTTATGGATATTTAAATAATAGTATGTCCGGATTCGAACTCGAGACTTCGGGATTGCACACATTACGTATGAGAATTGATGTATATAATTAATATAAATAAAACGTTATTATTATTAATTATTAGTCACGAAATAAAACATAACGCTAGTTAAATAATTAACGAGGTTTGGTTAACGGTCGTTAAATATTAACTAGAAGGACTAGAGATGAAATTACAAGTCGGGAAAGTTCTAGAATCCCCTTTGGGGCTTTGGCCGATCGGTTAGGGTGTTCCCAAACCCAAACCCACTCAAACTTGTACTCCAAGCTATGTTAACTATAAATACAAATCAATGTATTCATTATTGACTAACCTTGGATCACTTTGATAACCTAATTTCTCCTTCTCCTCTCTTTCTTGTGTGGCGGTCGAATATCCCAAACCCCAAGGGTTTCGATTTGCTTAACTCAAGATTAAGTATTTGGTTTTATTTGTGATTCAAGAAACTAGCTTTTCACATCAAATCGCTATTAGTGCGTGTGTACAAGAACGAAGGACAAGCACGCTTGAGCTTGTGAATCTTGGTGGTCGATTTCTTTGTTGGGTCGATTGTACAAACCCTAATTTAGGTTTTGGGTTTTGGTTCTTGTTAAATCAACGTTTGATTCTTGAATTGCTAAAAGTGCACGCACTTTCTTGTTTGGTTAATTATTTACATATATTATTCCTATTTACTTCACCGC
Source organism: Chrysanthemum lavandulifolium (assembly GCA_022545495.1). Classification (NCBI taxonomy): domain Eukaryota; kingdom Viridiplantae; phylum Streptophyta; class Magnoliopsida; order Asterales; family Asteraceae; genus Chrysanthemum; species Chrysanthemum lavandulifolium. Next base: position 98,180,800 of record CM040239.1, read on the forward strand.
ATGCTTTGATGATGTTATTTGATTTATATATAATTGTTATGAGTATTAAATTCCAACGGTGGCATCACGAGCCGTTAATATGATGTAATTAATTACGAAACACATAAAATTGGATCTTTATGATTATATGCATGCTTTTTATGGTTTCTAGGGTTTTAAATTGAAACCCTAATTTTTATATATAGGGTCGATTACCCTTTATTTATTTATTAGGTTTTAATTTTGTAAAACTTGTAGAAACCCTAGGATTGCATGCTTGTTTTATGTGGTTAATTAATGAATAATTGTTATGTGACATGTAATATCGTATCTTGGGTGATAATTGTTATCACGGAATCCATGGTGGAACATGCATGTTTTGCCATGGAGTATTGTTTTGTTTATTGATTAATTGTTAAGTGATACACACATGTTTTATTTATTTAATAATTATTGAATTGGGGAAGACCTCAATTATAACTAATAAAATTCGTTACGTGCTAATTGGTATACTATTAACTTTGGCTTACGCAATCGACTTGTCGATGTATGTGGCTCATCTACCTTGCGAGATGAAAGTCCTAGTTAATGCATGCATTTGTTTACGCCTAGAATTGTTATTAGAGTTTATTGAAATAATTATGCATGTGGCTAATTGTTTTATATATGTTAAAGTGTTTAGTTATATGTTTATATGATTTGAGTGTGTTTATTTTTATTAAAATGCTTTTTGTTTATATATTGTTTTGACATGTTAGTAAGCAAAAGGGTTTTTGGAATAGAAAATTAAATTGACTAAATAATGGCGAAATTGATTTGTTATCTAAGAATTATTCTTGAACTTTTAATCGATTGATGCATTGCACTAAATGGTTAGAACGGCTCACCCACTAGAATAAACTATAAAGGGTATTTAAGAAGTGAGCAGTCTCCTTGAATGGATGTCTAAGGTTATGCCTCGGCTTACACGGTCCTCGCCCCGTGAGTTCGATTGGAGCTACCTAGTATAACCATTCTATGTACGAAGCATCTTAGTGCAAAGTTGTAAGCTTCTCAACGATCGATTAAAACTTTGTAGAATTCAATCTTAGCAATTAAAATCTATTGTAAGTTTTTCAAAAATATTATGTTATAAAGTTGTATCGTGCTTCTTTATACATAAGTTTGATTACACATCAAAATTGTACCCTTTAAATTTAAGTTTATGCCATCTAATGATATGAAACACTTGAAATTGTAATTTAGTTATGTGAGACCTTGATCTAGATTACAATAACAAGGTGAATTATTTTGTTGTGTGAGACCTCGACTTTATAATTTGCAGTTTCTAAATTAGACAACTTAATTAAGTTAGTTAGTGAGACCTATAACTTAAGGCATAAGATGGGATAAAACATGCTTACGTTTTGCATTAATTGTTTTGGCAAAATTGTAAATCCCATAATTTTTGGAATTGAAAACTTGTTTGTCAATTATCGTTTTTCAACGATTACCTATTCTATACTTTCACCACTAGCAGATCAACTGATGTGGTGAAACTATGATAATGAGGATCCAATATTCAAGGAAAATACTATGGTTAATATGAATATTGACCAAAGGGTATTTTATTTTCTTGAATGTTTACTTATCGAAAGTACTAACTTTTGAACTTTTATTTATGTAGAAATGGCTCAAGTGAATTCATCGCACTAGCCTCGCTGCTCAAATCTATGTTTGATCGAGAGAAATTGATTGTAGCGCAATTTCAATGATTGGTATCATAACTCGAATTTTCTTGAGGTTGCCAAAAGACTCAATTATTTGACCACGCCTTGTCCTCCCGAACTGCGGTGATGCTCTGCCAAGCACGAGTGCATGGCAACTGAGTATGACAAGTATAATGAGGTCGCTGCATTATGCTCGGGAGTATGAACTCAAGCTTGCAAAAGCAATTTGAGAATTACTTCCTAATCTCATCTTTGGAAGAATTGCAAAGGTTGTTTGAAAAGCCCGTGGATCAGAGTCAGTATGACTTGATTGATGCTCTTCATAGTTGCAAGCAAGGAGAAGGGAAACCATGGCCTAACGCCTAGAAATGATGAGTTACATGGACCGGTTAGGCGTTTGAACTATGTCTACCCTAATGACATACAAATTGGCACGATCAATGGATCCCTTAACAAGGAATTTGATGGTTTCGATGCATAATTATAATATGCATTGCACGGGAAGACGAATGAGGTACATGCAATGCTCATTGATTACTGAAAAAGGTTTGCCCAAGAAGGCCTCTACACTGCGGTTTGACCATCCATAAGGGTAGAATTTCTAAGCCTAATAAGCGCTAGCGAACAAGAAAGGAAAGGTAAGGGTAAAGGCGATAAGGAAAACAAGTTATGACTTATCGGCCAAGAACCCAAGTACCCTCCCAAAAGCATGAGAATCCGAAGAGGATCGTGCTTGTCATCCTGCACCGAGGTTGGACCTTTGGAAGAGGAATTGTCCACTGTACCTTGATGAGTTGCGCAATAAGAGGTATAAAATATCGCATCGTGGCGGTACTTGTACTCTTTTGATGATAGAATTATTTGCTTTTCCTCATAAAATAAATTCTGGGTATATGATTTGGATGTGGTATTCACATATGTAATACACTGCAGGACTTAGAGGAGCAAGGAAGCTTGCCTATGGATGACAATACACCGCACGTGGGTAATGGAGCACATGCGATCTTTGAAGCTATAGGCACGTTTGATTTAGTTTACCTTCGGGTTTAGTCTTGTCATTAAACGATTGTCATTACGCACCTTCCATTGTTGGGGTGTCATTTACATTTCCTTGTTAAAAGATATTGGTTTCGTTCATACATTTCACGATTATGGAATTTACATTTCTTTAAATAGTGTTTTTACTTTAATGTTATTCCGAAGAATGGTGTGTTTGAAATTGATTTGCATGATAATGTGATTGATAAAATAATTACATCTTTAGCATCAATAATAAAAGAATCAAAGGTGATTTGGATTCTTCATTTCTTTGGCATTGTAGACTTGCTCATATAGGCAAGAAAGCATGCAACAATTTGCAACACGATGGGCTTTGCAAGACATCAATGATGAATCATTTGATAAATGCGAATCTTGCATATCGGGAAGATGACCAAGAAACCTTTTACAAATAGTTTAGAAAGGGCTTATGATCTTCTTGGTGTGATACATGGCGTATGTGGACCACTAAGACATGTGTCAGAAAGGGTGCTAGCTACTTTAACCTTTCTCGATGATTTCGGTCGTTATGGTTATGTTTATTTACTTAAACATAAACATGAAGTCTTTGAAACATTTAAGGTTTTTAAGTGTGAAGTAGAATTGCAACTCACATAAAGTAGAATTGAAACATAAAGATTATCTAGCTGAGTGTGGTATAGTCCAGCAACTCACATCTCCATATACTCCACAATAAAATGGTGTATCAGAGAGAAGGAATCGTACATTGCTAGACATGGTTCGATCAATGTTTAATCTTACAACTCTTCCCTTATCCTTTTGGGATTATGCTTTGGAAACTGTTGTTCGCATATTAAATATGGTTCCAACTAAGAAGGTTGACAAGACTCCTTATGAAGTGTGGTATGGGAAACCTCCCAACTTGTCTTACTTAAAGGTCGGGGTTGTGAGGCGTTTGTTAAACGTGACTCTGTGATAAGCTGCAACAAAGATCCGTTAAGTGTGTCTTCGTAGGATACCCAAAGGAAACTATGGGTTACTACTTTTACTTTCCACCGAAACAAAGTAATTGTTGCTAGGTATGGAGACTTTCTTGAAAAGGATCTCATATCTCATGAATTCAGGTGGGAGAGTATATGATCCGGAAGATGATCAAGAAGATACAACACCTTCTCGAAAACACTAGCCAACCTCAAGTAGAACACGAAAGTCCAGGCGTTCCACGAGATTGAAGTGATTCCCATTCAGATCATGAGGGCTACGCGTGCACTGACGTCTATGTCTCAACGTAGAAGGCGAGGAAAATTTGTTGGGGATCTTGGTGAACTCGCTAACTATAAAGCTGCCATGATGAGTCCTGAAAAGGAAAAATGGCGAGTTGCAATGAATGGGGAAATGCAATCCATGAAAGAAAATGAAGTATGGATAGAGGTTGACTTACCTCCAAATGCTAAGGTAGTTGGAAGTAAGTGGCTCTTTAAGATAAAGACTGACATGGATGGCAATGCACACACCTATAAAGCTCGTCTTGTAGCCCAAGGGTATACTCAAACCTATGGGGTAGACTACGAGGAGACATTTTCTCCTGTAGCAGACATTAGAGCTATTAGGATTCTTATAGCCATAGCTGCGTACTATGACTATGAGATATGGCAAATGGATGTCAAAACTGCCTTCTTAAACGGTCGCCTAGATGAGGACATCTATATGGCGCGACAAGGGTTTGTGAATCCAAAGTTTCGAGCGTGTATGCAAACTTCAAAGATCCATTTATGGGTTGAAGCAAGCATCAAGGCAATGGAACAAGAAGTTTGATGAAGAAATCAAGAAATTTGGTTTCACTCAAAATCTTGATGAGCCATGTGTGTATCATAAAGCTAGTGGGAGTAATGTTATTTTCCTTGTCTTATATGTCGATGACATATTGATCATGGAAAAGACATTCCAAGTATGCAAGATGTAAAGTCTTATCTTGAGAGTGCTTTTCTATGAAGGACTTAGGGAAGCAACATTTATTCTGGGAATCAAGATCTACCGAGATAGATCAAGGCGATTAATTGGACTAAGCCAAAGTGCTTACATTGATAAAATATTGAAGAGATTCAAGATGCAAAATTCCAAGAAGGGATATTTGCCAATGCAAGTTGAACATGGCTTAAGTAATAAACTATGCTGCGTCAACACCGAAGAGGTGGCTTACATGAAGAAAGTTCCTTATGCTTGGTGTAGGATCTATCATGTATCTTGTGAGATGTACAAGGCCCGATGTGGCGTTTGCACGTAACATCACGGTCGGCATCAACAGAACCCGGTGTGAAACAATGGCAGTATTAAGAACATTCTTAAGTATCTAAGGGCTACTAAAGAAATGTTTCTAGTGTATGGAGGAAATCCAGATGCGAACTTGATGTTCTGAGTTTTTGCGATCGTCATTCCAAAGCGATAAAGATGATACGAAGTCTCAGACGGGTTATGTCTTTGTCATTAATGGAGGAGCGATTGTTGGAAGAGCAAGAAGCAAACAACGGTATGCGATGTCTATTCTGGTTGAGTACATAGCTTCGCTCGAGCTGCGATGGAAGTCGTTTGGATTAGGAAATTCATTTCGGGACTCGGAGTAATGCCCTCAATCGAATTACCTTTAAATGTGTATTGTGACAACTCACGCAATAACATTTGCCAATGAGCCTGGAGTCATGAAGGCGCGAGACATTTTCCTCGTCGATATCACTATGTTCGAGAACAAGTCGACATAGGTGAAATCAATCTACTCAAAGTTCATACGAGATGATAATCTAGCCGATCCCTTCTGAAGGCTTTGCCAAAAGAAAAACTTATCGACCATGTCGATGGGATAGGACTTCGTTTAGCTAGTAGTTTCATGCGGATCCGTGATTAGTATTTGGATAAAGGATGTTATGAACAAATTACTTTAATGAAATAAAATAGTTGTTTATGTTTATTTTTCATTTTCTTAATATTATATCCTATATTTGCATGTTTAATCCGTGAGTAACTTATGTTATTCTAAATAGTCCGTTGTCAATCAATGATGTGGGAATGTCATTCAATTAAGACAAATTTGAGTTTTGGTAGAATATACTTTTAAAGTATATTGATGCGTGGGACATACCAGATTCACATGATATTCAATGAATTGAATATAGGACTCATCCCAACTTTACATGATGATACTTTATGGATCTCTATTATTAAGTATATCATGAAGTGTTTATCCTCGACTTGAGATACGGATAAGCGATATGAATGTAGTGCATTTGTGTAAGATAGTCTAACGCTATCCGTGAATCGGTAGTTATAAGGGCTATTTTCTAAGTGTTGCAAAATTCATGAGTTATGTTTGTAGTCAAGAGAATTTGTTCCTTTGAATTTGTTTCAAAGCATAATACTATATTTGGGCCCTCGTAGGGTTGACAAGATGTTTGTATGGCCATACCCAAGATCTATCCGGAATACGCTCGGATGATTTGGTAATCTTGTTCAATCATATACAACGAGAAACAATATATTAACTTATGAAATGACTTGATCCATATTCATAGTTAATGTAGTATTAGTAACAAAAGGATAAGTAAAATGATGAATCATTAAATGGTTTTTTCCAGAGACCATACTCGATTCGATCCTGGGACGTTAGGCGTGAAAGCTAGACTAACCAATGTCATTACTATATTTAGTAATATCCAAGTGGGAGTCGAAAGGTTTTATGGATATTTAAATAATAGTATGTCCGGATTCGAACTCGAGACTTGAGATGCACACATTACGTATGAGAATTGATGTATATAATTAATATAAATAAAAGCGTTATTATTATTAATTATTAGTCACGAAATAAAACATAACTGATGAGTGCTTATTCACTCATCATTTTACCCATCTAAGCCCACAAAACGTCTAAAACAACGATATATAACCAATTATACTGCAGATATCCTTGGAATGTGTTTTTATGTATTTCAGGTACAAAGGATCGAAAACCAGGTAAAACGTGCAGAAATGAGCTTGGAATGGAAATCGTGCATTGCGGTCGAAGCCGGGAGTGGATTTTTTGCATCTTCAGAGCCCGGGACGCGTTTTTGGAGTGAGAGTGGGAAAACAAACTCGAAACCGAACCCTAAACCCATAATTATCTTTCTACCCTTTACCCGAACCCAAATTACCAATTCACCCATTTTTCATTAAAAACCATTATTTTTATTAAAAACATTATTTTATTTTATTTTATTTTTTATTTTTTATTTATTTTTAAAACCCATTTTTATTTACAACTATTTTTTTTATTTTATTTTAGTTAAAAACCATTTTATTTAAAACCATTTTATAAAAATTTAAAATACCTTTAAAACCTAAATACTACTTTTTACTTAAACCCTTTTATATTTTTTACTAAACCATATCAAAAATAAACCCATTCTAATCCCTTGAACCACCCAACCAACACCTATATGAACCTCTTCATCCCTTCTTTACCCAAAACAGATAACAACCAAACCCACTTCACAAAAGCCCGCCAAAACCTTTGGCGCCCAAAGCTCCTTGTCTTCTTCTTCCCATCACTCTCAACACCGATAACCAAGCTCACCTCAAGCCCCACATCCACATGGCTCACTTGCCATGTTGGCAATCCCAAGGACCTCATTGGACATCAAGAATCCACGGCTTAGATGCATCCCTTTGTGCCCAAGTTCGAATGAAAGGCTGAGATGAAGCAAGAGAAAGCACAAGATGCTCGATCCTCTCATTTGTCTCACACAGAAAGCACAAGCAGCAGTGGACTTGAAGACCCCTAGTTTAGTATAAATAGGAGTGTGTTAGTTTGTAAAAATTTGGTCTAGAATTTTTTTAAGTTCTAGTCCCACTTTAATTTTATTGTAATTTACAATCCTTGTACCCTTTAATTTTCAATGCAATTTCAGTTTCAGTTTTTGAATTCCATTTTAGTTTATAGTCTGTTTCATGTTCTTAAATTTTGTGTTTTGGTAGTTCCAAAATGTTTGCTTAAGTAGTTCAAATTCATTTTGAGTTTCGAAAAGTCAAATCGCTTTTTTAAAGTCTCAAACAAACTTTCTTTGAAAGCAGTTTCATGGTGCCTACAGAAAGGTGTTTGGTCGGCATAGTTTGTGGGTCAAAGCAATTTTGACCCATTTTGGGTCTCCAAGTAGTTATAGTTAGAGGTTAGTTCAATTTATTTTAGCATTCCAAGTAGTGTTTTATTGCAAAGAATCCTGTTAGAGTAGTATGCAAAGAAAAAGATTTTTCTTTTTTTTCTGAATTGCTGTTACAACAGTCCACCATACACCCTTTTCAATATTAGTTTTAAGATAGGTAGAAATAGGATTAAGGGTTGATTTTTGTTGCATCAGTAGTTAGTAGTATAGACTTAATATTTTTTTAGCTTAATTTGCACAATAGAGTTTGTTTAGTTCCTTATTTCTGCCTCTCAAGCCACCCCTTCATGCCTTTATTTTCTATCACAGTCCATAAGTGTCCCCATACCGGCCTTTTGCAGCTTCCTTTTAGGTTTGTTAGAAGCTCCATATTAGTTGCAATTTTGTTTTTTTAGGTATCTTGTAGTATTGTCTTTAGCTATTTTGAGTTGTTTGGTGATTTGGTGCTCATTTACATGCTTATCTCTAAGCACAAAAGTAGCCATTTGGCCTATTTTAGTATAGTTAGCGTAGCAGCAGTATAGAGGCATTTAAAGTGCTTATTTGCTTTTTCTCTCCTTAGTTATGACTTAATTGAGTCTCCCTTTAATGCTTTTATTTAGTTAGATTAGGTAGCTTGTTAGGTTTAGCTTATTTAGAAGTATATTGTAGCTTATCTTGTGCCTTTAGTTAGCTTTTAAACCAAACAGTCCATTCATTTTTTTTTACCAAGCCTGCTGCAACATGCCGTTTACAGCTAATATATTTAAGCTTTTCTAAGTTAAGGTTTTGATAAAAAGCCTTAATAGTACTTATTTTATTGTGTAAAAGAAAAAATCAAAAAAAATTGTGTTTTACAAAAAGGAAGGAAACAAGGTTCGAACCTGTGACCTGATCCACAACCCACACGCACAAACAAACACCCTTTTCCATCTGCTCTAGAGTGCTTTTTATTTTTAAGTTTGCACTATTTAATATTTAAGTAGCATTATAGTTTTTTAGCTTATTTGCTTATTAGATTATTAACTGCTTATCCACATGATCCATTGCACCCATTTTATTTTTCATAGGTCCATTAGATTATCAAGTATTTTTACAAAAAAATTCAGATTTTTCCGAAATCATTTAGTATTTTTAATTAGCTAATTAGTTAACATTAGTAATTAATTCGTAATAAATAAAATAAAAGTCAGAAAAATACCCGGCTTTTTCCTAAAATTATTTTTAGTCATTTAGAGTGTAGGAAAATTGGTTTCGCACCCGTAGCTTGTAAATTGCAAAATTTTCACTTTCTAGGCTTAGTGCGTTCCCGATTTTCGCGTTTTTTAGTTTTAGCATTTTAGGAAGTAGTTTAGCATCGTTTTATTGTTTCTTATGCTTAATATTAGTTAATTTAGTCATTTACTTTGTTTTCGTGCCTTATTTACGTTCCCGTGTTTTAATTTTTAGAAACCGTAATCAAAACATAAAATCCCGATCCATTCAAGCATTTTAATAACAAACCTCAAACGTCACCGTCAATTCACACCTCGTTGGGAAACGACCCGGGTAACACTTGCCCGGTATCACTTATCGAGTATTGATTCGCGCAAAACCGTCAAGTCGTAACAGACTTAAAACAGCTTCAACACGAAATCAATGAAGATCTGAGGAGTGTAGGGTCTCCCCGGGTCGTTATGTCCCAGCGAGCTATGCAATGAATTATCAGACGTTTAGTGATCGAGGAGTTTGAATGGGAAAAGAATATGGGAATGATTATAACTAAAGAAAAAGCCAACAAATTAAAACGGCTTAAATGCAAATTAAAGAAAATTAAAAAGATAAAACCTATTAAATAAACGCTATCACTATATTTAAATTGATGAACGTTTAAAACCTAAAACGTACGTTTAATTTAAAAACTACGTAACGTACAAAATAAAACGTGAAATCTAAGAAATAAAAGTCCTAAAAATATGAAAAATACATTTTTACAATCCTAATTATATAAGAAAATTATAGAAAAGGAAAATTATTTTTATAACTATATAATTAATTATTATTAATTAAAAACTAATTTAAACTATTTAATAATACTCTAAAATAAAAGAAAATATGAAATAAGACTAGAAAAATAAAATTAAGATTTAGAAAAATCTAAAATATGATAAAACTAATTTTAAAACAGAAAATATATTTTTTAGACTTTTTTTATATATTTATTATTAATTTAAAACTATTTAAAACTAATTAAAATGCTAGAAAATACAAATTTAACTAAGAAAAATCTAGAAAATACTTTTTGCCTTTTATATTTATCTTAACTTAAGAAAATTGAAAATTATTTTTGAAGCTTTTCTTAATTTTTGTATTAAAACTAATTAAAATGATTAAAAACTAATTTAAATTGAGAAAATAGCAAAACTACTTGGAAAAATCTGAAAATTTCAGGAAAAGTCTACAATAATACTAGGAATATAAGAAAATGGAAAAACAAGCACTTATGTGGAGAAATTAAGGCGCTATGGAAAGTGCTTATGAATAAGCACTTTGATAAGCTAAAAGCTCACCAAAGACACCAACTGCTTACAGAAGCCTTATTATGCTAAAAGAACTAGAATGAAACAGGTAACAACAATCTGAAACCTCTGATGAGCAAGATTGACCAGATTTGATACTTGAACTAACAAGCTAAATCATGTTCTGAGGTACCAAGTTTAGACCAAGGCACAAGCTTAAATATAAGCTCAAACTGAAAACTACTAATTGGAACTTGTAAAGGACCTGGGTGAGATCAATTGTACCAAAAATCAGATTATGATGAGCTCTTATGAGCTCTGTACACTTCTTGCAAAGCGAGAAAACTCTCGGTGTTAAGCGAGTTTGGAGCGAGGCATTTGGGCTTGAAAGATGAGCTTGTTTGAAGCTTGTAAAAATTTGGTAAAATTCAACTAAAATGCTAATAAGTAATGGACCGGATGAAGTTTTAGATTACCAAATTTCACTAAAAATGGCTAAAAGCTGAAGCCATGAAAATTCCTTCCTTTGGCTCAAAACCGAGATTTGGCTATTTTGACTTTCTAAACAAACCGAAAAATTGACTTTATCCAACTTTGATTCAAAGCTTTTGGTGAGCTTGATGTTATATGATGAAAGGAAACTAATGCAAAGTAAATCTAGGTATTTTGAACACAAAACTAGCTTTTGAGTAATCAAAATCCAACGGATCGACAAGTAGATGATTTTTGAGAGTTTTGACTTTTATGGTTTTGAGACCTAAACTAGGATTAATATGAGCTCAAATGAACTACTCAAGCAACAAACAACCAAAGTTTCACATCGATTAAGCCTATTAGACAGATTATTGAGAACCAAACACCCCTATAATTGACTGTTGTGAAGATTAAAAGAGACAAACACTTCTCAAACTTGAATCAATGATCAAACTACATGCACTTAACCTAATTACAACTTTTAAAACAGAAATGAACCAGTTTTAACTACAAATACTTAGTATGCATAAAAAACTTGAAAATGACTTACAAGAGTCCAAAGCTGCTATAGCTTGCAACCATGAACCATGAACCATGAACCACTAATCTATTTAATATCACCCCAAATGAATCTAAAACAACCCAATTCACCTCTGCATCAACCCATTTCCATCTGCATTCCCATTTTTGACCCTGTTTGACTTTTGTTGACCAAGGATCATAATGAGTGAAAACTTGAATGTGAGCTTGTAATAGGCTTTCACAAGCTCATTTGAGCTTATTGAAGCTGATAGATGAGATTTATAAAGCTTTTAAATGAGATTTTAACTTTGGAAATTTCAACAGTGATGCAAATATATGAAAACAGATAAAAACTTGAAATCAATGATTAAAACTTGGTAATACTGCAAATACAACTTGATTTTAACATTTGTAAACACAAAATTACAGTTTTGAAATTAAATTAATACATTAAAGATAAAAACGACATAGGGAAATTTAAAACTAATAATCTACTACTTTATTTGCTCCCTTCCTCTGTCTTTTATATTCCAAAGCTACTATCTCTCTCTTCTGAATCTTTCCCACCATTCTAAGCCATTGGATGACCTTGAATTAATCTCCACCATTCAAATCAGATTTTGGCGCCAAAATGGTTGTCTGCCAATTGAGGGTTGAGTGAGAGGGGGGGTGCAATTAATGAGTCTTGGAGGGTAGTTGTGGAGTGGGGAACATGGTGGAGTGGAGATTGAGGAGGGGGGATGGGATAGTAGCCTGTTGCAGGAAGCAGTTGGGGGAAGAAGACTTTTGGCGGGTATGAGAGTTTTGACCAGAGATTTTGACCACAGGTTATTAATAGATGGGGGTTCACAATTCATATGACAGGGGGTCCAAAATACTAGGCAGGCCAAATGAGGTTTAAGGGTTTTAAATTGGAGGGACTAAATGTGTCAATTCGAAACTCCAAGGACTTAGGGTCGCCAATTCGTAAAAGTTATTCCAAGGGACCTGGTGACAACCTTCAAAGTATAAGGACCAAAATTACCATTTTGCAATTTTCCAGGCCATTTCGCCAATTTTGAAACTTGAAGGACCATTTTGTAATTTTCTCAAACTTTTCATATTTTTCACCAAAGGACTTAATTTGACAACTTTTGATTTTAAAAGGACCTTTGGTGACTTTACTTTTGAAATTATGTGCTGTGGACTGCTTTTTGACAACTTTTGAAACTTGGGGACTAAAACTTTAATTTTGCAAATTTGATATGTTTTTCATCCGATTTTGATATTTTGCATTTAAAACTCATAAAACACCGATTTGTGATATTTTGATCATTTTGATGTGTTTCGAGTGTTTTCAGATGAATTTGCAGTTTATTTTGTACAAAAATGATGAGTATTTAGACACTCATCAAGTATTATCGGGTTTTGCGTGTCAACCTTTTTCCTAAAACGGTTGATTTGTAATTCTCTCGCGCTTATTTCGTATTTGATACTTTTATATAACAAATTGACTCATCAAAATTTGGCGCCGCTGCCGGGGAGGTTGTGTTGCGACAATATCGTTATGGTTTGACGATTAGTGACTTGAAGATCCTTCCTCGTAAAGTTATTTGCTTTCCAAAAAACCCCAAAAACCCAAAAATATTTCCCTTTTCAAAATTTATTTTCCCTTTTATGTTTTTTATTTATCAAAACCCAAAAACAATCTTCTTTATTCCTCTTATCCGTATAATTCTATTTCTCTTACCATCTTTTGCCGTTTAATTCTATCCTTCGTATCCTCTCGACCATTTGATTCTATTTCTTTAACCCTCTATAAGTTTAATTCTCATGGCGACGCCGATTATCGTCGTTGTTTTCACCATAAAGGCCGTATGGAAGAGGATCACTTTATTGTCTCAATCACGATTGTATATGTGCGGTGTGGAAGAGTCGGTGCAAGGAAATATTGCTATTGGTGCAATTATCCGATAAAACTCTCTCGATTCTCCAAGTTTTTCCGACCTCCCACCTCAACCCGAGATTTGTTCTCTTGTTTCTAAGCCTAAACCGTCTAGATTTGATCAAAATCTTTCGCGATTCTGGTTAAGAAAAGAACAAGAACCGAGACCAAAACGAAGTGGTGGAAATTGCTAGCTCGAGAGCACACCACTTGCCCCACCTCCGGAATCTTCGAAACCTTTTTCTAACGAAATCGTGAACATGATTGAAAACTTCTTAAATGAACTTCGTCAAGATTCAACTTCGGGAAATACAAATACGACTTGTGATTTTGTTGAGCCCTCGATCCCTATTCCCGAGCCCGAGATATCTTCTTTCGATCAAGATTATTGCTACGGTTGTGGAGACGTGTTACCGAAAGGTTTTCGTTGTTTCAAATGTATGTGCAAGTGGTGTGGAAATTATCTTACTAATGGATTTTGTTCGATTTGTGCCGAGAATTCATTCACTTGTGATTCTAATCCAAATCCTTTCAATTATCCTCAAAACGATTTCAACTACCCTCAACAGAATTCATACGAACCACAACCGTACTATCAAGATTTCAATGATCCTTCATTTCAGAATTTATCTCCACAAATTCCTTATTGTGCAAATTGTGGGGGTCCTCATTATGATTACCAATGTCAATCATGGAATCAAAATTACTATGGACCTGATCCTTGTTATAACACTTCTTGTTTTGACAATTTCCAACCCCCACAATTTTCCGTCATTGAACAATTTCCCGTCATTGATCAACATCCTCGTGAGAAAAGTATGCTAGAAGAACTTGCCAAAGACCGAACGTCTCGCAACGAAAAATCTATGCTAGAATTACTTGAAGAAGAAGAACGAGCCGCTAAGATTCAAAAATGTCTTGAAGAAATACGAATCGAGGAACGAGCACTTGCAAGACGTGCCCGATGGCTCGCGACTTACATTGACGATGAAGATGATGAGGATTCCATTCAGATGAAGGAATATTATGAAAGTTTGTCGGCCGAAACCACACCCGAAGAGCCCGTTAACTCTCTAAGTATGGGGGATGAGCATCTTAGCACCATTCCGGAAACGGAATCATCTTGTGTTGAGAACCTTGTCCCAACCCCAGTGAGTGCGATGGCGTCTCGATATGATGTGTGATGAGCCGGTTGATGATGATTCTTCTCCCCCCCTAATGATTCGCTGAGATGATCTCCGATTCGAAAATGACTTTACGCCGCTTGACGATTCCTTATCGTGTAGAGACATCGAGTATGTTGAGGAAGATCCTTCCGAGCTCGTCGACAGAAGAAGTGAGAGATTTTGAACCTGAAGAACGAGAAATCGACACTGATTTTGATTCGGATGATGAAGATATTCTTGTTGTGTCCGAGGAACCTTTCACTATGGCATTCACTAATCCTCTGTTTGACTTAGATTCTGAATTCACTCAAATTTCAGATAACCCAATCTTTGACATTCAGAATGAGGATAGTGACTCTTACTTTGAAAACCCCATTACCTCTTTACCCGAGCTCGAGGATTCCACATCTGAAGAAAAGAATAGTGGCAATCCCACTTCGACTTTAGACCTTCTCGAGGAGTTCGTCGATGAACTCGCTCTCTTTGATCCATCTCCACGGGGAGATGATGATGCTCACTTCGATTTTGAAGCCGACCTTATTGAATTGGAAAATCTTCTATACAATAGGTCTTCGGATAATTCGTCAAGTGACACTCTTATAGAAGAGGTCGACTTTCTTTCACGGATGACTCGATACCTCCGGTTTTGAGAGGATTAGTATGGCTTAGATCCATCATCCACCCGTCCTCCCGCTAAACCGCGGATGATGGAATCTCTTCTAAGCCCGATACGGATGTTCTCATTGCTACAGTGGTGGATAAGATTGTTGAACATTCGCTCAATGTTCCTCAATCTAATCTTTTGCCCACCCAACCCACCCGTTGTCAAAAATTTGACACTCTCCTTTCTTATCCCGTCTCTTCTCCATGTCTTAACTCCTACGGGAGTGAAGATACCATCTTTGACCCCGGCATTTCTCATTCTCTTGAGCCGGTTATATCTCATCGGAGTGGAACTTTCAGCACATTCAATGTTTATCCAAACCATTTGAATGAAAGTCCGATGGTGATCTTCTCTTCCACTTGCTCCCCCATGGACCAATGAATTCGGGGTCGAGTCAAGCTAGCGACTCGGTTAACAAAACAAGAGCATTTCATGGGTGTCCACCCATGTTTCGACTTCTTTCTATTTCCTAACACTAAGTGGGGAAACCCCACCGATGTTTGCTTGTTATGTGTTTGCTCTCTGTTTCGAGATTCCGTAGATCGTGATGATTGATGCTTTGTTTTCAATCCATTAGCCAATATCCGATCTTTTGCTAACGATTATCTAGGGATATCTTTTAAAATCCTTTATGTGAAAAAGATTTCGCCCACACTTGGCTAGTAGTATTACCTTTTCCGTTCTACGGTTTGACTACGGTAGTACTTTGAATATTGAGGGCAATATTCAATTATAAGTGTGGGGGGGAATTCTAGCAAATTTTGATCACATATGTACCTTCTAGTACCCTAGCACCCCGTTTTGACCAAAAATTTTAAAATTTTATCGTTTTAAGTCAAGTAATTACATTTAAAAGAAGTGCTTTGCACAAAAATAAAGCGTTAATGCTTGGTGTTAATGGTAGTTTAGTCTTGATTCGGCTAGAACAAGGGAATCCCACTGCTAGAGTGTTGATCTAGTTGCTCTCTTAACATTTAGGCTAAGGTTTTACGCGTTGTGCAAATGAAAATGCTAAGCGTGGAGTAGTTGGTTCTCTTTAGAGCTTATATAAGTAATCTATGGCTTTTTCTCCCGAAGCTAACTAATTGGACTTAAATACGTGTTCATTGTCAAACTTTGAACATTCAAATCGTCTTGTTACAATAAAAGTTTTAAGCAAAATTGATTTAGAGTCCGAGTTCAACTTTTATTTAAATTTCGAGAAAGCATACTTTCTTATAATCGAATAATGTTGCAAAATGAAAGTATCGTAAAAGTGCTTGAATGATGCAAAAGTTGCAAGTTTAAAGTTCAAGTCAAAAGTGACCCAAAAAAAAAAAAGTGAAAAATGAAAAATGAGAAAAGTGAAAAAAAAAAAAAAAAAAAAAAAATTGAAAAATTAAAAAAAATGAGTTGCGTGAATAAAAGCATTATGTTGCTTATGAATAAATGTGCGAAACTTGCTTTTCTTAAATTTAAATCGGAAGTTGAACTCAGATTCGTCAAAGTTGTCTAAAAGTTTGTGATAATTTGAAATCCTTGATTTCAAAGACCCCAAGTCGATACTATTCTCAAAGGTGAAAACCTAGCCTCGTTAAAAGGACAAGCTGAGAAGAAAGTCGCAACATGGAGTGATCTCACCTTTGAATTTCGAATTTTTAAATTATTGTCGGTTGTAATCCATTTAGGTTTAGTTTTAACTTAACGGTAGCTTCGTAAATCTTTGGAATCGAATTCCCGCTGATTCTGGTACTATTCTCAAGGGTGAAAACCTAGCCTCCTTAAAAGGACAAGCTGAGAAGAAAGCCGCTACATGGAAAAGGCTCTTTCGATCCTTAGGCTTTCATCGTTTCCGGTGAGTTAGTACTTTAGTTAAGTGGATAACAACCATAACAAATGTCGATTTCAATGGTCAAACTTTTGAAAATGAGCACACGAACTTAAATTTTATAAATTGTGGGAGTGAAAAGTTAAGTCTCGACTTACATAGATTATTGATATAAGTAGTGTTAGCATTTTACAAAAACGTTTGCACAATAAGTTTAAGCTTGGTTTGAGAGTATCAAAAAGAGGATGACGATTACAATTCCCCGGAGACACCCATTTTGCGTGAATCCCGTTCCGTGATGCCATGTTTTGATAATCAAGCATTTTATTTATTTACGTTCAAGTTTAAATTTCTCGTAGTTGAATAAAAAATCGAAACGGGGTATTCTTGGTATTTTTTTTATCCTTTCATTACTTCATATGATTGGATTGCTAGGGACTAGCAATTGATAGTGTGGGGATTTGATGAGTGCTTATTCACTCATCATTTTACCCATCTAAGCCCACAAAACGTCTAAAACACCGATATATAACCAATTATCTGCAGATATCCTTGGAATGTGTTTTATGTATTTCGTGTACAAAGGATCGAAAAATGGTAAAACGTGCGTAAATGAGCTTGGAATGGAAATCGTGCATTGCGGTCGGCCGGAGTGGATTTTTGCATCTTGAGCCCGGACGCGCTTTTGGAGTGAGAGTGGGAAAACAAACTCAAACCGAACCTAAACCCATAATTATCTTTCTACCCTTTACCCGAACCCAAATTACCAATTCACCCATTTTCATTAAAAACCATTATTTTTATTAAAAACATTATTTTATTTTATTTTATTTTATTTTATTTTATTTTTTAATTTTTATTTATTTTTAAAACCCATTTTATTTACAACTATTTTTTTATTTTATTTTAGTTAAAACCATTTTATTTAAAACCATTTTATAAAATTTAAAATACCTTTAAAACCTAAATACTACTTTTTACTTAAACCCTTTTATATTTTTTACTAAACCATATCAAAAATAAACCCATTCTAATCCCTTGAACCACCCAACCAACACCTATATGAACCTCTTCATCCCTTCTTTACCCAAAACAGATAACAACCAAACCCAGCTTCACAAAAGCCCGCCAAAACCTTTGGCGCCCAAAGCTCCTTGTCTTCTTCTTCCCCATCACTCTCAACACTGATAACCAAGCTCACCTCAAGCCCCACATCCCACATGGCTCACTTGCCATGTTGGCAATCCCCAAGGACCTCATTGGACATCAAGAATCCACGGCTTAGATGCATCCCTTTGTGCCCAAGTTCAAATGAAAGGTCGAGATGAAGCAAGAGAAAGCACAAGATGCTCGATCCTCTCATTTGTCTCACATGAAGCACAAGCGTGAAGTGGACTTGAAGACCCCTAGTTTAGTGTAAATAGGAGTGTTAGTTTGTAAAATTTGGTCTAGAATTTTTTTTAAGTTTTAGTCCCACTTTAATTTTATTGTAATTTACAATCCTTGTACCCTTTAATTTTCAATGCAATTTCAGTTTCAGTTTTTGAATTCCATTTTAGTTTATGGTCTGTTTCATGTTCTTAAATTTTGTGTTTTGGTAGTTCCAAAATGTTTGCTTAAGTAGTTCAAATTCATTTTGAGTTTCTGAAAAGTGCAAATCAGTTTTTTTAAAGTCTCAAACAAACTTTCTTTTGAAAACAGTTTCATGGTCCGCCCTGAAAGGGGTGTTTGGGTCAGCATAGTTTGTGGGTCAAAAGCAATTTTTGACCCATTTTGGGTCTCCAAGTAGTTATAGTTAGAGGTTGGTTCAATTTATTTTAGCATTCCAAGTAGTGTTTTATTGCAAAGAATCCTGTTAGAGTAGTATGCAAAGAAAAAGATTTTTTTTTTTTTTTTTTTTTTCGAATTGCTGTTACAACAGCCCACCATACACCCATTTCAATATTAGTTTTAAGATAAGTAGAAATAGGATTAAGGGTTGATTTTTGTTGCATCAGTAGTTAGTAGTATAGACTTAATATTTTTTTTAGCTTAATTTGCACTATAGAGTTTGTTTAGTTCCTTATTTCTGCCTCTCAAACCACCCCTTCATGCCTTTATTTTCTGTCACAGTCCATAAGTGTCCCCATACCGGCCTTTTGCAGCTTCCTTTTAGGTTTGTTAGAAGCTCCATATTAGTTGAAATTTTGTTTTTTAGGTATCTTGTAGTATTGTCTTTAGCTATTTTGAGTTGTTTGGTGATTTGGTGCTCATTTACATGCTTATCTCTAAGCACAAAAGTAGCCCTTTGGCCTGTTTAGTATAGTTAGCGTGAAAAGCAGTATAGAGGCATTTAAAGTGCTTATTTGCTTTTCTCTCCTTAGTTATGACTTAATTGAGTCTCCCTTTAATGCTTTTATTTAGTTAGATTAGGTAGCCTGTTAGGTTTAGCTTATTTAGAAGTATATTGTAGCTTATCTTGTACCTTTAGTTAGCTTTTAAACCAAACAGTCCATTCATTTTTTTTTACCAAGCCTGCTGCAACATGCCGTTTACAGCTAATATATTTAAGCTTTTCTAAGTTAAGGTTTTGATAAAAAGCCTTAATAGTACTTATTTTATTGTGTAAAAGAAAAAATCAACAAAAATTGTGTTTTACAAAAAGGAAGGAAACAAGGTTCGAACCTGTGACCTGATCCACAACCCACACGCACAAACAAACACCCTTTTCCATCTGCTCTAGAGTGCTTTTTATTTTTAAGTTTGCACTATTTATTATTTAAGTAGCATTCTAGTGTTTTAGCTTATTTGCTTATTAGATTATTAACTGCTTATCCACATGATCCATTGCACCCATTTTATTTTTCATAGGTCCATTAGATTATCAAGTATTTTTACAAAAAATTTCAGATTTTTCCAAAATCATTTAGTATTTTTAATTAGTTAATTAGTTAAAATTAGTAATTAATTCGTAATAAATAAAATAAAAGTCAGAAAAATACCCGGCTTTTTCCTAAAATTATTTTAGTCATTTAGAGTGTAGGAAAATTGGTTTCGCACCCGTAGCTTGTAAATTGCAAAATTTTCACTTTCTAGGCTTAGTGCGTTCCCGATTTTCGCGTTTTTTAGTTTTAGCATTATAGGAAGTAGTTTAGCATCGTTTTATTGTTTCTTATGCTTAATATTAGTTAATTTAGTCATTTACTTTGTTTTCGTGCCTTATTTACGTTCCCGTGTTTTAATTTTTAGAAACCGTAATCAAAACATAAAATCCCGATCCATTCAAGCATTTTAATAACAAACCTCAAACGTCACCGTCAATTCACACCTAGTTGGGAAACGACCCGGGTAACACTTGCCCGGTATCACTTATCGAGTACTCGCGGGTTTTGCGTGTCAACCTTTTTCCTAAAACGGTTGATTTGTAATTCTCTCGCGCTTATTTCGTATTTGATACTTTTATATAACAAATTGACTCATCAATAACGCTAGTTAAATAATTAACGGGGTTTGGTTAACGGTCGTTAAATATTAACTAGAAGGACTAGAGATGAAATTACAAGTCGGGAAAGTTCTAGAATCCCCTTTGGGGCTTTGGCCGATCGGTTAGGGTGTTCCCAAACCCAAACCCACTCAAACTTGTACTCCAAGCTATGTCAACTATAAATACAAATCAATGTATTCATTATTGACTAACCTTGGATCACTTTGATAACCTAATTTCTCTCCTTCTCCTCTCTTTCTTGTGTGGCCGGTCGAATATCCCAAACCCCAAGGGTTTCGATTTGCTTAACTCAAGATTAAGTATTTGGTTTTATTTGTGATACAAGAAACTAGCTTTTCACATCAAATCGCTATTAGTACGTGTGTACAAGAACGAAGGACAAGCACGCTTGAGCTTGTGAATCTTGGTGGTCGATTTCTTTGTTGGGTCGATTTGTATAAACCCTAATTTAGGGTTTTGGGTTTTTGGTTCTTGTTAAATCAACGTTTGATTCTTGAATTGCTAAAAGGTACGCACTTTCTTGTTTGGTTAATTATTTACATATATTATTCCTATTTACTTCCGCTGCATGCTTTGATAATGTTATTTGATTTATATATAATTGTTATGAGTATTAAATTCCAACAGTTCTAGCGATGAAAACTATAAAATTTGACACTAGGGTAAAAGTTTATTAATGAAAATGTGTGTCAGCTGGTAGTATCTTGAAAATGCAAAAACAAAAGCAAGTTTTGGCGGTGATACTATCTTTTTTTCAAAATTTAGTAATGCAAGCGTTTAAAACAACATTTTTGATTAAGAATTGCTCAAGGTCCGAGAACCGACGGAAGCTTTGAAGCTAGTGATAGCTTGGAAGCCAGTGGGGCTAGGGAGACAAGCATGTAGGTAATGTGGTTCTCGGTTTCTATAGATTGGGTTAGCTCCAGATACACTAAAGCTTTCAGACCTATAAAAATACCATATTCATTGGAAAGTCTTTGCGAATAGATGTCTATAGTGAACGAAAGTCTTATCGAGAAGTTGCGACGTTATTTGTATAGTGTATGCAAGCTAAGTAGGTAAAGGTGTGTTCACTGAAAATCAAACTTTTGTCGTAAATAAGGGAGGACGGAGTGGGTAGCGGGTACCCAATCGAGTTCAACTACTCGAGCGGGTACGCCGCCCCGTGTACATCGAGTATGGGCATCGGGTAAGAAATTCGAGCTAGGAACCCGCGTTTGAACGTTGGAAAAGTATACGTTGGGTTGGTGTGTAACGTTAATAAACGGCTACATTTAGCCAAAAAAAAAAAAAATCCTATTTAACACCTAAACTTGCACTCATTTTTCAAAATAAAAACACACAACACAAATAACAACACACACTAATTTTTCAAAAACACCGAACTATAGATCCAAGGAGAGGTAACAAAACTTTCACCTCGCGTCTAGGTCGGTCTCAACGCCAAGAAGCAAGCCGCATCCTCCTCGTCGATCTCAAGCGTTGCGGATGAAATCAACGCCTACACACAAAAGAAGACACAATATTTGGAAGAAAAACGCGAGATAGCGAAACAATTGTTGGCTACACAACTCGAGGGGTCGAAGTTCAAGAATACACAACGGGAGTTGAAGTTTTTTTTGGAGCCGCATGATCACATTCGCGATCCCGCTATGTTGGAATTAGTTCATGCCCAGAAACGTGAACTTGCGGCCAAACACGGATGGGCTTGCAATTTTTAAATTGTAGTTTCAACTTATGTAATGTTTTTTTTTTTAAGTTGTAGTTTCAATTTTTAAGTTGTAGTTTTTTTAAGTATTATGTAATGTTTTATTTTTAATGAAATGGTATGTTTTTATTTTAAATATTGTATGTGATTTTATGTATTTAAAAAAAAATGGAATTCGGGTACTAGGGTACCACTCCCTCCACGTAGGCTAGTGTTAGGGTAGTATTGGGGTAGTTTCGA
This sequence comes from Chrysanthemum lavandulifolium, assembly GCA_022545495.1. Classification (NCBI taxonomy): domain Eukaryota; kingdom Viridiplantae; phylum Streptophyta; class Magnoliopsida; order Asterales; family Asteraceae; genus Chrysanthemum; species Chrysanthemum lavandulifolium. The sequence continues at coordinate 98,203,145 of CM040239.1, forward strand.
GTTGGAAGGTTTTTATTGGATAGAGGTGAAGTGGCACCCCCAGGGTATTAGGGTATTAGGCAACCACTCCCACATGCCTAAGAGGGGAAGGTGTGGGCTCGTTATCACAACTCGCCGTCCGACGTGGAGTCTCGCCGAGGGCCGCCGCCACACCGAGGTGGCTCGCCGTGATCCGCCGTGGGACTTGAAATCGTCGGGACAACGAGAGGGGATTCTGACACAAAAGCCGAAACGTATATATTTCTTTTTCCCTCTTATTTTATTTGTGTTATTAGTGTGTGTTTGTATTGTTGTGTGTGTTTGTAGTGTGTGTTTGTAGTGTGTGTGTTAGTATGTGTGTGTGCAGGAAAAATGAAGAAGACAATCTTTTTTTTTTTTTTTTTGGACTAGACTTGGAACTGGGTTTGGGTGAATTGGGTGGTATGTTTTCATTTTAAACACGACCTCTTTGTATTATATATATATATATATATATATATATATATATATATATATATATATATATATATATATATATATATATATATATATATATATATATATATATATATATATATATATATATATATATATATATATAGGGAGGTTAATGTGAGATCAAGCTTAAAGTTGTAAAAATAAGATCAAATCTAAAAACCACTAAAACATTTATAAATAACAATTTTAGCAATCATACACAAAAAAGTAATATTTTAATACAAATAACATTTTAGCAACTAATAACCAAATGATACATGAGTTTGGATTAGTGATACATCGATACACATTACACAAATAAATATTCCAAAACACGACACACATACAAAACACGATACACATTAAACTACTAATCAAAGTGTATCACCTAGGTTTCAGAATTTTAAAAAGAAATCTATCGAAACTTTAACAATTTTAGTTGTAGTAAATAAAAAAATATTTTTATTGTAAGGAGAGTATCTCTTGTCAAATTTTAGTTCGATCTCATTTTAACAACTTTAAGTATGATCTTATTTGATCTAGATTCTATATATATATATATATATATATATATTTATAACTTTTTAAATATTTTGCTTTGTATTTTATTTTAATAAATGAATTTAGTTTATTTGAAAATTGAATAAAAAATAAAGTGGTAGTGGTGGGGCCCAAATGAAGAGGTTGATGTTTTTATGAGTGAGGAGGGTTTGTTGTGGTTAGTTGTGGGAAAATTGAATGCGATGTGGCTACCGAGGTGGTGGCGACGAAGTGAAACCTTGTTATGACACCTTCCCCCAAGTGTTCATGTGGAGAAAGTGTAGTTAAGAGAGTGGGTGTTCAAACTCGTAAGGTTTCGACATATGTACTTTGAAGATGGCGCCTACATGGCATTATCGGTTGGTCTTCGACATTGGAAGGAATATTAGGCATGCGGGTATAAAATTATGTACGAATGGGTTGTAAAACATGTCGGAGATATTCACATGTTGAATAAATGCTTATCTATTGTTGGAAAAATTTAGTACACTTGTAGGATTGATTCACACCTGGTTTTGGGTTAAGAGGTACGGAGTGTACACTCATGAGGTCCCTGAACACCCTGACTCGACTCAATAGTGGTTTGTACTACTAGTGTATTGGTTACTACTGATAATGTAGTAACTGATAGTTTCTACTGGTAGTATTATGGTTCCTGCTGCTAGTGTAATGGTTCGTGCTGATGGTTCCTGCCGGTAGTGTATGGTTCCTGCTGCTAGTGTAATAGTTCCTCACCGGTAGTGTTGCGATGATAAATTTGTAACGACTTTGACTCATTCAATTGGTCATTATGGACCGCTTTATGACCACGCTTAATTGGTCATGTAACCACTATTTTTATGATTATGGAGGTTTATTATGGGTGATTAATTGGCCGTTAATCACACATAATGTCCATTGATTAGTGTTGAGTGTTCTCTACTATAAATAGAGATTGCCATCTTCAACTTGAAGACACACTGAAACATACAATACCAGGAGAAACAAACTAAAAGCATAAAACACTTGAAAGCAAAGGGTTATTGATTTGTGCCTGATTCAATAACATATGTTAATACAAATAAGCCGTAAAAACGTTTATTTATATTTTACGATCTTCTAATGTTTTGTCGATAACAAACGTAAAATCATATTAACGAAACAAATAAAATACGTAAATGGTTTGAACTAATAGTTTCTAACATATTTACATTTTCACATAAAACACTAAAACGAGTATATGTGATTTTATGATTTAGTAATACATATGTACAACAACTAGTGTTTACATATTTGGATAAAATATACACATAACTAGTATGTAGTATATTGGGTAATATAAATGGGTAGAAACTTAAGTATCACAACCCATTGGGCAAATACATTGAATGTAGTTGGGTACAACCCAAAGCCCATAACCCATTACATGACATCAGGCTTATATCACACATGGATAATATCCATAACCCATGGATCAACCCATACCCAAGTGACTAAGTGCATTGCACTCAAAGATACATAGTATCTAGCCAAAAGATCCATGGTTCAACCTATGACCCATGACCCATAACCAAAAAACCCATGGGCAAAGAGGATGTTCCACGGATCCCTAGCTTTGTGCTAGCGGATCCTTGTGGTAGGGATCCGTGGGATCCGGGAACGAGAGGATTTTTCCTCTATAAATAGTGAGCCATTTCTTCATTATTTCGATAAGGTTTTAAAGGTACCATTTGAGGGGTCGTTTAAGTCCTTATTTGATCACTTTGTATCCGTTATTGCTTAATATCGTTCCTTTTCACTTTTAGGTCTTGTGAAGGCAAAATCTTGGAATGGCACTTATTTGGACGAAAAGGCGAATATATGAAGAAAATGGCCAAAGTCAAAATCGAGACACTCACGATTCTTTGAAAATAGAAGCTACGGCGTCGGTGTTAATGGCGGCGCCGTCCCAAGAATTTTGTGACGTCTGGGACTCAAAACTCGTATTTTCAAGTGACGACGTCTAGTTGTGAAGAGTAGGCCGTCGCTACTCGGGCGGCCTAGATGCAATCCGACGACGTCCGGTCAAGAGGACGGCGTCACGGACATAAGATGACGCGCCGTCGCAAGGTTAACGTGGCCAAGACGAAACCCTAATGACGGCGGCGACACGGCGTCACTAAACATAAGGTGGCGCCGTCGCAATTGTAATCTTATATATAGAATCCAATTTTTCGGTCTTTGTGTGGAGAGTCTTTGGGTAAAATCTAAAACCGAACCTAAGGTGTCTTGTACAAGATTTTAGGGTTTTAAACCCTATCTTACATCAAGATAAGTCTTTACTTCATTAATTCAATTATGTCTTTGATTATTTGTGTGTATGCTTGCATGTTCTCCATGTCCCGCTAATTTACTTGTGTGTTTGCTTAGGAAGTATGAAACTTAATTATTGAATATTGTTTGGTTGTTTCTTATCTTAGTTGATTAATGATCTAGTAATGCGATAGGTCATTAGTTGTGTACTTCATGCTTGATTCATCTTTGTGAACCTTAGAATATAATTACGAGTAGTTGTAGGCTAAACCACCCAAAGAGCGCCTTAGAGTAGGAGTTTATCATCCCTAGTGGGTTTGTAGACAAGACCCTTTGGTAAGTTCAAAGAGTTAGGAGAAACGCATACCCTACAACTTTAGACACACAACGCAACTAGGAATAAGACGTGACACTCAACCATCAATAGGAGATAATTATGAGTAATACAAACTAAGTAAACACATCTTTAAACTATCATACGAGCACACATTAATTAGACATAGACTCCACAACCTTAGTTTAGATAACTAGATAATAGTAGAGTAATCGGTAGAAATACCAACCCCCAAATCCAATACCCGAGATTCGTACCTTTCCATTTCATAAAACATAAAAGATAAAAATAATCTTCCTCAACCTTAACCTAGCGTAGTAACTCCTTACTAGCATTCCTATTCCCCAGAGAACGATATCAATACCCGTGGCTTACCCTAATTACTACACTACAACGATTAGGTTCATCGCCTAGGGTGTTATAAAACTTGCTCAAGAAAAGGAAGTTTCCTTGACCCCGAACGGCGTGTAGCGTTATCAAGTTTTGGCGCCCGTGCCGAGGAATAGAATAGCTAGTTAGTAGTCCACCTCGTTTAGGTTCTTTGCTTGATTCCTATCAAGTAAATTTTTCTTATTTTAGCTTTCTTAGTCTATCCCCTTCTTCGTGACCTTTGTTAGTAATCCTATCACTTTTCATCATGGAAGGTGATAACCCACTACCATTCATCAACCCACCACTAATTGACCCACCAAGAGCCCGTACTCTTGGTGAATACTCAAGACCAAGCCACCTAGGCTATAGGAACACCATTGAGCTTCCCGACCAAGCCCAAACTACGGCCCTGCGATCCGACACCATCCGGTTGGTGCAAAGCGGATGTGCATTCCATGGACTTCGTTCGAAGATCCAAATCGACATCCGAGGATTTCCTCAAAATCGTCGATTCCATCGACCTTGGCCTTCTACTCGGGAGACCACGCGCTGCGTCTCTTCCAATTCTCTACGGGACCAAGCTAGTAATTGGCTTGGCGACTTCCCACGGCTCCATCTCAAGTTGGGATGATCTTACTCTCGCTTCCTTGCTCAATTTTTCCACGGGAGAACCACTAAGCTTAGGAATGACATCTTGATGTTCCAACAACGTCAAGGTGAATCTCTACGAAGCATGGACCCGATTCAAGGACTTACTTCATAAAGTCCCTCATCACGGCATTGATCTTTGGCTCCAAGTCCAAATCTTTTATGATCATGTCAACTTCCCCACTAAGCGATCCATTGACCAAGCGGCGGTGGAAAACTTAGTGATCTCACCGTAGAAGAATCATGGGAAATAATAGAGGACCTCGCCCTCTATGACAACGAAAGTTGGGATGACCCCGTGGTGCCCAAAACCGTTAAGGCAATCTCCTTGCCTCCTTCCGACCGTGGGATGATCAAACTTGAAGATCAAGTTAGATTCCTCATGAGCTCATCTGAAACTCCTAAATCCTCGCACCATGTGAACAAAGCTTCTTCCTCGTGTGAGCCGTGTTGTGATCCTCATAACAGCAGCAGACTCGCTCCCGAACATGCTTCCGTTGACTACGCATCCTCGGCGTAATGGAGCAGGAGGAAGATTCCTACAACACCCGGACCTAGGAATTTCAATGAAACCCGAGAGGCATGGAAAGGCAAGCCCGACTTCTACTGGGGACAAACCAAAGAATTCACCTCTAATGATTTCTCATGGCCCCCACCTAACGGTCCTAACCAACAAAATGTCGAAGGGATGTTGCAAAACCTAGTTGCATCCCAAGAAACCCAAATGACTAAGCTCTCGGACCACTTTAACCATCAACAAGCCGAGATAGATAGGAAAATAGACAACCTTTTGAAAGCCATAGCTAATAGTGATAAGAAGGTTAGTGCTATCTCAACTCCCGAGCCTTTAGGTATAGAGATTAAGGATCCAAGCAAGCTAACGAAGTACGTCCAATTCGTCAATGCCATCGCCTTAGTTGAACCTAATGAAACAAATGACGAAGAGGACTATACACTTGTGGATGATGAAACACCCGAGGAAGTAGATGAAGTAGACATTGACTATTTCAACAAATTTCCTACGGAAGAAGAACTATCTCGCCACCCTCACTTAGTGCGTGACCTCCGTCACATGTATGTTAGGATAAGTCCTCGAATCAAGTTTGGGAACCCTTGGAATCTTAACATACCATGTGTCATAGGACACCTTTTTGTGGAAAAAGCCTACATTGATCGCAAATCCCCAATCAACATAATGACTAGCACCTATTACAATTGGATATTGAAGAAGCCTATTCCAACTAGGCAAGACCCCAATGATCCTAATGTTAGTTGCAATTTTCTAAGAAGAATTAAGGGATTGCCCGTTTATGTAGGTAGTTTCACGTTTCCCACGGATTTCATAATTGTGGATGATATTAGCACGACCATAGACCCTAGCTTGTCCCATGTTATTCTAGGAAAACCTTTCATAGAAAGCAAGGGATGACCTATGACCCTCGTTAGGAGTAGTGCGATTCAAGAATGAGACCGACGACATAGCTTACCAATGCCGTTTAAGATTGAGAAGTTTTCATCACTCTCAATGATGAAAAGGAACTTAAGCTGTCGGTCTATTATAGGAATGATGAGGATAGGGAAAAAGGTGTTGATTATGTTATGGCTAAGATTTTGGATTCTATAAGGATTGCTTGAGCCTAGGACCGGAATATAAGACCGATTGGGAGAGGATGAACTCTTAGAAGCGCATTTTAGGCACTTCTACAACATGGAATCCCATTAGAAACCGTCAAGAGGCGGTAATGAGAAAACGTGGGAACACGACTACGAGTCTAGCTACAAGACTCTTAAATAAAGAAAAAGCGCTTGTGGGAGGCAACCCATGCTTAATTGTTTGCTTGTTAGTGTCATATATCTTTTATTAATTGTTTATCCTCATGTTTAAATTTGTAGAAATGCTTTATTTTGTTTTTAACCGTCTTAATTGCATATAAAGGTATTTTACATAAGGGATAAGTGTAGGGAGGATTACACGTTTTCAAAAGAAGCGTAAACATGAGAATAACAATTACATAAAAGATATATATGTTTGTTTGTTCAAGTCAAATGCTTGTATCGAGTCATAATGGATGTTTTGCGAATTTTCCAGATTCTAAAGATGTAAATTTTCCGAATTTTTCCGAAAATCGCGAGACCCGGTTTTGTCGGGATAACTGGCGTCGAGATTGCAACCTAACGGCGTCGGGAAGGAGTAAAACATCGATTACTTTTTCTCGTTTTACGAGCCACTTATAAATTTTGGAATTTTCGGTCTTAATTTTCTTAGAAATGCGTAAACATCCATTCCACAAGCATTATATCCTAGTTTAAATCGAGTCTTATATATATTATTACCGCCCGATTTTACGCGAAGGTTTCGTTTTTCTTCAAGTGTGCGAGTTTAGTTTGTCAAGAAGAAGTTACATAAGATTGGAAGGAGCTTTTCACGCAATAATTCTTCTTGAAAAGGATTTAACCACCACTTTACGGATCCTACCGAGCTAATCGGGGTATTAGTTTCTTCGTTTTGATTACCTTCTTTTATCATAACTATGATACTTTCGGGAATATTGGGGACAATGTTCGGTTTAAGTGTAGGAGGAAAATAAAATGGGAACTTTGAAACTATGCTTATCCTTGACTATTTGCTTTGTCCAATTGCACTTTGTAATAAACCATGAGAAAATGTCGGTTAGGGTAATTTTGGCACCAAATTTAAAATTTTCATGACATATAGGGTGGGCCATTAGTCTTAACAAAAGCATCTCACGGATAGGAAGTTATATGACTAGCACAAAACCCTTTACCACCCAAATTCCACCAAAATGTGAGGATCGCCTTAGATTAGTAGGAATTAAAGCATTCATCTTCAATGCTTAGAGTGTGAACCGTAGTATATTAGATTCTAGAACTTGTTTGTGATGCATTCCAAGATCGAAAGTGAGGCTACACTTGTGTAGTTAGGAATAACTAAATGATAAGAGGCATTAGGATAACCCTTGTTTGATACCGTAATATAATTACTTCTTCCACATCGGTTGAGTAATTCCCCACACCCTGCGTTGTACTCATCTTTAGTACCACGATACCCTAGTTAACCCTCGAGCCTATCCTTTTCGCGGTTCTCGTGATGTTTTGGTTTTTCCGAATATCAATGAAGAGCATTGTTTACACCCACCCCAAATATACAACCAAATCGCCTTAGCCTACCCTTATGCACTCACTTTTAGTGCAAATGTTTGTTATCACCCTAAACCCTTAGTTCAATTATCTAGTTGCTTGCATAAGTTGCTAAGTCGAGTCATATCCTTTGTACACAGTTTGGGATGATTGGGATTCATGGAAAAGTTAAAGTTTATGAAATGACGGGAAGGGAACGTTAAAAATTCAAATTCCCTTTGTTTGCATAATAATGTACCCCAAGTGTTTTGATCTTTTCAAATCGGGTCAAATTAGTGTTAGAGTAATAAAAACTCAAGTGTAGGGATATGTCTGTAAATCCCTAGTATTTTGATGTTATCTTAGAGAATGGTAGAGTAAAAGTGTATGAAAAAAAAAAAATCGAAAAAAATAGAAAAAAAGAGAAAAAGAAAAAAAATAGAGTGTTAAAAAAAAACATACGGGCTACCATCCTACATCTATTTTTAAATTTATGTTTATTTATTTCATTATCTAGAGTTTAGAGTGTCGAGTCTTGGCTTAGCAACGCCATTCTTCATATGCTTGTAACATAGAGATTTTGACTTACCACCACTAAATAGCCTATCCCACCAAACCCTTGTTTCCTACCAGTAAGCCTAACATTACAACCCTTTAAAGACCTCTTTGATAGTCTTTCCTAGGTGCTACGCCAAAGCGATGGAGGTTTGATCTATTCTCAAGCCTATGGTAATCTATGTACTAGGACCGGTTAATGAGTGTTTATCTTCCATTTCCAATTTGTTATATTTCATATACACAGAGAGATGTGAGTATCCAAACACCCCATGTGAGGTGCTAGTATGTAATTTCCGTGCTTGTTATGACTTTTTATGGGCTTATATGTGTTGTGGACCGTTTTGAATTAATGCTTCATGACCCCTAACTTATAAATTAATTGGCTAAAAGCACATTTGCTTGAGGACAAGCAAATAACAAGTGTAGGGATATTTGATAAGGTTTAAAAGGTACCATTTTGAGGGTCGCTAAGTCCTTATTTGATCACTTTTGTATCCGTTATTGCTTAATATCGTTCATTTTCACTTTTAGGTCTCGTGAAGGCAAAATCTTTGGAATGGCACTTATTTGGACGAAAGGCGCGAATATATGAAGAAAATGGCCAAAGTCAAAATCGAGACACTCACGATTCTTTGAAAATAGAAGGCGGCGGCGTCGGTGTTAATGGCGACGCCGTCCCAAGAATTTGTGATGATACTGGGACTCAAAACTCGTATTTTCAAGTGACGACGTCTAGTTGTGAAAAGAGTAGGCCGTCGCTACTCGGGACGGCCTAGATGCAATCAGACGGCGTCCGGTGAAGAGGACGACGTCACGGACATAAGATGGCGCCGTCGCAAGGTTAACGTGGCCAAGGCGAAACCCTAATGACGGCGACACGGCGTCACTAAACATAAGGTGGCGCCGTCGCAATTGTAATCTTATATATAGAATCAATTTTTGGTCTTTGTGTGGAGAGTCTTTGGAGTAAAAACCTAAACCGAACCTAAGGTGTCTTGTACGATATTTTAGGGTTTTAAACCCTATCTTACATCAAGATAAGTCTTTACTTCATTAATTCAATTATGTCTTTGATTATTTGTGTGTATGCTTGCATGTTCTCCATGTCCGGCTAATTTACTTTTGTGTTTGCTTAGGAAGTATGAAACTTAATTATTGAATATTGTTTGGTTGTTTCTTATCTTAGTTGATTAATGATCTAGTAATGCGATAGGTCATTCGTTGTGTACTTCATGCTTGATTCATCTTTGTGAACCTTAGAATATAATTACCGAGTAGTTGTAGGCTAAACCATCCAAAAGAGCGCCTTAGAGTAGAGTTTATCATCCCTAGTGGGTTTGTAGACAAGACCCTTTGGTAAGTTCAAAGAGTAGGGAGAAACGCATACCTACAACTTTAGACACACAACGCAACTAGGAATAAGGCGTGACACTCAACCATCGATAGGAGATAATTAAGAGTAATACAAACTAAGTAAACACATCTTTAAACTATCATCGAGCACACATTAATTAGACATAGACTCCCACAACCTTAGTTTAGATAATTAGATAATAGTAGAGTAATGGTGAAATACCAACCCCCAAATCCAATACCGAGATTCGTACCTTTCCATTTCATAAAACATAAAAGATAAAAATAATCTTCCTCAACCTTAACCTTAGCGTAGTAACTCCTTACTAGCATTCCTATTCCCCAGAGAACGATATCAATACCGTGGAAACACCTAATTACTACACTACAACGATTAGGTTCATTGCCTAGGATGTTATAAAACTTGCTCGAAGAAAAGGAAGTTTCCTTGACCCCGAACGCAGCGTGTAGCGTTATCAATTTTCACCCTTTCTAACACACTTTCTCCCCGTTTAATTCACTAACCTTAGATCTAAGAGATCTATGTTTGTAGTTTTGTTTTGTGTGATCTTTAGGTTCCTCTTAAAGGCAAGATCACCACCTTTGAAGTCGAGCAAGCTCAAGTCCATGAGTTGCCATGCTTCCTCATCATCAAGGCTCTGAAGTCTTCTTGTTGATGATCACTTTCTTTCTTCAAAGAAGTGTAGTGTTGAAGACATTAGTGAAAGATGTCTCAAGTGTCAAGACGAAGATATTAGTGAAGGGTATATATCGTCTATAGGATAAGCACTTGTGGTAGGTGCTTAGAAGTCAAGAAAAAGAAGCATTAGTGAAAGATGCTTAGAAGTGAAGACACAAGACATTAGTGAAAGGTGTCTTGTAGATCTAGTCAAAGGCATTAGTGAAAGGTGCCTTAGATGTACATTCGATATGGTGTGTTTCGATGTACAAGATAGACTAGTATTAGATCCAAGGATATTGATATCCTTGATGATGTTGTAAAAGAGTAGATCTCCTTTGGGATTAGTCGTTGGTGTAGTGTGTAGTAGTTCCTCCATTGCAATGGAACTAGGTGTAGCCTAGTACCTAATAAAGGGTATCTTGACGTTGTGAAGGTGTAGTTCACCTTGGAGTGAAAGAACTAGGTACTTAGCCTAGTACCTTATAAATGGTGGCGACGTTGTGTAGGTGTAGTTCACCTTGGAGTGAAAGAACCCGGTGGTTAGCCTAGCACCGGAAAAAGGGTAGGCTGACGTTGTGAAGGCTTCTCCGCCATAAGGAGATTGGTGTAGTGATTCTGAACTCTCGAGTAGGTGACTCGGGGTGGAGTAGGGCAAGGAAGGTGTCCTTGTAGCCGAACCACTATAAATACTCGTGTTGTGGTTTTGTGCTTATTACTCTTATATTTTCATTACTTACCTTTATATGCTTGTTTATCAACATCCAACACACTCATCCAAATAGATTGACATAAGTCGATCTAAATAGTTTAAAAGGAAGTTTTAATTGGCAAAACTATTCAACCCCCCCCCCTTCTAGTTTTCCACAACATACATTTGGTCTTATCCCAAGTAGATATTCGTGATATCCAGGCATTAGGGTCGAATAGTTTACTTTGGAAAGTGATTACACGATTCAAAGTGATATCCTGTAACCACCTAGTGGTATTTGCGGTTACTACTGGCATTGCTCGGCCTATACCCACCAACAATCAAAGTTAACTATTTGTGATAATCAATGGCTGCTCACGCAATGAAACACATGGCTTCAAACTTTGCCAAGCTTGATAAGTTTGAAGGGTGGACTTTAGGAGATGGCATAAGAAGATGCACTTCTGTTTGTCAAGCATGAGTGTGGTGTATGTGCTAACCACTCCTATTCACGATGATGGGGATGATGCTACGATGGAGCGAGATAAGGAGAAGGAGCAAATGGGAGAATGATGACTACATTTGCGAGGTTTAATTCTCAATGGTATGTCTGATTCTCTATTGATATTTATCAGAACATTGAGTCTTCCAAAGAACTGTGGGATTCCTTGGATGCCAAATATATGGTTGAGGATGCATCAAGTAAGAAGTTTCTTGTTAGTAATTTCACAAATTACAAAATGATTGATTCAAAACCAGTCATGAACAATACAATGAACTTACTAGAATACTTGGAAGGTTTACACAACACAATATGCACATGGATGAGGCTATTTCAGTCTCTTGTGTCATTGACAAACTCCCTCCTTCTTGGAAAGATTTCAAGCATACCTTGAAACATAAAAGGAGGAGTTAACTCGGTTGAGTTGGGCGATCATCTGCGCATTGAGGAATCTCTCAAGGTGCGGGATAATGACAAGCAAAGAGTAGCAATACTCTTGGTTCATATGTTGTCAATATGGTGGAGCATAACAACTCCACGGTACAATGACAACAAAGGCAAACGCAAATATCATGACAACACAGGGCATATCCTAACAAGAAGACAACACCTACTTGTTGGAAATGTGGCGGTCATATTAAAAGGGATTGCAAAGGTGTTAAGGTTGGTGGTAAAGCCAATGGATGGGGCACTAATGGTTCGGGGGTGGTGGTTCTACCAACTCACCGAAGGTCGAATATGTTAAATAAGTCTTTTCGTATTTATTATGTTACATATGTATCGAATCTTATTATGTGCGGGATTATGATGCTACGTGGTGGGTTGACTACGGTGCAACAGTTCATGTGTGTAAAGATAGAATCGGTTCAAGACTTATGAGTCATTGAATGATTGTTCTATTCTTCACATGGGAAATGAGTCAACGACCTTGGTGCATGGTGGTGGTTGTGTGGATCTTAGATTTAGTTTTGGAAAGATTGTAACTTTGTTTAATGTTATTCATGTTCACGATATAAGGAAAAACTTGATTTCAAGTAGTGTTTTGAATAATCATGGATATAAACAAGTTATTGAATCGATAAATTTGTCTTGTCTAAAAGTGGTGTTTTTATTAGTTTTGGCTATTTGTGTAACCAAATGTTCAGGGCTTAATATTGTCCGATAGTGTTAATTGACCTTTGTGACCACCAATGACTGTTGACTCTACCCTTTGGCATGCTAGACTTGGCCATGTACACTATAAGAGAATGCAAGATATGTCTAAGGATGGGTTAATCCTAGCATTTGACATGGACACTGAAAAGTGTAAAACTTGCATGTTGACCAAGATAACTAAGAAACCTTTTCAAGGTGTTAACCGTGAAACTAAGCTCTTGGAGCTAATACACAGTGACCTGTGTGATTTGCATGCCACTCCATCTTTGGGGAATAAGGAGTACTTTGTGACATTTATTGATGATGCTTCTAGGTTTTGTTATGTCTATCTTTTACATACTAAGGATGAAGCATTAGATAAATTCAAAGTGTTTAAAACTGAAGTTGAATTACAACTTGGGTCTTTGATCAAAAGATTAAGGACTGATAGGGGAGGTGAGTACATGGATACTCTGTTTTTTTAGTCTGTTGGTATAATCCATGAAGCATCGCCCTTATACTCCTCGCTAAAATGGCATTTGAAAGGAAAACAGGGAGTCTTGAAGGAGATGGTTAATTCCATGTTGTCCTATTCAGGGTGAGTCAAGGTTCGGGGTGAAGCTATGTTAACGACTTGCAATTTATTAAATAGGGTTCCCAACAAAAGGAACAAGGTTACCCCTTATGAACTCGGACTAAAAGGAAACCCAACTGAACTATCTTAGAGTTTGGGGTTGTAGAACATTGTAAGACTCCACGATCCAAAGTTGAAAACTTTGGGTGAAAGAGGCATTGATTGAATCTTTGTTGGGTATCTTGAGCATTCCAAGGCTTTAGGTTCTATGTTATTGAACCTAATGAATATGTTTCAATTAACTCCATAATTGAATCAAGGGACGCAATGTTTGATGAGAATAGATTCTCATGGGTCCCTAGACTAAGTCGAGGATTCCTAATGGAACTCATGACCTTTGGTGTATCGAGGTCCACGATGAAATACCATCACAAGTCCACGATGAGGTTGTGGTTCAACAACTGAACCTATGCTTAGAAAAGCAAAAGGGTCGGGACTCCAAAGTTATTTGGACACGAGTTTCAACTATACTTAGTTGAAGGAGCGAGGATGAGGTCTCTGCCAATACTCCTATTGCTTCATTGTTGAGGATGATCCCAAGACATTTGAAGAAGCAATGAAGTCCCGTGATATTGCTTTACGGAAAGAAGCAATCAATGATGAGATGGATTCCATCATGGGCAACAACACTTGGGTGTTGGTTGATCTACCACCGGTTGCAAACCTTTGGGTTGCAAATGGATTTTCAAAAGGAAAATGAAGGTAGATGGAACTATTGAAAAGTTCAAGGTTAGACTAGTCATTCAAGGCTTTAAACAAAAGTCAAGGATAGACTATTTTGATACTTATGCCCACGTGGCTCGTATTAGTACCATAAATCATTGATTGCTTTGGCATCTATTCACAATCGATTATTCATCGGATGGATGTGGCAGCTTTCTTGAATGGTGAATTGGATGAGGAGGTTTATATGAACCAATCTCGGGGCTTCATCATGCCCGAAATGAAAACAAGGTGTGTAAACCGATTAAGTCTCTTTATGGACTAAAGCGAGGCACCTAAGCAATGGCATCAAAAATTTGATGAAGTGGTTTTGTCTAGTGGTTATGTTCTTAACCAAGTCGACAAATGTGTATATAGCAAATTTGATGAATCGGTAAAGGAGTCATCATTTGTCTATATGTTGATGACATGTTGATCTTTGCACCGACCAAAATCGAGTTGACTGACAAAGGAATTTTGTCATCAAGGTTCTCCATGAAGGACATGGGGAGGCGATGTTATCCTTGGTATAAGGATTAAACATGAAAGTAAAAAATTTCTATCTCTCGGACTCATTATATTGAGAATGTGTTGAGAAATTCAATTACTTTGATTGTACTCGATAAGTACACCTATGGATACTTGTGAGAAGTCGATGCCTAATAATGGCAAGGTGTATCTCAATTTGAGTATTCTAGGGTAATTGGTGCTGATGTATGTCATGACTTGTACAAGGCCCGATATTAATTTTGCGGTGGGTAAAGCGAGGCGGTATACTAGTAATCCTAGTGCTCATCAGCAGCAGATTCGGAGGGTACTAAAGTATTTGATGAGAACTATGGATTATAGTCTCTCATATCTTGGTTACCCATCGATGTTGGAAGGATACACCGATGCAAGTTGGATCGATAACACTCGAAGAAAATTAGTCTACCGATGGTGGGTATTCCTACTTGGTGGAGGTGGAATTTCTTGGGCATCCAAGAAGCAAACTTGCATCACCAGTTCAACAATGGAATCAATTTGTGGCCTTAGGGCTGGCGGTAAAGAAAAGTTGAATGGTTGAAAACTTGCTTCTTGAGATTCCATTGTGGCCTAAACCTATAGCACCTATTTCTATCCGTTGTGATAGTGCGACTACATTGGCTAAGGCTTATAGCCAAATGTACAATGGTAAGTCTAGACACTTAGGTGTCGGACATAGTATGATTCGTGAGCTTATAATGAATGGGGTGGTATCTATAGAGTTTGTTAGATCTCAACAAAATTTAGCCGATCACTTGACGAAGGGTTTGGCTAGAGACTTGGTTATAAAGTCTCGCTAAAGGGATGGGTTTAAGTACAACTTAGTCATGAATGCTAGGACACCCAACTCCTCTAAGGAAACTTGGGTCTTGAGTTCAATGTGGAAAGTCGAACATTCGGTGGATTTGGAGCACATGTTTTATTTACATCCCAAGGTTGTGCTCGAACTCTCTTGAAAGAAGGATGAAGTCTTTACTTCTTAATGGTTATTTTTTCCTTGAAAAGGTGCTTGGCAGGAGCATGAATAAAGAGTAACCACCTATGTGAATGTTGAACTTTTTCCGCTTCAGGGAGCTTTGGACTTTTGGCTCTTACAACATTTATGAATTTGGATATTGTGAGATATAACTTTTCACTTACACATCAAACCATAACACAAAGTAGCATATAGATGGAATTCTAGAGAGAGAAAGTTAGAGGTTTAGGGAACTTAGTGAGAGAAAGTGAAAGATATTATTATGAGCTCCAACTCTCTACCTTGGGAGGTAGAGAGTATTTATAGTCTTACATAAACGCCACATCGGGTGTGGATCGGGCATACGATGGGTAAAGACCGTCCGTCCTCCACGGTGTTACTTAACTAAATACTACTAATACTTAAATAACTACGACTACGAGCTTTCTAACGATTACATATACTTGAGGTGACCGACTCTTTAATCTGAGAATTTCTAATTCCTAACAATCTCCCCAGGAGGTTACCTCAATCATGTACCGAATTACATTGAATACAAATAGATATTACATTAAAATTGTTCTTGCATTCTTGATGTAGTCCTTTGCTTCTAAGCTCGTAGTCATTGATTCTTCACATTGCATGTTTAGTTACTTCAAGTGGAGGTCTTTTACTGATCCATGTGATAATAAATTTGAGCCAGCTTTTGAGATCATCAGCTATCAAAAATCTCTGTGACATCCTTTGTGGTGTTGGTATTATGTGATGTTGTGACTTTAGGACCGACATGCTCACATTACGGATCATGATATCTTCTCATCGAGTAGCGGAAGCATTTGTTGAATCATAATATTGGTAGCGGTAGCGAAGCATGGAGTGAAAATATCGAGTCATTGATGCACTAATCATGATTTCTTTTGAGATGAATGTGTTAAGTGAGCATGCGGCTATGGATTGACCGCTTCATTACGATCGGTACCAAACGTCGGTGTACCGCATACAACAGATTAGCAATAAATCGCACGAAAGTGTCTTTGATCACTTCGTTGAATTGAGTACACGACCCGCGGTTCCCGTTGATCGATACATGTCTTTGTGATCGGTATAATTCAAGAATTTCCTTGACGGGGTTTCGCAGATTGTTCTATTGTTCTCAAACGGAACATCTCAAAGAAGACAACACGGATTGAGTGAACCGGTAATTTTAAGTCCACCGATTGATGAAAAGAGATTTGAAAAACAATCGTGTATTTCTCAATAGAAATTGTTTTTGCAATACAACGAAGGTTTTATTGAAAATCGGTTATCAATCATAAAAACACCTTTGATTTGAAAAAAATGAGTACACGGTCGATGTGCTAAAGAAAAGAGTTTTTAAGCACAAAGACCGGTTTTCAAAGGTATCCGTCAATCCATAACCGAACCGTGATTGATTCAAGAGATTGAATCGCCCATTGTTTCATTCGGTTGTCACATGGTTGATCTATATAATAGATCTCACATGCCACCTACCAGAGCTTGTTTGATGTTGGCTCGAAGGCTTTCCATCTTCATTGTGAATATGTAAACACATCACTCGGATGTTACGGCAATACCACAAGGATAATCGTGGGACTCAAGATATAATCTCTTTCCACATTGTGTGAAGCAGAGTCTTCATTGAAAGTGTCCTAATGAGATTTATTGATGATCTCGTGGCTCTAGACTCGGTTTGTGCATATTTGGATCCTATAACGGAGACTAGGGAGAGGTCTCCTTCTTCAATATCAACCATCTCTAAGAGAAAGTCGATAGATAATGTTGGTTCCCGTGAGAATGAAACAAGCCCTTTAAGAGGAACTTGAGTGGTTTGGAAAGTTGAGGTGCATTGCGTCCTTCGGGTCCATAACGTCTTGTCTTCAATACCGATGTTACCATCGGTAGATATGAAGTGAACCGTTTTACGCCCTAAGGTTGAATACATGGAGGCTATTTGTTTTCACCCTTTCCTCATTCAATTCTTTTAATTCTTCAACCCCTTGATGCTGCTACCGAGACTTCATAGCTATTACCTTGTTGGGTTTATTCCATTACTAGCTCGGTCTTAGTCCGCACTCTTCCCATATCTCATTTTCTCCTTTTCTCATCATACCTAAGGACTTCTACACTAACTAGTGGATTGTCCTGGTAGATCCTCGATTACAGCGGATCATGGGAACCAATACCTAACCTTATCATCCTTATATCACCGTACATAAAGTAAAGTTGGTCGGTCAATTTGGTATTGTTCATACGCCATTGGATCCAATTGAAAACCATTTGAAAATCAATTCGGATACTTGTGATATATTATCAAAGCATTTTGTACCGAATTGTTTTGATATTTTAAACGAGAACTCCCCCTCAACATGTGCATCAAGTATTTGAAAATGTTTTGCACACGGAGGCAAGAGAAAAATTAACCTTTTGATTACCATTTTCTAAAGATATCAACATCACTTCCTCAACAAATCAAGTAGATATAGCATTTAGGGAAGGATAAGGTTTCCATAATTTTGCTCCCCCGATATGTGCCTCGAGGTTTGAAAAGAGTTTTGCACATACTAGGGAACTGCACATTGGGATGAATGATCACGTTTCGGATCATAGGTTTAAGAAAGATGCTCCCCTCGACATGTGCATTTGAAAATTTGAAATCGTTTGTCACATGTGGGAAGGATGACATGTACATTCTTGTGAAACCATTTACCGAATTATCGTTTAAATCCAATTTAAATCACATTCTCCCCGATCACAATTATCAAAACATTTGGGATTTGTGATCTCGTATAGATTTAAATTGATTTTGAAAGCTTTAAGGAGAATTGTGACTCGATTGTGAAAGCGTTTGAGCGATAAGGATCGGATTTTAAGACTTTAAACTCCATTTATAAAACATGCATGTATATCTTTTGAAAACAATTTAATGCCAAATAACTTTTTAATTTAATTGAAATCATTCTCCCTTCAATCAATGACATAGGTTGTTGATTGAGAGATATAGATTTTGACAAATAAGTCCGATGATTATCAAAATAGAAATCGAGTTATTTTTGAAGCATTTGGTTTTCAATGAGATAAATGTTTATAGAATCGAGCATAGAATTTGAAAACATGGTAAAACATGGCTCTGTTCTTTCTTTTAAAACCGGGTTATTGCACGAAAATGACAATAAACCATTGTTTCTCTTTCTCCCAAAAATATATATATATATATATATTTTTTATATAAGTCGACCAACATCTAAAGTCCGTGTCATTCTTTGAGCGACAACATCAAGACCGTAGATATTATCGAATCGAGAGAAACATGACAAAATGACAAAATTTTTGAAGATTTTTTTTTTTTTTTTTTTCAAATTTTATGGATTTTGAAAGTTTTATATTTTCTATTTGATTTTTGAAGGTTTTATAATTTTGTATTTTGTTTTCGAATAGATATATACAAGAGATAGATGAAGAAACCTTTACTCCTCGTCTTCCTCACGAAGGCGTTTGAGAGTTCTGGTTGAAGGCTTTTCAAGCCAAGGCGTGGAAGAATAAACTCAAACGTTCTCTTGGAAGAGCTTTGGTGAAGATGTCCGCTAAGCGATATTCGAGACCTCACAAAATATAGTTCCACCACACCTTTTTCCACTTGTTCACGATGAAATGATGTCGAATGTCGATATGCTTTGCTCTTGAGTGTTGAGCGTTGTTGCATGAGAGAGCAATAGCACTTTATTATCACGAAGAGAGATTTTGTTGAATTCAAAGCCATAGTCGGATAATTGAGATCTCATCCATAAGATTTGAGCACAACAAGATGACATGGCTATGTATTCGACCTCGTAGAGAAATAGAAGTACTCATTTGCTTCTTTGAAGACCACTCACAAGCTTATCACCCAAAACCGAGCACCTCCGGATGTACTTGACGTGTATCTTGACAACCTTTGCATGATCGGCATCTGCATAGGCCGTTAGTGACATACCGGTGTCCTTGGTACCATAGTCCCGTATTGATGGTTCCTTGGAGATACCGAAGACCCGTTTAATCGCTTCAAGGTGCCTTTTAGTAGGCTTAGCTCGGTATCTAGCACACATGCAAACAATGAACAAGATGTCTGGTCTACTAGGCGTGAGATACATCGAGGATCCAATCATACTACGATATTTCGTTTGGTCAATCATGATCCACGAGAGGTCCTCATCTAGTTTGGTTCGGTCGATCATGGGGTGTCAACAGGTCACTTGAATCAAATCCAAATTTCTTTAAGATCTACATTGCATATTTAGATTGATTTATGAAAATGCCTCGGGACTTTGTGAAATTTGTAATCCCAAGAAAATGACATTTGTCCCATCATTGACATTTGAAATTTTGAACTCATTTCATTTGAAAACGATCACATTCCATTAGATGCATCGAGGCAAAAATAATATCATCAACATAAATTTGAACATGAGTTAAATGTTTGCGACTTCACGGTGAACAATGTAGGATCAAGCGCTCCTTCTTTGAATCCGGTTGATAGAAGAAACTTTGATGATGTATCATACCATGCCCTTGGGCTTGCTTTAAACCGTAAAGAGCCTTCTTCGACGATAAGCGTGAGTAGGATGCTCTTGATTCACAAATCCTTCGGGTTGGTGGCGTGAGCGACTTCTTTAAGATCTCCGATTCGTAAATGCCGTCTTCGCATCCATCGATATACTACCATGTTCTTACTAGCGACATTAGCGAAGATTACGATTGCCTCGATTCGCAACGGAGCAAAAGATTCTTCAAAGTCTATACCCTCCTCTTGACGATATCCTTTAGCAACTAATCGGGCCTTATTCTTCAACACATCACCATGCTCATCAAGTTTCACTTTGAAGATCCATTTAAGAGCTATAATCATAGCGATGCGGAGCGGTACTAACTCCCATACATCAAGGCGATCAAACTCATGAATTTCATCTTGCATGGCATTGAACGACTATCTTCATTCATGGCGGTTTAACATCTTTTGGTTCAATCTTAGATAGTGCGGAGTTGAAGAAACACCATAAGGCATCGGTTGCAAGTTGTTTCCGGGTTGATCTGAGACGGGAGGGATTTCCAATGATGTTGTCTAATGGATGATCGTGAGTCCATTTTCCGAGGTGTTCATGTGGCGGTTGTTGAGGAACCGAGGTAGGTGAGTCGATGTCTCGAAGAAGATGGTTCGATGATGATTCGGGAGTAGCAAATATGTTTTCAAATGGAGCATCTTGAGGAGTTGCAAAGGATTAACTTCATCATTGATGCGAAACATTTCCATGATGTACATTTGAAGAATGATGATTTGTTGATGAGATGAAGGATCGTGCGGGTGCTTCATGACTTAAAGATATTGAGGCCGAGGATTGACTTCATTCATTGGAATATGAGCATCCTCTGTTGTGGGATCATCACCTCATTAGTAATTGAATCATCTGATTCATCAAACATAGGATCAAACAATTTCTTTACATCATCTTGGATGGAGGTACATATGGAGTTTCATGAGTGGAGTTTGGAACAAGGGATGAACCAATGGGGTTGTTTTGAAGTCACGGGTCTGGTGGAGTGTCAGGAGCCATTTGACCGGTCGACTCATCAAGCGTAACGTGAATTGTTTCCATGATATTTCGGGTTCTTTTGTTGTAGATTCGGTATCCCTTTTGTTTGGTGCATATCCTACAAATACTCCAATGTCGACTTTAGCCCTAAGTTTGCCCAAGTCTTGACCCTCATTAGTTGGATAGCACAAGGCACCAAAAACGAAGGAAATATAGATTAGGTTTTGTTGTGGACAAGTTCATATGGAGTTTTTCCATGAATAGTGTGAATCGGGAGCGATTTTGTGTGTAGCATGCGGTGGCAATTGCTTGACCAGGAGAAACATTGGAACCTTTGAGTAGATTAGCATTGTTCTAGCGGCTTCAACAAGAATACGATTTGTCTTTCAACTACACGATTACATTGCGGGGTTCGTGGAACACTTCTTTGATGGTGATTCCAACGCTTTCATAGAATTCACTAAGTTGTTTGTTGACAAACTCGGTTCCATTATGCATTACGATAATTCGACAGTTTTGTTTAGTCGAACTGCGGTTTGTTTGATGAGTTTGATGATGATATCGGAGTTTCATCCTTTGTCCTTAAGAACTTGACCGGTGAATCTAGAGTAATCATCAACCATAACTAACACATATTTCTTCCCAAAGATATTATGCACCTCATTGGTCCACATAAATCCATATGAATCATATGAAGAACTTACGTGACGAGTTAGTAGGTTTGGGTTTATGGGCATACTTGCTTTTTCCCAATTGACATCTTGAACAAAGATGATCCTTTTCATACTTTAGTCTAGGTAAACCTACAACTAAGTCCTTTACGGAAAGATGGTTGATGGTGCCGAAGTTCAAGTGATTGAGACGGCGATGCCATAACCATGACTTTGTTTTGAAGCCTTAGATAACAAGCAGATTGGAGATGCCCTCATCATGTCATCGATAGAGATGGTGTAAAGGTTTGAGCCACGAGTTCCTTTCAGCAGTTCCTTACCGTTAAGATCTCTAACAAAGCGGTATGTTTTACGAAGGCTACTTCTAGATCGTAATCACGTAATTGACCAGCAGAGAGAGCAGTTATGACTGAACCTTCCACATAATACTCTCGAGATGACACTATCACCAACAACATAATCTCCATAACCCATTATAGCACCGAAATGATCATTACCAAATCTAACGGTCCGATGAATTTGCTCACAAGTTCATGAGCATGACCGGTCTCGATCATATGCTTGGAGCGACTGAGTCCGGTACCACGAGCGATTTGAACGATCTGCGGTTGAACACGACAAGAATGGATAATGGATAATTGGGATCCCCATGCAAGAATGGGTTCCATTTGGTTAGTTACAATGGTTGGACCACCCACATCGAAATAGAAGCATTCATATCGGAAAGTGAGGCAATGGAATCATTGTGAATAGATGCGATACTAGTGTACGTATTAGCCACATTCACGGTGTGATCACTTCTTAAGGAATAATTCTACCGGTAGGCATCCATTTTCTAGTTGGCATTAATTGATTAGTCTTATGACCAACGGTATCCAATAGAAGCCTATTTTCTTGAATGTTCTTCCCGTGGGTTTCCTTTGTTTTCTAACTTTCATTCTTTTTGCCTTTTAGCCTTCTTAGCATGAATATTAGCATTAACAATATTAGCGGACAATTAGCATCATTAGGCGAACATTAACATCACATTCATGATTAGAAAGCGAATTCAAGCGATCATCGGTACAAGGTTTGCAAATAGTATCGAATTGAATTAATTACGATGCGCCTATGGCTAATACTAGAATCAACACGATTCGTTTTATTCGATTCAAACTTAAAGTTCCTAGATTGTTCTTCTCTTTTCGGTGCATTCTTAGTTTGCGAGGTCCTATCATTCCTTGTATTGTCTTGAGACTTTGACTGCTCCCTTTAATGTCACCGATTACTCCTGTAGAGGGAATGGGAACATTAGTTTGTTTACTACTCTTTGCACCACTGTTTAGATGTCTTGGGATCGAACTACATGCGGGTGCACTAAGGTTCACTTTCTTAACACTAAGTACCGAGATTAGTACTCCTAGAAGGAACATTTGAGTTCACTTTCCTAGCATTGACGGATCTAGAATCTGAACTACTCGATGGTACACTCGCCTCGCATTCAATACATTGGGAATCGAGTGCATATCATATTTGGCCTTAGGCATTGAGCATGGAATCAAAGGGTTAACTCTCTCACCTAATGTCTTTGGGCATATTGTGATCAAACATTCTAAGATTTCTTGAGATCGTTTGGCATATAAGCATGCATGTCCAATTGCATTATCATGAGGTTTCTCTAGCTTATCCTCTTCAACAATCTCACGCAGGCATTCTAAGCAATCCTTAAGGGATGAGAAATATGTTTGAATGGCAAGTTTGTTGTTCCTTAGATGAGGGGGGACATATGTCACAGATAAAGCATATTTATTACAAGAGTGATCCTTTGATACTACATTCTCCCCATTGGTCATTGGCATTTTCCCTTTTACCTGGCTCTTCAGATTCTCAATTTATTTTTGCAATGACGCTATTTGATCGTTATTTTTGTTACGGGTGACTTTAATTGATTCAAATAACTCATTGAAATGACGTTTAACCTTTTCATTTTCTTCTAGAAAACTTTCATTTTCCTTTTGTAAAGCATTTACTAAGTTTTGAAGATGAAGCGTTTGAGAGTTACGAGAATCTAAAGGAGGAGGCATTTGGGACCTGTCATATTGTTCGTTTGACCCTTTAATTGAGAGATTTGGGCTTTCAACTTTCGATCGTGTTGCCTTTGGTGTTCATCACGTTTGTGAATTTGAAAAAGCGCATCAAACTCGGAGCATCTGAAGATGTCTTGATATTTGAATTTTGACATTTTCTTTGAGATGTTGATATTTTAGTTGTAAATTAAAATACTCAACTTCTAGTTTAGAAAAATGTTTAACCAAAGTGTCGTGATCATCCGGTTCAATTTTCTCGTTTAGTTTAGAATTAGTTTTTCAAGCTCGATGACACGATCATGGGAGACTTTCGAGCGAGATAGTTCATGAAATTTGGAAGCATTAATAGAGCAATTTGAAGGCGTGAAAAAGATATCTTGAGCAACACATTCGATAATAAGAGTCTCATTTAAGGTATGCAAGTTCTTCCTCTCAATCTCATTATATTTTAGTGCCGCTCATAATCACTAACTTCACTACCATTGCATCAAATTCCTTTTCCATTCCTTGATATCGGTTTCTATTCCCTTTTAAGACTCTCAAAGTGATCTTTTAGAAGTTTAAAGAAAGGCATGACCTTAATTAAATAACATTCTTTCATTTGTTCAAAACCCTTTCTCCTTGATTATACCGATGGGTGTAATCCTTTTCTTGCAAGTTTCTCAAAATCAACAAATAGTTGAAATATAACGTATTGGCTAATTAATGTCTTGCTTTTAGTGGCAATTGTTCTAGGTACAAGATGCATTGGTGTATTAGGAGGATACACAGTCGCTCTAGGCATTTTCCAAAGGGAGGTTAGTTTCAACAATATTTTCCGCTTCACCTTATCTAAATCTTTTTCGAGAAGACTTGTTAGAAGTCAACAAAGTCCGAGGCTTAAACTTGTTTAAGGAAATCCAGTTTTCCTTCTTATAATCATGAGGAGTGATATTTATGTTTTCTCTTTGCATTTGGGATCATTTTGTTTCTTATTCATCTTTTCCTAGTGATTTCATTTGATTTCTTATCTTCCCGATTGCACTCAGCGAACTAGGTTTACGCCTAGGCTTAAGGATTTCATCACCATCATAAAGCACCTTATGAGCATTTCTAGCCTTTTAATTACCTCGGATTCGGTTCCTCAACAAGGGGAATGCTATGCTTATCGCTTAAGACTCGATGTTTGGTGACCATGTGAGCGATCGAATGGTGTTTCCTTGTATGTACAACTTGTTTTCAAGTTTGTTTTTCAAAGTTTTCGATTAGAAAAATCTCTCAAGAGTTTTGATTCCTTTGCATTAAATTCTTGCTTAAGCATTTCACATTTCTTGAAGTTCTTGTTTTTGTTTATTTGTTTTAGAAAGTTTTTCTTGCAAGGAATTTAATTCTTGTTTCAATACTTCTTCTAAACTTACTTTTCTAATTCACTGTACTCACTTGGACATCCATTTCCGCTCACGAGTGGTCAACTCAAATTTTGCACGTTGTTCATAAATAGCAACACGTTCCTTATAGGCATTTAGTTCGAAACTATGGAATCATCGGGAGCACATGCGGTGTATTCATCAAAGACATAGTCATTGTTGATGCAGAAGATGCATCACTTGGTACAACTTCACTTTCACTTTGTTTCACGTATTGATCGTATGGGACAATATTGTTATTACCCATATTTTCAACATTTGATTCAAAAGTTTCGATTAATTGTACTTTTCATGCATCTGTTGCACATCGACATCATCATATATTTTTAATACCTCACGAGATGAGTTTGTCCTTGGATGGGCGGTAGTGGTGAAGAAGAGACCTTGGGAGAGACCATTGGAGAAATGCTAGCCATAAAGATTGTGTGTGCGTAGGTCCATCATCCACATCAGTCGTATGCATCGCGATCACCGACTTGAAAGGCATTTGATGATTGTGACCTATCTCACGAATAGCCGCTCATCTACATCTCGCATCATAGGTCTTGGCATTGCCTCGAAGAAACAAACAATTCCTCTTCATTCAAGCGGCACCATTGTCACGAGCTTGTGCCAAGACATCTTATCTCTGAAGTATTGACGATACGTGGGCGCTTTGGAGATGTGCGTTCACTTGCAATGTGTCCCTCACCACCCAGTTATAGCATTTGATTGGCTTAGCTTGACCTTGGTTACCATTCCTTCCTCGATTCGGTTGCCCACATAGCCTCTCCTGCTCCACCTCGTCCACGATCATCTTGTCTTTCTGAATGGTTGCACCACGATCCTTCCATCTTTAACCGTGGCTTGATTGTGTGGGTTAGATGCGATTCGAGGTTGTTGTTGGTTTGTGGAGAGTATTCATGTTTTGACTAATGAGAAGAGCTAGTTGATTAATGAAGCTACCACGTGAGCATCGACATCCGCTTGTTTGTACATAGGATCGGGAATGAGTTTGTGATTACCATTACCCAGGGTATGACTTGTGATGCTTTGGTTGTGATTAGGCGTTTGAGTAGAAAGTTGTAGAGTCATTAGATGAGCTTGTCTCTCCACGGTTATTTTTGAGCGATTGAAATTAATTTTTCAAACATAGCATGTCTCTCATTACGAAGGAAGAAGGCATAGAGTTGCTCATAGTTTGTATTCTTCAATCCTTTAGTGAGCTTCGGTGTTGTAACAAACTTGTGCCATTCGGGATTCATGTTGTTCACAAACTTTGAGTTCAAGCGAATGTTGGGCATAGTCATTCGATGTTCCTCATGTCATTAACTAACTTATGAAATCTCACATAGTACTCATAGACATTCTCATCGGTTTCATCTTGAAGTGCTCAAATTCGTCATAGAGTTGGGATTCTCTGTCTTCCATAGTCAATTATGAACACGAGAGAAGCATCTTAACATTATCCCAAAGCGCCTTTGCTTGGTGTTATGATTGATCGACATAGATGTCTTTAGGAAGACCTTGAAGAACAATGTTTGAAGCCACGATATCGCATCAAATCTCTTTTTATCCTTATCATCAAGCTCATCATACATCTTAGGTGCATCCATTCCGTAAAGCAGAGTACCATCTTCATTAGTATCAAGTATGTCTCTAGTCGTCTCAACTCGATATGGTCCTTCATCAATGGATTTGAGAATGTTGACACCATTTTCCTTTCCAAGGCAATACTGATCGATTCGTTGAGCCCAAGAATCGTAGTCGATTCTGTCGAGCATGGGTGGGCGAGTATCTCGAGCACCGCTTGAACATCCTCGGCAGCGATGGAGATGACGGTAGGAATGTTGGTAGATATGTTAACAGTTATACGGGATTTTATAACTCTATGATTAAGCGGAAATAGATTCTTTCACGGTTTTACTAAATCAAGAGAAAACCGTAAACAATCACTCAAGTCTCTAGAAGATAAAATACTAAATCGCTAGAAGATAATGCACTAAGTCGCTAGAAATTAATGCACTAAGTCGCTAACCCTTAATTCGCTACACCCCTAAGTCGCTAGAGTCCCAAGTCGCTAGAAAGAAAAGCAAGTCGCTAAGTAGTAACACAAGCTACATGGACAGTCGCTAACCAAATTTTGGCGACAATTAGCTACACAAGTCGCTAGAGATACAAGTCGCTAAAGAGCAACTCGCTCTGAGACCAAGTCGCTACCACTAAGTCGCTACCGTGGTGGAGAGTCCACTACTTGTCTTGTTAATCGCTAGGTCTAAGTCGCTAGCTCCAACACCGTAAGTCGCTACTAAAATGTGAGCAAGTCGCTACCAAGAAAATACTCAGTGAGCTAAGTCGCAACCTTGAAAACCATATAAACATCACTTTTCAATCCAAAACAACTCAACCAAGATGATTCAAGCTACCAAATGAAAACCTAAACACTTGTGATGATTCTAAACATAAAAGTACCAACAAAATTCAAACTTTAACACAAGAAATCAACCAAATGATGCAAAACCACTAAACTTTTCAAACTCAAAACCACCTAAAAACCACTATAAATCCAAAGATGTGCAAGATATGATCTAACCATGGCTCTTGATACCAATTGTGAGATATAACTTTTCACTTACACATCAAACCATAACACAAAGTAGCATATAGATGGAATTCTAGAGAGAAAGTTAGAGGTTTAGGGAACTTGGTGAGAGAAAGTGAAAGATATTATTATGAGCTCCAACTCTACCTTGGGAGGTAGAGAGTATTTATAGTCTTACATAAGCGCACACATCGGGTGTGGATCGGGCATCTGATGGGTAAAGACCCGTCAGTCCTCCACGGTGTTACTTAACTAAATACTACTAATACTTAAATAACTACGACTACGAGCTTTCTAACGATTACATATACTTGAGGTGACCGACTCTTTAATACCGGGAATTTCTAATTCCTAACAGATATGGACACATGGCTTGTATAGTGTCAGGAGCATTTAAGTGTTTGAAAACTTGTGTGTATTTTATCTTTAGGTATTCAAATGGGTTGAAGGGTTCAATTCTTAGAACACCCTGATTCTCGAATATTTGAACGTGTAATTTACTAAGATGGAAATTCAATCTTCAGGATATTTTCGTTTATGCACATGTTTTGTTTGATTTTTGTTTTTCTTGGAAAAGAAGTGAACTAAATTTGGGAGGATTGTTGGAAAATTTAGTACACTTGTGGGATTGGTTCACACCGGTTTTGGGTTAGGAGGTGCAGTGTACACCCGTGAGGTCCCTGAACACCACGACTCGACTCAATAGTGGTTTGTACTACTAGTGTATTGGTTACTCGATAATGTAGTAACCGATGGTTCTCTTGGTAGTGTTATGGTTCTTTGCTAGTGTAATGGTTCCTGCGGTAGTGTATGGTTCTGCTGCTAGTGTAATGGTTCCTACTGGTAGTGTTGCGGTGATAAATTTATATGACTTTGACTCATTCAATTGGGTGTTATGGCGCTTTATGACCACGTTTAATTGGTCATGTAACCACTATTTCTATGATTATGGAGGTTTATTATGGGTGATTAATTGGCCGTTAATCACACATAATGTCCATTGATTAGTGTTGAGTGTTCTCTACTATAAATAGAGATTGCCATCTTGACTTGAAGACACACTTTGAAACATACAATACTAGGAGAAACAAACGAAAGCATAAAACACTTGAAAGCAAGGGTTATTGATTTGTGCACGATTGATAACATACATTTGGTGCTTATCCCAGTAGATATTCGTGATACCGGGCATTAGGGTCGAATGTTTTACTTTGAAAAGTGATTACACGATTCAAGTGATATCCGGTAACCACCTAGTGGTATTTGCGATTACTGCGATTGTCTTAACCACATTGCGGGCGATACCCACCAACATCTATCGGAAGAATCTTGCGGTTGTGGAAGTAGCGAAATGGGTGAAGGCGGTTGAAGTTATGACGAGTGCTAAGAACTCATGAAGAAGGTGAAACCAGAGATTATAAAGCTTATACTTGGTCTAACGGTTTGTTAAAATAATGGTGTTAATGGAGTTGAGTTTATGTGGTTAGCAAACTCTCCATAAGGGAGATAATTAGATGTATGAAGTCGGTTCTCACACAAGCACTAAGTGGTCATCAAACGACTAAGTTAGTCTTGGACGAAAACCCATAGATGGTTTGGTGGTTATCTCACATCGCTAGATGTAGAAAACCTAACGGCTATTCACCATTTGTAACAAGACGTCTCATCCTCATTCTAATGTCTACCTTTCAAAATATATACTCCCTCTTAAAATCTCATCTACTCTGACCACAATATTGTCCGCTTTGCTTGTAGGTTCACGACTTTGCTTTTGTGACCCTCGTGTGAAGATTTCGATAGGTCATCCAAGCAGTAGAACTTTCGGATGAGCACTCTTATGACACAATTCTTGAGAACTCCACCCGCAATAGACCACAAAACACGTTGTTTCTAGTAATGCCAAGATTTTACTTATGTCCCTAACTTCCACTTTTATGTCAACCAATGCGTGGATGACCAAACTACTATTCTCACCCCCTCATATATACCAATGTACTCACTGACTGACGCTACACACCCTGACACATGACCAAGGGGTGCTTCGATACCACATGTAACATCTCGCTTACTCAGACCACAATATTGTTCGCTTTGCCATAGGCTCACGGCTTTAATTTTGTGCCCTCCATTTCACCCAAACCAATATTCCTTTCACATGATCACCCTTAACTACACAATTTTTAAGGATTTCACCCGCAATAGGCCACAAACGCGTTGTGCTTAGTAAGGCAAAGAAATTACTTATGTCTCTAGCATGTCTCTTGTGTGTCAGCTGATGTTTGGATGGCTATCTCTATAATACACCGATTTTTAAATAATTATCTACTAACAAAAAATGCACAATTTAAGAAAAACATAATTACTACTTTTTCTCTTTTACTTTTTTTCTAAAAGACAATTTTACCTTTAAAGAATTGATTACTGTTTTACTAAAAAATTGTAATAACAATTTTTATATTTATTTTTATTAGTGAAAAATTAATCTAAGACGAACTCAAAATAAAAATATAAACAATGATATTAAGATGAAGGAAGTAACGTTTTCCCTGGTTTTAATTATCAGTAATAGCAAGTCACGTGATATTTTAACTCTTCCTCTATACTTTGTTTTAATTATTAGGAATATTAGTTTTAAATATATTTGATAAATATTCGCACAAAATGACAATGTATAGCGTCAAATAGTTATATTTGCGAAATCTTTATTTTGGTTTGACTCTTGATGCATAACTTATGGGTTTTTGTAACTATTGCGAGAAAAAAATTTATAGATTAAAAACAAGAAATAATAAAAGTTTAAAGATTAAACAATATTTAAAATATTTATTTAGTGGTAGATTACATTTATTCGATTGTAGGTTATTTTAAGTTTCAATAATAGTATATACTCTTTATAAGTTGTAGAGATATGGTGTCGTCCGGATCTCTTATTATAGAGTTTGGTCTATTGATCGAAAATTAAAATCGAACCCGAAGTTGAAACCGAAATTTTCGTTTACTTGCAGGGAAACCGTCGGCTTTTTTGGTTTTGATCAACTTTTTCGATTTGATTAAGATCTTGCAAGGGTTCAGGAACGTTTAGACAAGGTTAGTGCGAATTTAGTTTAACTTCTGTACCATTTAGATCGGAGAATTTATGGAGGAAATCCGGTTTTAAATTCCGAGAAGCCATTTCAAACGAAGACGAATTACCTACCGACCCTGTTCCTTCTCTGTGTTGATTATTTTCCTCAAATAAGAGGACAATATCAATCAGTGCTAGAATAACTTTACCCATCACGGAGAGGTCGAATTCTATGATAGAGAGCCCTGGCATGCGGTTTCTTGATTTTGCTTGTATTCAAAGAGGCTCGTGTCGCGATTCTTGCAAGAACTATAATCTTGTCGACCGAACACAACAACGTGTCTAAGTTTATTTACGCCATATAAATTTCGTAGAAGTCTTTCACCGACATTAACATTTTTTAACTTTTGTATAACTTTTGAAAAAAAACATTTTTATTAAAGCGTTTGTATAACTTTTGAAAAAAAAAAAAAAAAAACATTTTATTAAAACTTTTCTAACTTTTGTATAACTTTTTGGAAAAAAATAAATAAAAATTACAACTTTTTTTTCTTAACAAATAATAACAACTATCTAAAAATACTCTTTGATACAACTATTAAAAAAAAAAAAAAAAAAAAAAAAAAAAAAAAAAACCTTTAAAACCGCTTATACCCACCCATTGTTTTGTACTTTTGTGATACTACTTTACCCCACACACCACTCAACTCCTCTCTCTCTCTCTCTTGCACGTTGCATCTCACTTTTTCTTGGACTAAAGTTTTCTTGGACTATAGCTAGCCTTCATGATTTCCTTATTTAACCAAACCCATCCTAGAGTTACATGCATAATCATAACCATCTACTCCACACTAATAAAAATACCAAAAAAGAAAGAAAAGAAAACTCCATCAATGGCTACCCCAAAAATGAGTCTCAAGCTTCTTGTTGACAAAAAAGGCCAAAGGGTTCTATTTGCTGAAGCACCAAAAGAATTTGTGGACTTTATTTTCCACATATTTTCTTTACCTCTTGGAACTCTCATTGAGTTCATTGGATCAAAAGAAATGGTGGGATGTTTAGGTAAACTCAAAGATAGCATTGAAAGCCTTCATGGAACTTACCTTCAACCTGGTGTGGAAAAAGATAACATCTTTAACCCTAAGACGCCTTTTAATGGTAGCACATTTCTGTTGTCGTACAATGCTTCTTCTACTGATCAAGCTAGTTCATCCAAAGCTATTTATAGGTGTTCCAATGCATCGAGTTCTTGCGGGTACTGTAAACGTTCATCTTGCATCCCCAATGCGACACTGGATCCGAAGTCTATATGTCCAAATTGTAAAGGTTCCATGGGTGTTGAATTGACACTCGTTATGCCCAAGGACAAAGCAACGGAGGTAGATTTGATAATATATAAAACTATATAACTTATTAAGCGTTTATCAATGGAACATTAGGTTTCTTTTTCATATCTTAAGATAAATACTATATCTAAGATTACTTTTTGTCATGCTTAATTCCGCATGAATATTTTCCGGATTTTATAAATCTTTAGGTGGAGGTAGCAGCCACGGAGAAGAGTAACAAGGGAGGGTATGTGAAGGAGGTGGTGACTTATATGGTGATGGATGATCTGGTTGTGAAGCCAATGTCTACCATTTCAAGCATCACTCTCATCAATAAGTTTGGAGTTAAGGACCTCTCTCAACTTGAGGAGAAGATGGTTACTTTTGGAAAAGACGAGGTATACATCAATATATTGCATTCCTGTATATAATTGTAAAAGATAAAGAAGATTTTTAGTTTTTTATCTCACAAATTTTTATAAAAAATCTGAAAGGGTTATTTCAACTAAACACACCAACCAACACTATAGATCCGTGCTTAAGCTCATGCCCAACATTTGTAATCTGCTAACGGGGTGCTTGGATTGGTATAGTTATTAGCTATAATTTGGCTTACTAAAATTTGGAAGCGCTGATAAGCTTGTTTTCCGGCTTACGAGTTGATGGCTTATTTAAGTTAGTAAGTTTATATTGCTATGTTTATAAGTAAGCGCATCATTTTTCAAATTCTCAATAAGCCAACTAGCCATAAATTAGAAAATCCAAAAGCCCCTGAATATATGTAATACAGAGTAATGTAATTCTGCGTGCGTACTTTCTTACGTTTCTAATAAGTAGTTTTTTTTATTGATTTGGCTAACAAATAGTGTTGTGTACTAATTATTAATCCCATGGCAAAATGTTAATAGGGGCTGAAGCTCTTAAAGGCATCCTTGATGACTGATAAAGTGCTGACGACAATCTTTATGCAATTCGAAGATGGAAAATAGATGTCGACCGTGTTGTCATATGGATATCTAGTTGATCAAATATGTATCTTTTGGTATGGTGGTATGTTGTTCTCCTTTATGACTTTGATCTTTGGTGCCTTAAGAAGAAGGTAAAGACACTATGTATTTTGGGTAAGCCCACTAATGTCAACATGTTATCTATTATGTAATGTATATATGTATTTTGTGTATGTTTTCATTGATGCATCTTTGAAGCGGTTACATGGTTTGCAAAACTGTGTTGCTCTGTTGTTCTATGTCGCACCGTGACTAAGAATGAATTGAATCACTTTTCATGATAATGTTTAATTAGGGGTCGAAACATGTCGTGTCTTCACACATGAATATAATATACATGATGCGAGTTGTCCGTAAACTTTGTAACAGTTGGCCCAAATGAGATGGATGAAGCTGTGTATTGTGATCTCAAAAGACAGAGATACTTGCATTTGAAGTTTGGTTCTTTAAATTTCATGTGAATAAATACTCCACTCAAACTAAATTTGTTACTTCAATTTGTTTAATTTCGAAATTAAGTAGTGTTCAATTCTTATAAAGTTGAAACTGTAACTCCAAGTCTCCAAAAACTCTAGAGCTGCACATCATTACCAATTAACCCCTATATAATTAAATCATCACATACACCGAAAAATTATAATCCATCAATGGCTACTCCAAAAATGACTTTGAAGCTTCTGGTCGATAAGAAAGGAGAAAGAGTGTTATTTGCAGAAGCCACAAAAGAATTTGTGGATTTCCTTTTTCACATCTTCTCGTTACCTCTTGGTACGCTCATTGAGTTTTTGGGATCGAAACAAATGGTGGGTTGCTTAGGTAAACTCAAAGACAGCATCCAAAGCTTGAATAGAACATACCTTCAGCCTGGTATACATAGAGATGATATCTTCAATCCAAAAACATGTTTCAATGGAAACACATTTCTTTTGTCATACGGTGCTTGTTCAGATGGTGAATCTGGAACATCTAACACAATTTACAGGTGCTCAAACGCATCAATGAATTGCAGGTATTGTAGTCACCAAGCTTGCAGGTCAAATGCCACAGTGTATAAGGATGCAATATGTCCTGATTGCAGTGGTTCAATGAATGTTGAAATATATCCGGTGTTGCCTAAGAAGGCTCAAAAGGAAAAAAAGAAGGTAGGTTACGTAAAAGAAGTGGTTACTTACATGGTGATGGATGATCTTGTGGTGAAGCCAATGTCCACCATTTCAAGCATCATTCTCATCACTAAGTTTGGTGTCAAGGATCTTAATCAACTCGAGGAGAAGACGGTTTATTTTGGCAAAGATGAGGTATTATTACCATATGTATGTATATACTTGTTTCGATGTTAAAAAATATTTGTTAATAATTATCCATGAAACCTTCGTTCACATGTGCAGGTATTTAATTACCTTGATTACATATATCTTATACTTAAAACAATTTTAGCTAAGCGTCCGTGTTTATTTTATGACACACTTTGTCGATTTTAAATGCTGTTTTGATGTTTTAGGGCTTAAAACTATTGAAGAGTGCTTTGAAATCTGATACCGTGCTGACAAAGGTCTTTCTTAGCAAAGTTGGCAAAGGTAATATGAGCTACAAGAGGTCCAAATGCCACTGAGTAAATGAAAGCATGTTTACCATCATTTTTCTTTAGTATGATTTGAGTTCTAGTGAGTACATCTCAAAAATTCAGCCTGTAACCGTTTGAATATGATGGGTTTTGTGATATGTGTTGAACCACTCATAATAAACCGGGAGCTTTACCGCTAAACATGCATTTGATTAGAGGAACAAAATCTATAACAAATGTTTACAAAGTATTAATCTCGTATAACAGATGTTCAAAATATGTGTACAAAGTATTTATCACATACAACAGGATGTTAAAAAAATGTTTGCAAAGTAGTATAAGAAAAAAGACCAAAAGTCATAAGAAAACAAAATTGATATACAAACACGTACAACGCATGAAGAAAGTCGTCTTCAGTGATGAGCTATAATTGAGCATTTAAAAGTCATAAAGAAACATTTACGTACTCGATATACATAGAGAACATTTACGTACTCGATATACGCCATACATTTAAGTCAACAAAAATAAAGCATAAACTCATAGAAAATGAGCTAAAATGAAAATTATTACAGTAAACTTATTGTAAAAAAACTCCGTTAGAAGAAAACTCTTGGATCTTCACGTGCGTTTAATTATTGTTTGGACAATGAGATTTTTTTTTTTAAGGATTTCATAAATTTGATTATGTTATTCACGGAATAGTTTATAATCCCGTGCACACGTAAAGATTTATAACCTTGTCGCATTATATTGTTTTGTAACTATGACTAAGGAACATTATGATAACAATTATACTACTTAAAAATTTAGAAGGTAAATCGCACAAAAGTTTATTACACTTAAGGCCAATTGGAATTTAAGGTACTTAACATTTTTTTTTTTTTTTTTTTTTTTAATGTAAGGTTTTCGACTTTTTGAAAAATGATATCATTTTATCTGATAAATTGGTAATAAAATGTAAAAACAATTATTTCTTTATTGTCGTCACAAATCCCATGTTCTTTTCTTCACGTTAATCCTCTAGAGAAAGCGTGAAAAGATCAAAGATCCTCGTAGCAAGGGTAATGCTCACATAGACTAAATAAGTGTATGTGTATATGATTGTGTAAAATGATGAAGATAACTCTTCATTCTTATGAACAAGCATATCTAGTCACCATGGAGGCATTATTGTTTTGGATAGAACCTTAAATGGTGATATGATGGTTTAGATTGCACCGATCGTGGCCATCCATTATGAAAACATTATCATCGCATATTTGGTGTACCACAATAAGGAAGAAATCATTGTGACGTACTTTGTAGTGCACGCTCTTTGTTTGTTGAGTTCATGTGTATTGCGGTCATAATTATAAATGTCTTAAGAAATCCTATATGCCTTCATTGTATATGGATGAGCTTCATTGGTTTATTTATATCGTGTTACAGGTATAAAGCTTTCATAAGTAGAACTGAGTTAGTATTTTTCATAACTGGTTGTGATATATTTACTTGGTTGTAACGGTTTAGTAGGTGTATTCAATCCTATTTGCGTAAAAATAAGGGTTTAACTTGAGATAAAACCTTAAATGGTGATATGATGGTTTAGATTGCACCGATCGTGGTCATCCATTATGAAAACACTATCATCACATATTTGGTCTACCACAATAATGCCTCCATGGAGTAAAGCTTGCAATGAGAAGAGCCCAGATAACTCTTAAGCGTTGGGCTATTTTACAACCTTGGGTTTATATTGATATTATAAGTTAGTAATATCTCATATGAGTTAAAACTTTTTTTTTTTAAATAAAATATCTTAACAAAATATTTCCCACCCACCCAATTTTTATTTCCTCTAGTTCTAATAGTGTGAAGGTCAAATATCCATAATCAATTGTGTGCACGGGTGATCGGCCAATGATCGACTTATATGCAGACGAGTATTTTCTTTTCTACCAATAAATTTATGTTTAAGTTTAGGAAATAAAAATTGCTACTAATATGTGGGTCTCGTAGCTTTGACTTGTTCAGTTTTCTTATTTGAATAGATTTAGTATTTAAAACATATCGGGCATCTTTGACTTTTTGTCTACCTTTTTAGCCTGCTATGACCCAAACCCATTTCCACTTAAACCCTTTTTTATGATTAGATAACCTTGTTTACCTTCTTTTTAATCAAATGATTAATATCTTAATTATTAATGATGGTTCCTATTACAAGAGAAATATCATGTTGAATGACTTAGAGTCATGGGGAGGACGTTGAGTTACACCCCTATAACCAAGAAATGTGGAATAAAGTCACTTGTGTTGAGGGAATACTATCCACTCCCAGCACCGTTACGTTGTAACCACCGAATGCGGTAAGTTTATCATTTCTATGCTCAAATAAGGTCTACGTGAATTGGAAGTAAAGTTAATTACTTTTGTGGATAAAAAGTACTTTATTTGTTTAAATGGGTTGAAATAGATTGTCGTGGCCGTTATCATTTTTGAATAGTTTGGGTAGGGTATTTATGCGTTAAAATGAGTAATAATGGTTTTAAATATTGTGATTTCTAGGTCTAAGTATTGCCAAAGTCTTTCAAAGAGCTGAAGCAAACACGAGATAAAGAGCTTTTTGAGCAAGCTAAAGAAGAGGACTTTAAGCAATATGAAGAAAAACTTAAGTCCCACGTGTTGTTGTGGAAAACTAGAAGGGGGTTGAATAGTTTCTTGGATTTTATGTTGATTTCAAAACTTTAGATTCGATATTATGTGAAATCGTATGGATGTTGAGCGTATAGATCTAATGATAATGCAAGCAAGTAAATAAAGATAAGGGATAGAAATGACACAACCGATTTATAGTGGTTCGGTTTACAAGGACACCTTCCTTGCCTACTCCACTCCCGAGTCACTACTCGAGAGTTCAAGCACTATGTCAACAAACTCCTTCACTGGCGGAGAAGCCTTCCTGGCGTTGCTTACACTTTTCCGGTACAAAGCTAGATACCGAGTCCGTAGCACGGTGGACCAACCCAACACAACTATTACACAACAAATATGTGAAATATCAAATACAAGATCTTAGCTCTGAAATCTTGCGGGTAACAAATCAATCAAGGACCCTTGCTTGGATGACTTGTAGAATGCTCGTGATCTCGCCTTAGAAGGACCTATATGAGGATCACAAATAGAAAGAAAGAAGAACAACTCTCTAGATCAAGTGATCTATATGTTAGAAGAGAATGAGAGTGTATGAGAGATTTAGTAAGAAGAGGGTGAGTTAGAATGAAGAAATGACTCTCTATTTATAGGCAAACTTCTTCATTGTTCCACGGATCCTTCCTGAGGATCCGTCTAGTGTAATCCTAGGGATCCGTGGAACTCCTCTTTGCCCATGGGTTTTTGGTTATGGGTCATGGGTTGGTCCATGGGTTATATCTAGATTCAATGTATCTAAGTATACATTGTGTCAAGTCTCTTTGGGTATGGGTTAAGATCCATGGGTTATGATATTTACCCGTCCTAATAAACTATTACAACAAATGCTTAATTACTACATTTTGTATTTAAATGGCTATATGTAAATGCTTTACAAAACTAACATGTATCCTTTATAATTGTACTTAAGATAACATTATATTTGTTATCAACAAAACACAAAGAGATCGCAAAATATTAATAAGCGGTTTCGGTTTATTTGTATTAACAATCTCCCTTTTGTTGATGACAAAACATAATATTATGATGAGTAAAACTTAAGAATAGATGTAAGTTTTGAAAGCCCTAAGTTTACTTCTTCTCCCCTTTTGTCGAAACAAAAGTTAACCCTGGAAGAAATAAACAAACTTCTAACTCCCCCTTGACGGCAGCTCCCCCTTGTTTGGGGCGTCAAGTGAAGAAAAATAAAATTGTACAAAAAGAAAGGTTAGTAACATGCTTATATAATCTTGTGGTTGTCGAGAATCAAGATTGGGAGCCAAGGTATGTAAACAAGGCCTTGTAATAAAACAACAAATTGTAGTGGTATGTATGCCACTTACAAGCATGTAAAAATAAGAACAAGACTTGTTCTTGAAAAATGACTTCAAAAATAATACTTAAAAGTAGAAAAGTAGTAGTAGTGATTCCTTCCATGCTTGCATAAGGTTATGGATGGAGGTTTTGATGAGTAATGGTATTGATGCGATCAAGGATGAGGTTGAGTATGAAACGCATTTCTTCCCTAACTTCTATTGAAATTTCCTAGTGGATTGGCAATGTTCACAATGTAAATGATGTGGGTGATGAGTGCGGAAGTTTTCGGGTTGATTTGATTTGAGTTATCACGGAAGTTGTGGTGGAAAAATAGGAAAATATGGATCAATATCCGGAATGTTAGTAAATGGTGGTGGAAAAGAACCTAGATGTTCTTGTGATGTGATAGGAGCTAATGGTGGTGATGTTTCAAGATCTTGAAATAAAGTATTTGGAGATGTGGGGGTGTTGAAAAGACTAATTCTTTTCTTTAGATTGATTAGATCTTGTTGGAGTCTTAAGGAGTTCCAAAAGAGTTATTTTAGGTGGTGATGAAGTTGGTGTACTTGTTGGTGATGAGGTGGTGCTATAATGGAAGCATCTTGTGGTGAGTTATTTGTTGAGGATGAATCATTTGAGGTTGGTTTTGCTAAACAACAAGATCGGATACTAATCCGTGCGGATATCCTAGCATTTGATTGTGGTATTTTGGATGGTGGAAGTACAAAGGTTTGGATATCATGATTGTTTGTACTAGATGATTCTCTAAAGGGTTTTGGATGACATGATGAAGTGTGTTTGTGAGAAGGAGATGGAGTATGCAAGCATTTTGGGAGTTATATATATAGAAAAAACAACACATTGTAATGAATGCTTGACCCAAAATGTGGATTAAAATCTAATGATTAGATATGAATTCAAGGCATGTGATCATGAGAACACAAGCATTAAAGAGCATACTCCCAAAAATGAAGCAAATGTGGATTTTTCATCCAAAGTGAAAACAAAATAGAAGTTGAAAACGACACATTTACGGATCCCACGGATCCTTCCTTGAGGATCAAATCCGACATGAAATTTGGGATCCGTGGGTCCGGTGATTCGAAAACACAAAATTTTCTTTTGGAAACATTTTTTCCTATTGTGTGCCTATATGCAAACTACTTGGAGTTGCGGTTTTCTCGACCTCTAAAAAGAAAAGAAAAATAACTAGAGAAAATAAATCCTAATTGAGATAACCCGAAAACACACATTTGGTACATAAGCACGTAATATTGTGTTATCAATGCTCCTAATTCATTTTTGCTTAAATGAATGTACCGAAAACACATATTAGTTATATGTTCCTTTAGCATTCAAAAGACATGAGATGCAATGAAAGCGGGTTTTACTTTGTATTAATAATGAAAAAGTGATTTGTCCTAGGCGTGAGAAATTGCTTTTGTGAAATTGATACGGAAGGTATCATTCTTTTAGAAAACATTTTGAAAGGAGATTTTCTTTAAAAATGTGTATGTAGTTATGTGAAGGAAAAAATTATAAATGGAAGACTTATCTTGGGTTTTGAAAATTCCCGTATTGTTTGTGAGTTGTGCGTGAAATAGAAATCCTAGACTCGAGAAAGAAGAAGGCTAGTGTTTACATACCTTGTAGAATCAATTAAGTTATGGCGTTTGTTCCATTAGGCCAAGACCAAGGCAAGTAGATTGAATTGTTCCGCTTCAGCGGTTTGGTGAGGACGTCGGCTATATTGTCTTGGATGCAACCTTCTCAATAGAGATGTTCCCTTTGAACATTGTCTCTTAGGAAGTGATGACGAATCTCTATATGCTTTGTGCGAGAATGTAATCCGGTTCTTGCTTAAGTCGATTGCACCTTTGTTGTCACATAGGATGGCTATGTCGCTTAGATGGATGTCGTAGTCTACTAACGCTTGTTTCATCCATAGTGCTTGTTGGCATGCTTTCTTGCGGAGGCGTACTCGGATTCGGTTGTTGATATTGCAAGTGCCGTTTGTTTCTTAGAAAACAATGATGTTAAACAACATCCCATAAAAGTACATACCCCACTTGTACTTTTCTATCAACGTAATCACCGCATGGTCGAATCGAATATGCAATTGTTTCTACTCCGTGCCCTTAGGATACCATAATCCTAATTGTGTTGTACCTTAATATATCTAAATATTCTTTTACGGCTTCTAGGTGTGATATTTTAGGTCTTCTTGAAACCTAGCACATAAGAAAACACTAAACATGATATCCGCCTACTTGCCGTGAGGTAAAGAAGGCTACCTATCATGCCACGATATTTAGTATTATCAACGGATTCTCCGTACTCGTCTTTTGTGAGTTTGGTGTCGGATGACATTGGAGTCCTAATTGGTTTGACTCTTCTAGACCGAATTTCTTTAACATCTCCTTGATGTATTTAGATTGATTAAAGAAGATACCATCTTCTACTTGTTTTATTTGTAGACCAAGAAAGAAACTAAGTTCTCCCATCATACTCATCTCGAACTCGTCATGCATGATTTTAGAAATCATCACACATGTCTTGACAAGTGGATCCGAATATAATATCATCTACATATATTTGTACTATGATTATATGTGACTCTCTTTCTTAGTAAAAGTGTGTTGTCAACTAACCCCATGGTGTAGTTGTGTTTAACTAGAAATGACTTGAGTCTATCATACCAAGCTTTTGGAGCTTGTTTAAGACCGTAAAGGGCTTTCTTTAATTTATACACATGTTTGGGTTTTCAAAATCAATGAAGCCCGGAGGTTGAGCTACATATACTTCTTCATTTATGACACCATTTAGAAAAGCGCTTTTGACATCCATTTGATAAAGCTTTAGATCATTAGCATAAGCATACGCAAGAAGTATTCTCATAGACTCTAATCTAGCCACGGGGCATAGGTCTCATCAAAGTCTATTCCTCTTGTTGGTTATACCATGAGCAACGAGTCTAGCCTTGTTCCTAGACACTACTCCGTTTGCATCTAATTTGTTTTATAAACCCATTTGGTTCCTATTATGGTTTGATTACTAGGTGGAGGGACAAGTGTCCAAACATCATAGAAACAAATTGATTTAGTTCTTCTTGCATAGCCATTACCCAACTTTCATCTTTTATGGCTTCTTGTGTATTCTTAGGTTCTAAGGTTGAGGCGAAACAAAACAAGCTACTTTGGTTTTGAACTTGAGACCTTAATGTTCGTTCGTTTAGTTTTCCTATGACTTTATCTACGGGTGATCTTTGGACTCTTTAATGTTTACTATTTTATCACTTAGAGGTTCTTCTTCTTCACTTATCTTTTCTTTATTACTATGGCTTCAATTTCTATAATCTCGTCATCGACAAGAGGTGGAGAGGTTTGGGTGGACTTTCATCAAATTTTATATTTAATGAATCTTCTACCTTCATTGATTCTATGTTTAATATGACGTAAGCCTTGCTATTTGGCGAATAACCTAAAAGATACCTTCGGTTGATTTAGGATCAAATTTTGTAAGGTAATCTTTAGTGTTAAGAATAAAACATTTACTACCAAAAACTCTAAGGTGATTTAACGAGGCTTTTGCCTCGAAATAACTCATATGGATTTTTCCTAAGATTGGTCTAATCAAGACTCGATTGAGTATATCGTTGAAGTATCAACGGCATTACACCAAAACTTTTGAGGTATGGATTGTTCATTAAGCATGGTTCGACTCATTTCTTGTAGAGTTCTATTCTTTCTTTCTACTACCTCATTCGATTGTGGAGTCGTGGAGCCGAGAAGTTGTGAGTAATACCATTAGCGTCACAAAAGCTCCGGTGCACTTCATTATCGAATTCCTACCATGATCCGTCCTAATAGACACTATGGGTCTTCCTAGTTGTCTTTGGATCTTTTGTAATATTTCAAAATAGTTAAAGGTTTCCGTTTTGTTCTTTAAAATTTTGTCCAAGTATACCTAGAAGTCATCCACTATTACCAAAGTATAGTAGTTGCCTCCATAACTTTGGATAGCGGATGGACCAAATAAATCCATATGTAGTAATTCTAGACACTTAGTTGTGGACACCAAGTTTTTAGCTTTATGACTAGAATGAGCTTGTTTTCCTATATTACAAGCATCACAAAAATGATGTTCATATTTTAACTTAGGTAGATCTCTTACTAGATCTTTGGATGATAGCGATTGAAGAAGTCGCATGTTGGCGTGACCCAATATTCGATGCCATAAGGTCGAAGTATCATCCATAGAGGTAAGACATAGTTTGTCTTTAGGTTCATTACCGATTTTAATGACATAGACTCCATGTTTCCTAATTCCTCTTCCTATGGTTATGCCATTTTAAGTATCTTACTACGGTTTGATAAAAGTACATTGCACTTTTATCACATATTTGTCCTATACTTAAGAGATTAAAGTTTAGGTTTTCTCGTGACACATCGTTAATGGTTAGAGATTTGTTAGAGATCGTACATTTACCGATGATTCTACTTTGCTATTACCAAACACCACATTACCTCCATTGAAGGATTAGATGCGTGGAGAATAGATCCCTATTGCGGTCATGTGCCTCGTGCACCCGCTATCCTTGACCCATTCATCGGGGTCTAGGTCGACCTTTAAGCACACCTAAGACAATAATAAACTCAAAAGTTTGGTCCCCATTTGTTCATGGGTCCATTAGTGTTAAACATTCCATTCATGTTAGACATGTATGGATAAGATGAGTATGCATTCCATGGAGCAAAGTTTTGAAAAGGAAAATCATTTTGCATGTTTCGATTCCATCACATTTGATGGTTACTTTTTGGGTAAACGTTATTAGGTCTCCTAAATGAATTAGGTTTTGAAAAAGATGAAGCTTTGTTTCTTGCAAAAGTAGGATTACATTTTGGAGGTGGTTGTCTAGTGGTGACATGAGTTGGTTTCTTCCTATTAACTATAACAAACTCAGTTCTAGGTAAGGAAGCTACGTTATTGCTCTTGTTTGCTATAGCGGATCCACGAATCCTTTACGTACACTAGCGGTTCCCTTTTAGGGGATCCGTGGATCCGCCACAACGATCATTTGGTTTTTCTAGTTCTTAACAATTTTGTTTCTTTACTTTCACTAGTTGTTGGATCAAGTTGTTGACTACCTAGACCTTTTGATTATTACTGGTTTTAACACCTTGAGTATTGTATCTAAAGTGTTCGTACTCATTCTAGCAATTTTAGAATCTAAGTTATCCACTAGTGTTTGAAGTTGAGCATAAAGTTCACATTCACCACTTGCTATTTTACCTTTTTCTAAGCGTTTTAGTTTTGCTTTTAATTCTATGACTTCTTTATCTAAGCGTTGATTTTGACTCTTTAAAAGCTTATTTTTGTTAACTAATTTTAAGCTAATATTGCATAGTTTATCATATTCATTATGCAATGAGTCGTCATCAAGTGATGAGCTACTATAGTATTCGTGACATACCTAAATGCGTTTGCCATGAGGCAAATTTCTTCGTCTTCTCGTCGCTCATTCCCCATGTTCCGCTCACGACGCCTTTTGATCATCCCGTTTGGGACACTTACTAATAAAGTGGTTTGGGTCCCCACATTTAAAGCAAGTACGATCATCCTTTGGCTTCGTCCTCTTTGCTTTTCGAAGCCTTTCTTATCGTCATACGGT
Source organism: Chrysanthemum lavandulifolium (assembly GCA_022545495.1). NCBI lineage: Eukaryota > Viridiplantae > Streptophyta > Magnoliopsida > Asterales > Asteraceae > Chrysanthemum > Chrysanthemum lavandulifolium. Next base: position 98,247,567 of record CM040239.1, read on the forward strand.
TGTTTGGCGTATCTACCCTTTCTTCTAAAGAACTTTTAAAGTCCCTTACCGCCATAGCGTACTCTTCGTCGTCACTACTCGAAGATGAGTTCTCCTCATCGCTCGAAGCCTTTTTGACTTTAAGGGCAAGAGATTTGTGTTTCTCTTTTACCTTTGAGGCTTGGAATCTTTAGCAAGGACAAGCTCATAGACTTTTAGGTTGCCTATGAGTTCATCGAGGTGAGGATTGTCAAATCTTTGACTCTTCGATTGCGATCACCTTGGATCTCCACTGATGGAAGTGCCCTTAGATATCTCCTAACATGGTTACGGCTAGAAAAGGATTCATCAAGTGCTTGTAAAGATGTAATAATAGTATTAAAGTTAGCAAATGAATGATCTATAGTTTCCTCATCCGATATTGAAAATTGTTCATATTCTTGAACAAATAAATCAATTTATTATTTTTAACTTGTTGGTTGCCTTGATGAGTTACAACTAAAGAATTCCAAATTTCTTTAGAGGTTTTAAGCATAGAAATTCTTTGAATTCCTTTTTCGGTAAAGCATTATATAAAACCATTTTTGCTTCACTATTTTAGAAAGCTTTTCTTCATTTCATCATTTAGTTTATCATGAGGTATGTGAACTAAATTTCCTTTATCATCATTTGAGGTAGCCTCAAAATCACCTTCAACAATAATGTACCAAAGATCAATATCTTTAGACTTCACATATGTTTGAATCTATTTTTCCAATATATAAAACCATTAGTTTCAAGTAGTGGTGGTCGTTGCATAGATTGCCCTTCCTTATAATTTTCAGAACTCATAGTGATCGAAAAGTTTTTAAAATACAATTTTATTTTAAAACTTTTATAGACTTAGCTCTTGATGCCAATTGTGAAAAACTAGAAGGGGGGGTTGAATAGTTTTGCCGATTTTATGTTGATTTCAAAAACTTTAGATTCGATATTATGTGAAATCGTATGGATGTTTAGAACGTATAGATCTAATGATAATGCAAGCAAGTAAATAAAGATAAGGGATAGAAATGACACAACCGATTTATAGTGGTTCGGCTACAAGGACACCTTCCTTGCCCTACTCCACTCCCGAGTCACCTACTCGAGTTCAAGCACTATGTCAACAAACTCCTTCACTTGGCGGAGAAGCCTTCACAGCGTTGCTTACACTTTTCCGGTACAAAGCTAGATACCGAGTCCAGTAGCACGGTGGACCAACCCAACACAACTATTACACAACAAATATGTGAAATATCAAATACAAGATCTTCGCTACGAAATCTTGCGGAGTGACAAATCAATCAAGGACCCTTGCTTGGATGACTTGTATAATGCTCGTGATCTCGCCTTAGAGAAGGACCTATATGAGGATCACAAATAGAAATAAAGAAGAACAACTCTCTAGATCAAGTGATCTATATGTTAGAAGAGAATGAGAGTGTATGAGAGATTTAGTAAGAAGAGGGTGAATTAGAATGAAGAAATGGCTCTCTATTTATAGGCAAACTTCTTCATCGTTCCCACGGATCCCACGGATCCCACGGATCCCTTCCACAAGGATCCGTCTAGTGTAATCCTAGGGATCCGTGGAACGCTCCTCTTTGCCCATGGGTTTTTTGGTTATGGGTCATGGGTTGGTCCATGGGTTATATGTAGATTCAATGTATCTAAGTATACATTGTATCAAGTCTCTTTGGTATGGGTTAAGATCCATGGGTTATGATATTTACCCATCCTAATAAACTATTACAACAAATGCTTAATTACTACATTTTTGTATTTAAATGGCTATATGTAAATGCTTTACAAAACTAACATGTATCCTTTATAATTGTACTTAAGATAACATTATATTTGTTATCAACAAAACACAAAGAGATCGTAAAATATTAATAAACGGTTTTACGGTTTATTTGTATTAACATTGACAATGAAGGAAGAAATGGTAAAAGAAGTGAATCCAAAGATTGTTGAGATGTTTGCAGAATATACACATCAACCTTTTGGTAATGTTTATCATATTTTGGATATTCGGTTTATCATATTTTAGTTATTCGGATGATTACTATTCCGGTTTGATTTGCATATTTAGAGATATTTTATTTTAAATTATTATGTACTATTGGATAAAATTGGAAGGCCGGGGGGATAAATAATGCTATTTAAAAAAAACCGTGGATGTTGCAACTGCATTAACAAAGTTTAAATATCGATTTTGTGATAAAAAAATTTGTTGCAAAATCTTAATGATGAAAATACAACTGCAAATTTTGGTTGTTGCAAATAACCACGGTTACAAAAGTTACCATTACAAAATATAACCGTTGCAAGTTATGTGTTGATGTAAAAACATTCATTGCAAAATTGTGGAAAAGGTCTTCGTTGCAAAAAGAGTGTGTAGTTCTAACGAATTATCTTTTGTTGCAAAAAGTTTTATGCGGTTGCAATTCGGTTGCAAACTAAATTTGCATGGAGCATTTTTGCAATACTCGGAATCCGTTGCAAATAGCCTTTTGCAATGAATTGGATGGTTGTAGTTTTGTTGTAGTGTTTTTTATTGGCCAATAAATTAGTATTTTTTACACATGTTAGATTAACCTTTCTTTTTTCTTTTCCTTTTCTTATCAAGAGGAATTTTCAAATGCTTACTCTTATTTTGATGTTTACCAAGGGACAAATCCCCACCATCTATTTAAGTTGATCTAATGGTGGGGATTAACCTAAGATTTAATATGTCTAAACCTAAGTCCATGTTTTTTTTTTTTTTTTTCTTTCTTTCTTTCTTCTTTTGTTTTTTTTTTTCTTTTTTTTTTTTTTTTTATTCACGTTTTTTGTTACAACAAGTTTTTTTTTTTTTTTTTTTTTTTTTTTTTTTTTTAATAAGCGTTTTTGTTAATATTCACGTTTAATTTTTTCAAAATCGCATTTTTAATATTCACGTTTCTTTTCTTTGTTTGTTTTTAATTCACGTTATTTCGTTTTTTAATTCGCTTTTTTCTTCCCTTTCATACGTTTCGTCGTTTCAATCGTTTTCATCTATTTTCGTCCGTTTCATCGTTTCGCCCGATTTCATACGTTTTGTCCGTTTCATACACTTTTGTCCGTTTTTATCGTTTCGCCCGTTTTCTTACGTTTTCTTCCATTATTCATACGTTTTCGTCCGTTTTCATCGTGTTTTACGTTTTCATACATAGTCGTCCGTTTTCATACGTTTCGTCCGTTATTAAATGTTTTGACCGTTTTAAGCGTTTTCATACGTTCTGAATATTACAAGTGATATTACGAGCGATGCAAGTGATATTCGAATAGCACAAGTGATATTCGAATATCACAAATGATCTATGAATATCGCAAGTGATGTTATGTGATATTACGATTATCGCAAGTGATATTCGTGATATTGAGAATATCACTTGTGATATCGAGAATACCACAAGTGATTTTTGAATATAACAGTGATTTTCAACTAATGTTTTGTAACATGAAAATCATCGTGATATTCAAAATATCATTAATCATGTTATGCCTAGGTTGATATAATAAGATCTTAGCATGTCCTTTGTGTTTCTTTTGTTCCATACCCACGCATGAGTAGGATAAAGACCAAGGATTTCATTTGTGTTTGTGGCTTTTTGGTTTTGATTAGTTATGGTAACAAGAAAGAAAGAAAAGACTTGCCTCTACTTTGCTACACATACACGTAAGAAATAAATTCAAAATATTACAAAGTGATATCAAGAAAATCACAAGTGATATGGATAATATCGCAGTGATATTCATACTATCGCAAAGTGATATTCGAATATCGCGAACTCATATTCGAATATCACAAATGATATTCATAATATCACGTAGTGATATTCACAAAATCAAGTGATATTGAGAATATCACAGCGTGATATTCGGAAAATCACAAAGTGATATTAACAAAATATCAATTGTGTTTTGAATATCACAAAGTGATATTCGAGATAATCACAAGTGATATTCGAATATCACGAAATCACTGTGATAGTCGAAGCGTGAAAACGAACGAAAACTTAAGAAAATGGACTAAAACGTAAGAATACGGACGATTAGGTATGAAAGCGGCGGCGTATGAAAATGGACGAAAATGAAAGAAAATGATGAAAATGGGCGGCGTAAGAAAGCGGATAAGAGCGTGAAAGCGTATGAAATCGAAGAAAAAACACGAATAAAAAAACCAAAAAAGCACGAATTAAAAAAAAAAAAAAAAAAAAAAAAAAAAAAATTAATTAAGAAAAACGTGAAGAAGAAAAAAAACAAAAACAAAAAAGAAAGTGAATAAAAAGAAAACAAAAGACAAGAAAAAAACATGGACTTGGGTTTATCTATAAATCTTAGGTTAATACTCACCATTAGATCAAACTAGATGGATGGTGAAGATTTGTCCCTTGGTAAGCATGAATTTATGGGTAAGCAAAATAAAGTGCATCTTCTTATCAATTTGATTTCAACTAAAATTATTTTTTTTCCTTTCCAAAAATACATCTTAAACGAGTTTACTTTTATGTAAAAAATAAAAGTATGGTAGCGAGCATCTGCATTTAAATCTGCTTTGGTTCTGAATTGTTGAGATTGGATTTTTGCATCCATCCTACAATACATATGCAAAGCTTTAATTGGGTAACACAATAGTAGGCTGTAAGATATTATTAAAAACGGTCTCTAACTCTCAAAGGCGCTCGATGTGTTAACGTTGGTTTACGTGTTATGCCCACGTGGCTCGTGTTAACCCGTACATTATTACACCGTGGTTTCAAGTTAAGGCAGTGCGTTGGGGTGCAAGTTACCATGGCAATGCACGTTAAGGCCAAATTCAATTTTAAAAAAATTACAAAACACCCCCTTAACAGCTATCATCAAATTTGAATTAAAAAAATTCAAAACACCCCCTTGGTTAACGGCTAGTTAAAAAAAAAAAACGACTAATTTCAAAACTCGTCTATAAATACCAACGTTTACATATTAGTTTAACACACTTTTCATACACTATTAATCAAAAAGATTACACAAACGCCCCTTATGGCTTGTCGTCTCCCTCATTCCGTCGAAGAAATGCAAGCATATATTCAAAAACAATGCGATCAAGATGATGCGGCTCGACAAAAAGCTATTGTCGAAGTTATCAAGCTATTTGACCTCGCAAAGGCAAAGAAAGAACGTTTGCGACAACGGTACGCGAAATGCAAAGACATTTTACCGGAAAGACAAGCTGTGATCGACCAATTTTTGAGCGATGAAGCCAGGAAATACTATGCCATTGGTGACACGTTGTGGGAGTGTGTTTCACAGATACAAGCCAACATTAGCAACAAAATCTGTTGGAGCTATCGGAAAACTAAATTGTTGGTTATGTATCATAGCAAATGAATCAAGCTAATGTAGGTGCATAAAGTTCATCTGCTGCACCTGGATTTGTTGAGCAACATCATTATCAACGTCAGCTGACTCAAATTGGGCTAGGTTATGCAGATGAGGCAGTTGATGAGCATGGCTTAACTGCAAGCCATCATTATCAAATGATGTGTGATGAACAAGCATTATCGAAGTTGAAGCAGAACAAGCAAGGAAGCAACAAGAGGAGGATGAGAAAGCCAGGAAGGCAGCAGCTGAACGGGCGGCGTTCATTGAGAAATTTCTTGGGTATAGGTCTCCTTCGTATGATTCTGCATTCGAGGAGTACTCAGATTAAGCTATGTTTAAGTATTTCGTATCGTAGTGTATTTTAGTCCGTATATTTTTTTTCCCGCATCGTATCTCGTATTGTAGTTTATGTAACGTTTATTTAATGCTTATGTAACGTTTTTATTGTTATTAATAAAGTCATATGCGTTGTTTATTAAATAAATGATTAGTTTAATGGTTGAATTTGTAAATTTTATTTTTAAAAGAAAAGTGGGGCCTAAAATATTTTGTTATGGTTGAGTTATGATAAAAGGGTGTACTTTTTAGTTAAGATTGAAATGTTAAAACTGCTGTAACGCTGACATGACAACAAGTTATGATTAAATTTGATGGCAATATACCTAGAGCTCTAAGTAAGTAAGTAATCATATTTATATATATATTTTTTATCGAAATCAAAGGCACTAATAGTCTCGTTGCTCCTTTCAATGGTTTTTTGCTAGAAAAATGAGTGGAAGGCTAGTTAAGACTTTGGACTAAACCTTTTTCTTTTCTTTTTTTTTTTTTTTTTTTTTTTTTTTTTTGATTAAAAGGGTTTTACCCTGGTAAAGTAACTTTTGACTAACTTTGTGCATGGCATTACCAGGTTACCTCATTTGATTGTTCAAAAGTGAGCCATGTTTTTGCAACCTGTGAATTATTGACATGTGACGTAAGTTATAAAATTACATTTATTAGGTTTCCAATCACTACTCGTCTTTTTCTTTTCTTTAATCAGGTGTGGAATAACTTTTAGATGGATACATAAATTTTCAATGCAAAATTGAATAGTTGTTTCCATGTCTTTCCACAAATCAAACTAGCTAGCAGTAAATAATTATGAAAGTACTTTGTAATTTCTTTTTTGTAGTCAAAATCATGAAACCGAACAGATTGAATGGATTAAGAGAAGTTGGAGTGTATCAATGACACGCAAAAGAGAGATAAGTGAGATGGTAAGGGACAATAGTCAATAGGCAAAATGTTGGGTTGAAATTGGTAAAGTGGCAAAATATATAGTCCAAACACAATTATTTTACCGTGTGAATTAATGAAGTAAATCTTCCATCGATCATTTGCCTAAAATAATAGTGATAATATATAGTATTAAGGGGGAGGGAGTGGTCACATAATACCCAACACTACCCAAATTGCCACATCACCTCTATCTAATAAAAACCCTCCAACTCAAAACTACCCAATTCTACCCTAACACTACCCAAAGTGGAGGGAGTGTCACCTATTCCTACCCAATTTCCTTTTTTTCCCATATATTTTTAATACATAAAATCACATACAATATTAAAATAAAAACATAACATTTCATTAAAAATAAAAAATACATTCAACAATGACTTAATAAAAAAAAAAAAACATTACATAATACTTTAAAAAACTAGATTAAAAAAAACCCCACTAATCATCGAGATGCGGCAAGTATTGACGTGCTACACGCTCCGCGAGATCATATCGAAGGCGGTCATAGAGAACTTCGTCTAGTAACTCCGCTACCACACTGTCGTCGAACACTGGCTGGACTGGCTCATCCATTATATGAACCGGTGAGATTGCCCTCCCGTCGCGTTTTATAACCATATTGTGCAAAATAATACACACATGAACCTGATTGGCAATCTTCGCTTTGGTCATAGCTCGGAGAGGTCGATCGAGAATTTTCAGAGCACCAAAAGCTCGCTCGACATCCTTTCTCGCCCCCTCTTGTAACTTCTTAAATTTCTTTTCCTTTGGGTCGGTTGGATACGGGTATGCTTTAACAAATGTGGACCACTTAGGATAGATTCCATCCATCGAATAGTAGTCGCGTTTTTAAGCGTCCATTCACGTAGAATGAACTATTCATCATTGTTCCATTTCGCTCTGTAAGATACAAGTCGATCGATTCAATACGTTGATATAGTTGTTTGACCGGGGGACCAAAAAGCATGCCAAATCCATATCTTGTGACGCGGTGACTTCAAGCGGAATAGTGGGAACACCATAGTCACCTCTCGTATATTGCCTCTCGAACTTCTAGGACAATTTTTCATTTGACATGTATGCGATCGATGCTACCAAGCATCCGGGGATGTGATGTCTCGCTTCATGAGCACGGAAAATGCGTGCAAGGTCGTGTCTTTGTCGGCCACGTAGGTACTCTCGACCGCACAACCGAATGATGGCCTCACAAAATAATCAAGACTTTCATGTGGCGTTCTTGCGAGACATGCATAAATATTCATCATACTCATCGGGGATTGCCGGTTGCGAGTTGCCTAACGGCCGATGTGATTTTTTGTTTCGCCGTGAAACTTTTTTTCATTCGCGCGTCATAACCTTCTTGAAAATACGGGTTTCTCTCTTCAATGTCGCCCACTATTTTCAAAAATATGCTTTTCTCCATTCGATTTTTTTTTTGAAAGTAAACTTCGTTGTACCTTGGTGTTTCAACGAACCAATCATTCTCTAGAGTTTGAAGACCTATTTCCCGATGAAGAGCTATGCTACTACGACTTTGATCGCTAGAGCTTGCCGTGTCTTCAAGAAACTGAGCAGCGTGAAGCATAACTTGCATCGAGCTACCCGTAGATAGATCGTCGGACGAAGACGGAATAACGTATTCGAATTCGGAAGAATCGGAAGACATTTTGATGATAAAAAGGTTGGGATTTTATGATAAATTGAAAGATGGGTTGTAATGATTTTGTGAAAAATGGGTTGTGATTTTAAAATGTGAAGGTGGGGGTTTTTAAAAAGGTGTGAGAATTTTTTTTTTTTTTTTTTTTTTTTTTTTAATTTCATCCTACTAGCCGTTGGAGGCTATGTATCCGTTGAAAACTCTCGGCTTCCCAACCCGCTCCTATACCCGATTTGCGCTAACCGATTAGGTAGGGGCGGTGTTACCGATCTACCCGATCGGCACCGAACCCCTACCCGAGACCACTCCCTCCCCTTAACTATCTTATTGGATACCTATTACGTTCTTTATTTGATGCCATCCTATTTGTACTGGGATATATTGTTATTAAGTAAATAAATATCCTATAGGTTGGTTAAGATTTGTCGTATATATATTGTCTTTATTATCTTTTTTGTTAGATGGAGTATTAGGGATTTAGGGTTCTAACTACATAACTTGGAGTTCACTTTTCACGCCATTCACATATCCCTGCTAAGCAGCAAAACGACGCCAATAAATCCATATTATTGTAAGTCCCTTTATACATTATACATGTATTGTTATGTTGATAGTCGAATAGCCGTGTGTTAAGTTGGGATTGCTTATTTGAGTAGCCGTGTTCTTTACTACATTAAAGAGCTCATTAGCATCTAAACAGTTAAATTGTTAGTTAGTTGTATCAGAATAAGCAATCCAAAACAACCCTTTAGCTCGATCAGGGTGTATATTTGGCCTATAAAATTAATTAACATGGAGTAAGTTATGGACTAGTTTCTTTTCCGTAAGGTTCGTGAATTTTAAGCATCACTGACAGTAAAGCACCTCTTCTTTTGGATACATCTTATTGTCTTAGAATTGTAATATCTCTTGTTTGTTGTTGTCGAACTTATAAAAAGTCTTTAAATTTTAAGATAAAAAGCATTCTTATTAAATATATATATATATATATATATATATATATATATATATATAAAATGTAAAATCTGAAAACATAATTCTGGGTCCAGCTTTCTTTTGGGACAGTGGTTTTGTGATTTCTTAGTGGTCATATGGTCTTGTTCCATTTTGTGGTGTTTGACTGTTTGTCTTAGTCTTAGTTTTGTTTTGTTGTAGTCAATTTTATATTTGTATGTTAGTTTCTTTGGGTCCTTTATGTGTTAGTATCTTGTTAATATAATGGATGCTTTTTATGTAGGGTCATCGGGTATACACACCATCATCATAAAATGTTTACATTTTTCAATGCTTTTTTGTCTTCTTTCACGTTTTTTTATAAAGTGCCTTTTAATACCTACCATATTTGATATCAAAATAGTGTCTTTTAGCAACTAAAACTCAAACATTGCAATTTGATAGAGTACTTGACAACGTTTGCAATTTGATACTGGAGCCATATTTGAACAACCAAAGACAACCACCAGCTTTGCCACTCAACCCCGACCAAAACCCCATTAACCAAACCACCAAAGGCACTGTCACGCGCGGGCGACAACATCCGGTACTCAATTTCGTATTTCATTTTCCGGCGATATTGACAACGTTTGGAACACCACTTGTGAAATAAATTGCCTTTAAAAAAAATTAAAATAAAAATTACTTGTTGAATTCTTATATTCTCATCTATATATACCTTGCATACATGCTAAACCTTCCAGTAAATGTTCTAATTAATGAATTTTACAAAATGTTGTATATTTTGTTTATAATAATGCTAATTGTCTATTCTACTTATTAAACATCATCATCTTGATTTAAAAGATATAAGGCCATGAAATAGCATTGATGGTTCTCATAAAGGTTTCGTTTTATAAGAGCAATTAACTATTAATTTTGTTGCATATTAATATGTAAACAAGACTCATTGACTAAAGATCGGTGATTTCATCTAAAGTAGTTAATATATGCAGTAAACATGTTGGTCAAGTTCCGCCACTGCTTCCAAGACTTATATTTAATTGAGTTTATGCAGTTTGTGAGGTATATCTTTAGTAATCTGACTTATATTTAATTTAGTTGAAGTTTAGCTTATGCAGTTTATGTTTGTGCTCTTTGGTTGCAATTATAATTATGCTAGCTTGATTACTAATTTCTGTTTGATTTGATTTTGCTAGTTTGCTTTCAGTTTATAACTGTCATGAGTTATACTTTAAGAACCTAAGTTGTTGAAGAAATAGTAAAAATCACCATACTACCTGTCTCATTTGATCTCTTTGTTAATTTTGTAAGATCGATCTGGTTGTGTATATATATATACACTCATCAATGGTGAGCTTGAAACTTCTAGTAGACAACAAAGGTGAAAGAGTACTGTTTGCTGAAGCTGGTAAAGATTTTGTTGATTTTCTCTTCACTCTCTTCAATTTACCAATCGGGCCAGTCATCAAGCTTTTAAACAACAACAAAGATACGGTTGGTTCGGTCAAAAAACTCTACCAAAGTATCTCAGACTTACACAATTTACACAATGATCAAATGCAATATGACCCACAAGAAAAGGTTTGCTCAAAACGTAAATATTGTTCCTCACAATATCATCCTCTGCCAGTTGGAGATTGGTGGTCCCCGGCACCTACCCCTACCACTCCAAAGTTATTTTACACGTGTGACAGATGTACCAACCCTATAATTTCCCCAGTTGCCGATGCCTGTAATAAATGTCACCGCATAATGAATACGATCGTGACACACTATGTTATTCCGACGATCTCCACTACAGCTCCTGTAAAGGGTTTGGCGAGGTTCATGATAATGGATGACCTGGTTGTTGTTCCTTGGTCTAATATCTCAAGCATTTCATTGCTCAACAAGTTCAACATCAAGGATGTGAGTGCGTTAGAGGAAAAAGATGTTCAAATCAGCATGGGTGAGGTAAAATTCGATTTTATTATTTTCTGATTTTACCATTGATTTGATGGGGATTGGGGTTGGCAATAACTTAAATTAATCGTTTTTGATCTAATCAATAGGGTCTAGCTCCATAGAGGACCTATTTTATTGCGCGTATGTTGGTTCTCGAGGGGTTTTCATGAACGACATAAATTTATTGCGGGTAGTGTAAAATATAGTAAAAATCTCGATTTTTTAAAATGCACCACATTCAAAAGTTGTGTTTCAAGCTAGTCTTGTTTTATTTTATTGAAAAACAATCCGTTTTCTGGGTCTGCCAATGTTGATAGTTTAAACCCTTATAATGAAATAATATGGGGTTTTGCTAACAGCAGCCATAAGGGTTGTCGTTAAGATGCTTTGTTTTACTACAATTTCTTGTAATAATATAATTCATCCAAACACAATCAATCATTAATTGTATTTTTAATATTTCCGGAATTTTCTCCACTTTTTACGGGATTATCAACCAATCAGAATCATTTTAAAGAGATATTGTAATGAAAAGTATTTGCTTAACGACAACCTTTAGAGTTGTTGTTAATGTTTAAAATCAGGGCCCAACTAGATACTGAATACTAGGGATCATAGCTTGTCAAAGACTACATTCATATGGGACACATGATTACTGAATGGTGTTATGACATTGTAGGGATTGAAACTATTGAAGCATGCTTTGGAATCTAAGACAGTGTTGACAGATATGTTCCTTGCTACCAAAGAATGAAAATCTACAAGAGGTCTAGAAGAAACATCATACTGAGTTCTCCAATTTTGTTTCATTAACAGACTTATATTGCATTTGAGTATGCTATGGACGACCACTATTTCAGTTTTAACTGCATTTGTTTTTTCAAGTTTACGCTTTTGATGAATTGAACTTATAAAATCTTATAAGCGTTATAAGCACTTATACAATCATAATGTTAAAAGACATGTTTGGTGATTAGCTTTCGTTTTTGTGATGGTTGCACAAGCAATTATGCGACTTGTATTAAACTAGTCCCCAATGTTTGATATTGTTAATTTGATGTCATACAATCACGAGTTAATTACATAAATCGTCCTTGTGGTTTGGTCAAAATTACGGATCTTGTCCTTATACTTTTTTTTCAGGGCGTTTCGTCACGTGGTTTACAAATCTTACGGATTTTGTCCCTAATCCGACCCAATCCGTTAAATGTTTTGCGCTGTTAGTCCTTCGTTAGTGCAGTCCGTTAAGTGTTTTTTGTTTGTTAGTCCTTCGTTAATAAATTTTGCACGTTAGTCCTTATTTTTAAAATATAGTTTCACGATTAGTCTCTCCGTTAATAATAGTTTTCACCCGTTTTGTCCGTTTTATCCGTTTCGTTCGTTTTTATCCGTTTCCGCTTTTTACGTTTTCGTCCGTTTCTTTCGTTTTTATAGTTTTGTCCATTTTTCTTACGTTTTGTCCAGTTTTCTTACGTTTTGTCCGTTTTCTTAAATTTTTGTCCGTTTTCTTATGTTTTGTCTGTTTTCTTTCGTTTTAAATGCGTTTTATCGGTTTTCTTACGTTTTGTCGTTTCAAAAAAATTTTGAATAAAAATTTCAATTTTTTTTCAAATATATATATTTTTTTTAAAAATATGTCCGTTTTTTCAATATTTTGGGAAATTTTTAAGATTTTTAAAAAAAATATTTGAAAAAATATTTTTCGAATTTTTTTCAATATGTCCGTTTTTTTTAAATATTTGAAAAAATGTTTTTGTTCAAAATTTTTTTGAAATTTTTATTCAATTTTTTTTTAATTTGATATTTTTTTCAAAATGTAAGAAAAGCAGACAAAACGTGAAACAACGGGCAAAAGCGGAAAAAGCGGACAAAAACTTAAAAGCGGCGGCGAATAAAAATGTAAAAATCGGTCGAAAACGGATAAAAAATGAAAAACGGACAAAAGCGTAAAATGCATTTAAAGCATATAAAAGCAGGCGAAAAGGGATAAAAGCGAAAAGCGGATTTAAAACGCGAAAAAAAGCGAGGGAAAGCGGATAAAAGCAAACGAAATGGATAAAAGCGGACAAAGCGTAAAAAATCGGGCGATAACTATTATTAACGGAGGGACTAATTGGGAAAACTTCATTTTAAAAATAAGGACTAACGATTGCAAAATTTATTAACGAAGGACTATGAGCAAAACACTTAACGGATTGGGTCGGATCAGGACAAAATCCGTAAGATTTGTAAACCAGAGGACAAAACACCGAAAAAAAAGTATAGGACAAGATCCGTAATTTTGACCAAACCATAAGGACGATTTATGTAATTAACTCTACAATCACCGATGTCGCTTTCCTCCCCTTACATTTTGCAATGCAAGGAAAAAGAGGTAGTACGTTTTTTATCACACCCTCGTAGAGACCAGTTACAAGTCACTTTTTTAGCACCGAAACTCGTATCCAGCCTACCCGACCAACCCAATAAACAAACATATAAGACCCCTGGATCACCACAAGTGCTCCGTCTTGAACAATTTAAGTGAGATTCTTAATCTTTAATCAAATTTTCTTGGTTTTACTTAGGGATGAGCAGTGCGGTCCCGTGCCGAATAGTGTAATGGATTTTTCCCGAGTATAAATTAGTGGTACAGCATGCGCCGAAGCGGGATTCGGATATCGGTGCCGATATCGCACCGGTACCAATACCCGGAATCGGGTTTTCCCGCTTTTACGGAATTTTCCGATTTGTACCGGTCCGCATCAATTAGTGGTCCCGATTTTTTCACCTTATTTCGTAGTCCGACTGCATCAGTATTTCAAGAATCGGCACTGCGTTTGATCTGCATCGCATGCGATTCGGTTCGATTCCGGATTCGGTTCGAAATGCTCATCCTATTTTTACTTATTATTTTTTTTGAGATATACAAAATAAAGAAAGATGCAACCTAGCAAGACGCTAGAGCACAAATATACAAGCAGTTAGTTATTGAACCAAACACTCCAATCTAAGCTAGCCTTTCTAGCCCTACAAGAGATCTAGTTTAAAGATGCAAGCTTGATGTCTTTAAAGATTTGATCTTTTGTGGGACGTTTAAGTGAGAAGGTCATCTCATTACAAACGTCCAAATGAACCAAAGGGTTGATTGTACAACAACATCAAAGTTGGCAAATGAGATGGTTTGTCAGATTGACTATCTCAGCCAGGGTGATGACATCCAACAATGATATTAATGAGACATTTTGGATATTTCACCACTTTAGAACCTTGTGCTAAACCTCTTTAACAACTTCACAAGAGATAAAAAGATGCATTTCTATCTCAATATTGTAATCAAACACGGACCAATGGCACTACAAGAATCAGGGTAACAGACGACGAATACAATGCCGACGCCACTGTGGCGTCGGCAACATACACTACACGACAAAAAAACCCTTGACCGGGGGGAGATGCATTGAAAATAACATTTTGCAATATTTTCCCTACGCCATGGCGTCGGGATCATATTAAACTTGCATTAAGCCACTTATTATCCCTACGCCATGGCGTCGGCATTGTATGAAAAATAGAATTGGTTTATTTTTCCGACGCCATGGCGTAGGGAAAGTATAAATATATGAAATGTTTATATATTGCCGACGACTAGGCGTCGGCAAAATGTATCACATATGCCACAATATTGCGACATTTAGCAATTTCAAGAATTTTTGGAAAAATTCTACATAACTACACCTCTTGTTTTCAACCAAAACCTCTAAACCAATATGCCGATATCCCAAAACAACTCATAACGACTAAATCACATATATAATCGCTAAAAGTTACAAATTATACAAAGCGGTGATATTAACTACGCATCTAGGTTAAACATACACAAAGTTGCTAAATCACCAATGTTCAAGTCACCAAAATGTTCAAAGTGTACAATGGCCAACATAAGGATGAGATGATCAAAAGCATAGCCTAAGGGGGTTTATACATCTACACAAATTGACCCGTAAATATACCTCCATCGATCTACTCGTCATCATCATCATGATCCGAGCCCTCTCGACTCTCTCGGGTGCAAAAAAAAAAAAAAAAAAAAAAAAAAAAAGAAAAAAAAACCGAACACATTTAATTAAAAAACATAATACTAATTAAACAAAAATTAAACCAACTAAAACATTTAAAATTAAACAAACTAAAAAAATAAAAATTTACTTACCTAATATGAGAAAAGAAGTGGTGGGGTTGAGGAAGAAAAGAATTAATATGAGAGGGTTGAGGATAAAAGAATTAATTGGGAGAGGGAGGGGCGTGCACGGTGGTGCGAGTGGTGGTTTGTTGTGGTGGAGGAGGCGGTGGTGCGAGTGGTGTAGTGGAGGACACGGTGGTGGTGGTGCGAGTGGTGTAGTGGAGGAGGCGGTGGTGGTGTTGCAGTGGTGTAGTGGTGGTTATGTGGTGTGAGCGAGTTAATCAATGGGAATACAAGATCTAGATATGAGTTTTTTTTTTTTTTTTTTTTTTTTTTTTTAAGTGGAAGAGATGAAGAGTATAGTATAGTAAGCGCAACAAATATTGTAGATGAGTTTTTTTTTTTACTTTTTCTAAGTGTGAGTATACAAGATCTAGATATGATATAATTTATCAATCTCTTTTACAGAGATGAAGAGTATAGTATAGTAAGCGCAACAAATATTGTAGATGAGTTTTTTTTTTTACTTTTTCTAAGTGTGAGTATACAAGATCTAGATATGATATAATTTATCAATCTCTTTTACCGACGATGTGGCGTAGGGAAAATATTGCAAAATGTTTTTTTTTTTCACGTTACCAACGACATGTCGTCGGGAATAAACGGTATAAGTTAATTACGTTTTAATTTTGCTAACTAATTACATAATTAGTAATATGGTCTTGACGACGTGTCATCGGCACCATATTTTCTACCAAAAAAACTTTGACCGAGAAAAAATGTGGGTCCCACATTGGCGTCGGGAAGATTTATTTTTGTCGTCGGGAAGGACTTTCCTACGAGGCTCAACCGACTAGCATTGGCTATGCCTGTCGTCGGAACGAGCACGCCGCGTCGTCGGGAAGGTGTTGAAAAAGTCGTGGCGGAAGTGTCGATTGTACTAGTGTGGGTGGAATGAAGATCAATACCTCTTGACATAAGTTCGCCGGGTTGGAAGCCTTTCAGAAAATCCGGAGGAGATATTGATTTTAGTAGGAAGGCGTTATTACATCCATGGGTTTGTAGGTTTGATGCCAATCTATAGATGTAATCCTACTAAAATCAATATCTCCTCCGGATTTTCTTGAAAGGCTTCCAAAGGTGAACTTATGTCAAGAGGTATTGATCTTCACCCACCCACACTAAGACAATCGCAGACATCCGCCACGACTTTTTCAACACCTTTCCGACGACGCGCGAGGCATCGTTGTTTCGACGACAAGGATGGCACCACGTTGTCTACCGAGCTCGAGGAAAGTTCGCCGACGACAAAAATAAACCTTCCGACGCCAACGTGACCCACATTTTTTCCGGTCAAGCCACAATGAGCATATGATGCCGTGACGACGCCGTCGTCGCACCATATTACTGTATGTAATTAGTTAGCAAAATTAAAACGTAATTAACTTATATCGCTTATCTCGACGATACGTCGTTGTGAATGCGAAAAAATAACATTTGTAATATTTTCCTGCGCGCCGTCGTAAAAGAGATTGATAAATTATATCATATCTAGATCTTGTATACTCACAATTAGAAAAGTAAAAAAAAAAAAAAACTCATCTACAATATTTGCTGCGCTTACTATACTATACTCTTCATCTCTTCCACTTAGAGAAAAATAATAATAATAATAATAAAATAAAATAAAACAAACTCATATCTAGATCTTGTATTCCCAGATTGATTAACTCATCTACACCACATAACCACCACTACACCACTCGCAACACCACCACCGTCTCCTCCACTACACCACTCGCACCACCACCACCGTGTCCTCCACTACACCACTCGCACCACCGTCTCCTCCACCACAACAAACCACCACTCGCACCACCGTGCACGTCCCTCCTCCCCTCTCCCAATTAATTCTTTTATCCTCAACCCCTCTCATATTAATTATTTTCTTCCTCAACCCCCCACCACTTCTTTTCTCATATTAGGTAAGTAAATTTTTTATTTTTTTTAGTTTGTTTAATTTTTAAATGTTTTAGTTGGTTTAATTTTTGTTTAATTAGTATTATGTTTTTATAATTAAATGTTTTTTTTTTGGTACAGCCTTGAGAGGGTCGAGGAGGGCTCAGATCATGATGATGATGACGAGTAGATCGATGGAGGTATATTTACGGGTTATTTTGTGTAGATGTATAAACCCGCTTAGACTGTGCTTTTGATCATCTCATCCTTATGTTGGCCATTGTACACTTTGAACATTTTGGTGACTTGAACATTGGTGATTTAGCAACTTTTGTGTATGTTTAACCTAGATGCGTAGTTAATATCACCCGTTTTGTATAATTTGTAACTTTTTAGCGATTATATATGTGATTTAGTCGTTATGAGTTGTTTTGAGGTATCGGCATATTGGTTTAGAGGTTTTGGTTAAAAACAGCAGGTGCAGGTTATGTAGAATTTTTCCGGAAAAATTCTGGGAAATTGCTAAAATGCTGCAATATTGTGGCATATGTGATACATTTTGCCGACGCCTAGTCGTCGGCAATATATAAACATTTCATATATTTACATACTTTCCCTATGCCATGGCGTCGGGAAAAAATAAGCTGAATTCTATTTTTCATACAATGCCGACGCCATGGCGTAGGGATAATAAGTGGCTTAATGCAAGTTTAATACGATCCCGACGCCATGGCGTAGGGAAAATATTGCAAAATGTTATTTTTTTCACGTTACCAACGACATGTCGTCGGGAATAAACGGTATAAGTTAATTACGTTTTAATTTTGCTAACTAATTACATAATTAGTAATATGGTGCCGACGACGTGTCGTCGGCACCATATGTTTCTACCAAAAAAAACTTTGACCAGAAAACAATGTGGGTCCCACGTTGGTGTCGGGAAGGTTTATTTTTTGTCGTCGGGAAGGACTTTCCCTACGAGGCTCAGCCGACTAACTGTTGGCTATGCCTTGTCGTCGGGAACGAACGATGCCTACGCCACGTCGTCGGGAAGGTGTTGAAAAAGTCGTAGGCGAAAGTGTCGATTGTACTAGTGTGGGTGGAATGAAGATCAATACATCTTCGACATAAGTTCGCCCGGGTTGGAAGCCTTTCAAGAAAAATCCAGAGGAGATATTTATTTTAGTAGGAAGGGCGTTATTACATCTATAGGTTTGTGGGTTTGATGTGTAATGGAGGTTGGAAATCTATTTCCTCATACTCTTGATTGTGAAAAGTCTATCCTTGCTAATAGAGCACTCCCATTCGTCGATATCATTGGAGAGGTAGAGGCTAGAAAAAAGGTTTGTTAACTTGTGGAGTTCTTGTTTTTCAACAATTGATCTCGATTGTCTAGTTCAAGCCCTCGAAAAAATTAGGCCGGGGGATGGAGATAACTCACTGGTCTTAACGAACCTGTCGATTGTCTAGTTCAAGCCCAAGCACATTGATGTTTGCATGATGGATAGGGGAAGAAACAGAGTTTGAATCACTAATATGTAGACTGTTTGAATGAGGCATAGGCGCACGCTCATAAACTAAACACTCAGAATTATATTTCAGCCGGTATAACCTTGAGAATGTTTCGCACAGTCGTGGTCCTCCAAGCCACGGGTCAGTCCATCTTGTTTTTAAATATGGCTAATGGCACCGTAATGTATCATATTTGTCACTCGCATCTTTTATATGTATCGAACAATTTTTTTTGCTATTAGATGTACTAAACTTGACTTTTTTGTGTACTTTGCCCCTCATTTTTTTGCTAGTATATGTATCATAGGTGTCATAAAGTGCACAAAATACAATAAAATCAAGTTTAGTACATAGAATAGCATAAAAAAAAATTGTTGGATATATATAAAAGGTGCAAGTGACAAGTATAATACATTGTGTTGCCTTTAGCCCTTTTAAATAATAGAAACAACGTTTATTATATGTGTGATTATTTTAATTTTTATATCTGTTTGGTTTGTAAAGGTTAAAACATTATGTAACAAAATCCGATCTTTAAGCCACAACGTGTTTAATACAATCTATAGCTTATTTTTTATAAAACTTAATTGCTCGACACTTGGGTGATATGGGAGTTGATTTTATGAGGTAAAGCGTTTTTATAAGCTGTTTTTCTTTTGTCTGGGGACCTAAAATTATATGTGATGTATTACAAAACTGGTCATATGGGATTTTGCTGATGTTTAGGATTGTTTATGCAAACTCGTTATATTATTATGTTGTGTATGGGTATTTGCCGTGAACATTTTATAATGCGTAATATCTTGGAAAGTAATGTTTGACGTGTATTATTTACAGTGAGGCCTGGTAAAATGATTAAATAAGATATATGATACTTGGTATCTCTGTCATTGTAATTTTTATGAAGAACTCGGAATATTTTTTATCCACGATATTGGTGTAAATTTAATGTGGCCGCTAAACTAAATGTTTATAGTCATTTGACTTGCACTAACTGAAGACATTAATATAACTGGAGAGTCCAAGTTTGCTTCACTTCATCGCCAAATAAGTCAGTTATCCTGCTTTGTTGATACTGCAGCTTACAGGGGGATTCCTTAAAGTCATTGCAAAACGACGCTTCTTATCTGACTGATAACTCCATCTAGTAAGTCCTATTTTACTTGTGTGATTTCAATGTTTAACAATTGCTCATAATGTCCTGCTGCTTATGTTCAGATAAGGAGTAGCTTTATTATAACGGAAACTAGGCTTTTGATTGAGGGAAAATAGTATTTACATTGCCAGTTGTGCATCCTCAAAACAATCACAATATTCATAATGGGTGTTTGGAGTTATTGTAAATGGAAGATGATTGAGATTTGTTATTTTTGCTTATTATTCTGGTTATAAGTAAGTACTTACAACTGCTTGGAACAAGCAATTTCAAGAAATAGTGTTTCAAATTGATATTTTGTAAAAACTGCAATAATACTCGGTAAAAGTAACAATTGGTTAATCTTAGAATTTCAATTAAATCCATTGAAAAGGTAAGGTTATTGAGAGTAAAAGAATATTGTATTCTCAAACAAGCACTTTGAAATTTGCAACTTCCTACATACTTGTCAAAAGATAAGCTCAGTCTGGATAACATAAACACTTAAAATGCTTATCTGCTTTGTTAATTAGCAGAAAAAATAAGGAATCCCAAACACCCTCTTAAACAATATTGCAGGAGATAGACATTTAGCTGATTATCTGTTTTTTAAGTGTTTGGCAAAATTTGATTATATTATAAAGGTAAATAGTGCATGTTGCGTCAAACTACGTACTGATATCCGTTATAACCTAATGTAAACAACTAGCTGAAAATAATTTAAATTAGGGACAAGTTATACAAACCCTCCCTTTTCTACAAAGGTCACTCCCCCTCCATTTTTGTGATTTTTTTATTTTTTTTATTATTATTATTATTTTTTTTTTTAATAATTTTGTTTATATCAAAAAACTATAAACCTGAATATGGAACAGAAAATATAAAGTTTAATAAGTCATTTGCTTAAAACTGTCAAAAATACGGAGCAGAGGAGGGACAAAAAAAATAAAAGTACAAAATCCCTCTGATTTGACATCCTAGGGGGGTTTGTATAGTATGACCCTTTAAATTAACCGACAAACATCCTTCCAAACTGTAAAAGTGCTCAATGGCAATAAATCAGCCAAATTGCTCACTGGCACCCACACAGTTAATTGTCAAGTGTTCAATGGTTCCAAACAGTCTCAGTGTGAATTAATTGTATACAAAACGCAAGAAACTGTTAGACGTTTATATAAGCATATTAAATTTCCATTTTATTTTTCTAGTTTAGTTCACTGTAATCTAAGCATGTCTCTCTCCTTGCCTGTAAATTTCGGTAATTTATTGGTGTTAGTCCCTGTTTTACATTGGATTCGACTCAGAAATACTGCCATTTTGTACAACTATTTGTTAGTTTTCATTTTCAACCTAGAATGTACATGTAATTATCACCTGTTTTTTATAACTAACCCGATCTTTTATGTTTCTGTTTATATGGTTGCAATTTATGTTTTTGCTATTTGGTTGCAGTTTAGTCTATGCTAAGTTCGTTGCTACTTCATGTTTGGTTTGGTGTATGCAGGTTTTGATGATTTAAGTTTGTGCAATTGCTAATATACTAATTCTACAAGTTAGTTTGTACAGGTTATATTTTTCTCAATTTTTTTATTTTTTATTTAATAATTTCTTAGTCTGCGACATATACTTTATGAATCTAAATTGTTGAAAAAGGGTATTCTGTCATTTTTACAATATGTCGTTTATATGTAATTTCAGGATTCTAGCGCAACATTTGGTAGTGATATACTGATATACAATGGCTCACTCAAAGATAACCATAAAGCTTTTCATTGACAAAGATGAAAAGAAAGTTTTGTATGCGGAAGCTAAAAAGATTTCGTTGAATTCCTTTTCACGAGTCTCCTCACTTATCCCACCGACACTCTCAGACACTCTTAGAACAAAATCAAGGGTCAGGGTGTGGGTTGGATCAGGTTTAACAAGGCATAAAAAATCTAGACAATCGCTACATGTCAGACGAAAAAAGAGACTCGCTATTAAAACCTAAACTTCCTTTGCTACCACATAAGAACAGCTGACATCGGTGTATTTAGTTCCAATGGATTATTACAATTGTACGAGTTGGGTAATTCTTTGTATTAGGGTGTTTCTTGGATCACATGAATCATGTGTTATGTGGTATTGCCTTTCCGATGCATGCTAGTTATTAGTTAGCGTCTTAATTGCTAGTGTGCGCTATTAATTTTGTACAATCTTTACTGCTAAAAAGAATGTCGATATTATATGATTTGGTATTATTGTGTCATTTTATACTATCTAAATGAGATTGATTAAAATTTACTAATAAGACGAGGCGAAATGGTGAGCACACATAACCGCGGTCAACGCCACATCAATGTCAACTCACTACAGCCTAATTCATGACCAACTCAGTGTAGGAAGACGACTGCAGTAACCGCAAAATACATAGCCCACCCCACAAAAATCATTTCATAAAAACCCACACACAGAGAAATATACTCACACAACTTGGTCGAGTATACGACCGAGTTCTTACAAAAGCCATGGTTGGACGTGTCTTGTGTTATGGGCGTGTAATGGGGTAACACGTCTTAAATGTGGGATGACCTTGTCTAAATATCTCAAATAGTGAAAGTATCTACTACTACGTATTTAAGGAATAAACCACACATTATTTATTACGTTATTAATATTAATCAAGTCAAAACATTTTGAATTCTTGAAATATGAAAAGAGAAGTGATTGTATTATACCAAAGTTATCACTTAATTTTGTGCCTAAACATGTGTGACAACAATTCATTGGTTGTATCAACCGGACCCACTTCTTCACAATCCAATGAGGTAATGACACATAAGTTAAGCATAAAATTAGTCATATCTTTTAGGTCTCCCAATCTTTTTCCATATGAAAATACATCAAAATGTTAATAAACATGCATTAAGATCTACAATTTCCTAAGAATAGGGAAACCAAACGATTAAGTGATTTCCAAGACTGCATGCATACATTAGTCTATAAATTATAAAACATCACATGAATCCATCATCATATCCCATCAAAGCATCAATGGCTTCCCAAAAAATGAGTCTTAAGCTTCTGGTTGACAAAAGTGGCCGGAAAGTGTTGTTTGCAGAAGCTAACAAAGAATTTGTTGATTTCTTATTCCACATCTTCTCGTTACCTCTCGGAACTCTCATTGAGTTCCTGGGATCGAAACAAATGGTGGGCTGCTTAGGTAAACTCAAAGATAGTATCCAAAGCTTGAATGAAACTTATATTCAACCTGGTATTGACAAAGATGATATCTTTAATCCAAAACACCTTATAATGGAAACACACTTCTGTTGGCTAATGAGGCTTCTTCTGATGATCAAGCCACATCGTTGGACACAATTTACACTTGTTCATTTGTAACTGATCATACACTTGCTCATTATTATAGCTATTGCAAAAAATATGCCACTCTACATGCGGGTGCAAAATGTCCTGGTTGTAGTAATTCTATGAGTCTAAAAATGACGCATGTTATGCCCAACACGGCAGAAGCTGAAGCAGTGGAGTTGAAGAAGAAACTGAGGGGAGGGTATGTGAAAGAGGTGGTTACTTACATGGTGATGGATGATTTAGTGGTAAAACCCATGTCCACCATTTCAAGTATCACTCTCATCAATAGTTTTGAAGTGAAACATCTGAGCCAACTTGAAGAAAAAGTGGTTTCTTTTGGGAAAGATGAGGTATTCATAGTCTCTTATTTGTGATCCTATTTAATGTTTGTCGATATTTATGTCATTATGTGAATATCTGTTGTTTGGATTTTGATAGGCGTTGAAGTTGTTGAAGGCATCTTTGTCGACAGATAAGGTGCTAACTACTCTATTTCTGCACAAGAACTATGCTTAGCAACTTAACTATGCTCAACAAGTGGTGTTGTGGAAGTTATTTGCTTGTTGATGTTCTTATTTCTGAGTCATGCAACTGATGTTAGCGTAATTTCTATCTGAATTTTGAGGAACTCTTATGAAATGGGGTGAATTTTTTTTTTTTTTTGCAAATGAACTTATTTAAGGTGTTTTGATTTCAACTTTTCAATGCATTTACTTATTTATATGCAGTTCCATTACATAAGATTTTTAGAGCAGCAACATATAAAGCTTCCATCTGCGTTTAAAGTTTTAAACGGGAAAATGAGACATGGGTTTTGGTGAAGAAGATAACCCTCAAGGATCTGTTTTGCGTTGGGCCTTATTTTCTATTTGCCAGCTCAATTATTTTTAAGTTAATTTCAGCCGTTTGTCTTCACAATTTAATATTTCAACCCTCTATCTATTGTGCTTTTGTGGTTCCCAAAATTTTTAATGCAAGTATATATCTTTGAAAAAGTATACTACAAGACATCTTAAACGGTGTAACGATTAAAACTTTGCGGAATGTTGTTAAATGTTTTGAACACTCAATGGTTACACCCAAAAAAAAGAGAATAAGATGTATATATATTAAAATGTGATTAGTAAGTTGTTTGATCGATATCAAAAGCAATGCATAATAGTTACCGGTTGCAAAGTAAGTGTGGTGCTTGTGTTAGTTTGTAGGCTTTAGTTTTTGTTTGGTTCATGTTTGGTACCATATGTCACTACAACAATCGTGGGTTTTGCAGGCAAAATATCAGGGCTTTCGTCGGGGACAAGTCCCCTGTGAAAGCTTTCCCGGGGACATGTCCCCGACGAAAGTCCTCCGGTAATACCTTCTCGGGAATACTTCCCCGGGGACGTGGCATTTGTTTTTGCCGGGGACACGTCCCCGGGAAAAATTGTTTTTAAATATTAATTTAATTACCTAATTAAATTATTAGTCCAACGTGGCTCTTTTCTTGGGACGCCCCCCAAAAACTACACGCCATCGTTGTGTTTTAGTTTTGTCGGGGACGTGTCCCGGTGAAAGTAGTAATATGAAATTAGCTTTTACTTTCGCGGGGACATGTCCCCGGAGAAAATCGACCCATTTGCGTAAAATTCGCAAAATGGGTATTTCAATTTTTCCGAAATTTTCCGGAAAAATCTACAATGTCACAACCGCTTTTAGAACTGTTTTATGCTACAACGACACAAATTCGCTAAACATAATATCATATATACCCATCAATCGCTAACATAGTTATCTGTTTCTAAATCGCCAAACGGTTCCTAAACCGTTAACGCGTGATCTTCTACAAAACTATACATAGCTACCTATCCGCAAATGGTCCAAAACTATACGTATAATCCATTTACGGAATCCTAGCACATAATGCACATAAACGACATAATAATCCATGTTATTCTCTACAAACATATCCAAAACGTGTTAAAGTAACATAAATCAACATCTCAAACCCCACTACCCCACTCCGTCCCGGTGATCTCTAGACTCACCGGATGGAGTAGCACCGGATCTCGACTCACCGGTGGAGTAGCACTTGATCCCGGGCGGTTGTAGTCGCTCCTACCAACCCGTGAATGACCTCACTAACTCCATGACCGCTCCATCTCGACTCCTCCGTAGCGAGCTCCTCGTCTGTTACGACTGCTTCCCACCGTGAGGACACGTCCGCTTCATCACGAGGTCGGGAGGCGCTAAAGGTCTTCACTCCACCGCCGGTAAGACCGACCTACACCTGAATATGACCGGCGCTTACCACTAATCACAGACGCATAATCTCGCAGTCGGTCATGCGGGTCCCATCGGAGGTGCTCTCTTCCCGCATCCGTATCATCTCGTTCTGTTTAGTTACAAAAACAAGAAAAGTAATATATATAAGTCGTGATGCATTATATTTCATCAAAATGGGTGACTTTGAAAATAAATTATACTTACATATCTAGTCTCGGATAACGGGACTCAAAGACATCGCCCTCATATGGTTTTACGTAAAGCTCTATCAAGTCTTCTCCAACCGCCGCCCCGCCTCGCCGCTCAACTGCTTAGAAATAAAATCAATAACGACACACGCCACATGTATATATATAAATAAAATGATTAAATAGTTTCTTACAAAGTTATGGCGAATAGCATTAACGATCGAGATCCGTGAAGGCTAGAACTCGTGTTCGCCATGCGGTTTTGTCGGTTGACCTCGATATCTTCGCTTGGGGTTTGTCCAAAGCTTAACCTCGCATATTTTAAATTATAAAACTATTATATAAATGCATCGCTCAACATTGGACATGCCGTCGCTTCATATCTTGATGGGATTAGTTTTGCTATTGCTAAGCGTGTAGGAGCCAGCATTGTTTCGAGGCTCCCACTAATTTCTTGTAATCCATTGGTTTTGTTTCTAATGAAAGTGATGTTTATAATAATAATAAAAAAAAAATAATAATAATAATAATAATAATAATAATAATAATAATAATAATAATAATAATAATAATAATAATAATAATAATAATAATAATAATAATAATAATAATAATAATAATAATAATAATAATAATAATGATAATGATAATTATTATTATTATAAAGTGTCGATCGAATTTACCAACGCATCCCAATCCTCTTGCATCTTGTTCGATGGATGTGATTTTGATCTCCTCAATATTCTCCACCCCACCGCGCCAGTAAGTTATATTTTTTGTATCTATATTTGTTGTCATCGTATCGTTTTGGAGATAAGACTGACATCATCAACAATCTTGTCTCCATTCGGGCCAGACAATGTGGGTCAAGATCAAAGTAGTCTTTGCAATAAAATATAAATAAAAAAATATACAAATTTAAATAAACAAACAAGTTTGAATAAATAAACACAATAATTAAAAAATAAAGGTTAAAAACTTACGTAGATGCTCATGGATGTGGGCCTTGGCCGCTTCGGGAACCTTAGCCCATGAATCGCAAAACATGGGAATCGAGTCCGTAACACCTCCCCAACATAGTTGGAGAACCGAAGCGTGAGGGCCCACGTGTGTATAAAACCCTCTGGTTGACCCAAAATCGATCGACACAGACGGCGATCCAATGCCACCCCGCCTTGAGTGCCGTGTTCTTAGTGGGACCACGCACCACCTTCCCGCCTTTCCCATTTTGGCGTTTGGGTTGGCTTTGGATTTAGAGCCTACAAGTAATCAAATTCAAGTGATGATGACATAAAATAACAAGTTATCAATTTAAAATAACATGTAATCAAATACGCTTTAGTTAAAATAATTGAAATTCTTACGGCGGCAATTGGTGCTTATCCTCCTCGAGGACCACGAGGTGGCGAATTACTCCATCGCCACCGTGAGACCTAGCTACAACATCGCCATCCGTTAAACGAACATAGAAATTAGTGAAGAAACATATATATAATTAAATAAATAAATAATTAGTTAAATAAATAAATAAACAAACAAATAAACACATTTAACAGTATATATCAACAAGATAATTATAATAATTAAATAAATAAATAAACAAACAAATAAACACATTTAACCACTCGATAACAATTTCATTCAAATAATTAAGTGTTGTTCTACAAATTACAATTTGAGATTAATGTCCCACATCATCAACATAAAATTCAACATTATTAGTACTGCCATCTTCATCATCTTCATTCTCGTGGTCATCATCATCAGATGCTAAATCATGAGGAACGTGATCATCATAATCAATATCATCTTCGTCTTCCACAATAGTGATAATTGGTGGTGGTGCCTCAACTTCCACCGGTTGAACATCTATATTTATAATGTTATAATCAAACCGATCCAACTCAAGAGAGTGTGATATGTGATGAGTTTTGTCATGTACAACATCCCGATTGTCTTCTACCACAATGATATCCGTGTTTCAAATCTTTCGATGATAAGAATCTTGGACGGCCTTCCAATTACCACGTTTACAGGAAATCAAGGTAAAAGACTTGTGTTGCTTGCGTTGCAAGAATGAATGGTTCATTTTGAAACGATACACGATCGGTCATAATTTGCGTAATGTTGTTTCTATAGGTACAACGCTTTACGCGACATCGCTATTAGTGTCGAACCATTTGACTTTGAACAACACAACATTGAATGAAATATATGAAAACTCGAGAATTTCTTCAAGTCGGCCATAATGCATTCCTCCATCGTGGTTAGGAGTTGAAATTCACTGCTTTTGAGTTGAACGACGTAAATCACGCGTGCACGATAAACTTCACACCGCTGACTACGCAAGAGTTGATCGAGACCGCAGACATGATGGTCCGCAAGCCAAAGCGAATAACTCGGCGGTACAACTTGGGTCCTTATTTACTTTTAATTCACGAATCTATGAAAAAGTTAAGAATAGATAGAGATGAGTAATAGTCATTATTTTTACAGGATAATACATACAATAAGTCTACCTTCATCTCAAACCAGCGAGGAAATCCTTCTTGCAAGTCACTGCCAGGAAATGCCCTGTAAATGTTCATGATATTAGAATAAGTCGTCGAATAACAACTTACGTAAAACAAATTTTGAAATAAAACGTACCTCTTGTACTGCTCATGTATGGGTCGATTTCATGACTGTTGTGTAGTACGTACCATACTACTTGCTTCATTGTGTCTCCTTGAAACCGAACTAATGACAGTTTACCATTCTTTTGCAGATCGATCGAAACACCTCAAATCGACTTGTTAGGCTTGGACCGTCCTCATTCCGTCGGGACGATTAAATCTTGTCTCAACACCCGAAAATAATGCGAGAAAGTTAATGCTTCATCAACAATACAACCCTCCGCTATTGAACCTTCGTGCTTAGCTTTATTTCGACATAATTTTGAGCTTTTTCATGTATCTTTCAAATGGATACATCCACCTCATGTAAGCAGGACCGCCTTCAATAACCTCTTCCGGTAGATGCATAAGCAAGTGAATCATAATGTCAAAAAGTCGGAGGATATATTTGCTCGAAACTACACAAAATATTGATCGGTTGTTCTCTAGCTTTCAACATGTCATCCACCATCAATGTTCGAGCGCATATTTGTTTGAAGAATGAACAAAGCTCGATTATTGGTGTTGCGGTGGTTTGGTCCTTCAAGTAATTTTGAAGTCCAGAAAGCAACCGTTGCATCATTATGTGACGACCATGAGCCTTCAAGCTGTTATGTTGCTATTGTCGCTTGGTCACTTTATGCTTGAAGTTAGATCCAAACCCATCAGGTAGTTTAACACCTTTGATGAATTAAGAAAAAAAATCAGGATATTAGAATAAGTTGTCGAAATCACTACAAGAATTCAGGCGAATAGCCACGAACAGAATTCGCGGGTAAAAGCCATATTTTCGTGGGTAACTAGGTAATACCCACGGACTACCCATGATCATATGAAGATGGGTAAAACCTCCGAGGCTAATTGTATGCCCACGCCATTTACACTCTGTGGGTAAATTTACCCACATCATTTTAGGTGGGTGATTGAGGTGCGTTCGTGGGTGAAGTTTTATGGGATTTTTTTTAATTCACCACGAGAATACCTATAGATATACCCTTGGGTAATTTGTGTGTAACATTGCCCACAATGTTATTTTGTGTGTAAAAGTTGATATATATTATGCAGGTAATTTTCCCACAATAATACATGGGTAAACTTTCCCACCTATTTGTCGTGTGTGAGAACCATGAGTAAGAATGACCTACTTTTTTTGTAATATTTCGTGACTAAATTAACAACGGTTTTATGGGTAAACCATCACTACAACAAACTGGACTAATGTATCTCAATTCATATAAATCTCTATACAAATAGAATTCGAAACATAAAAACCAAACATGATCAATTGAGTTGCCATATCATCCAAATACAATCTATCGAGTGACTAATCTATCACTTACTCTAATAATAAGGTACTAACTAAACATAGCTAACACTCTGTTTTTACAGCAATATGTTGCATCAACAACGTATGTAGAAGTAGTTCTATGTGTTACTCATTGAAGTGTATTCTCTAGCTCGCAGTCCATCAGAGAGGGTTCCTCATTTAGTAAGGTGCGTATACACAAGTTTGCACATTTGGTCTTCACTCAAAACCATTTGTTTTTCCATACCCTGCATATTATATAAGCAATCAGTTTTACTAATGAAATAACTAAAAATCTGCTATGTTAAAATAGTTACACAACCATGAATCAACATTAGATAGATTAGTAAAGGCATAAAGTATTAAAGTATCATGATGACTTGCCTTACTGGTGATGAAGAACTTGGAAGAAAAAAATATGAGAAGTACATCAGTATGATGATCATTTTTTTGGATAACAACGTCATTGTATTAGATAACCGGTTCTATTAGACACAAACTAATAGAAAAATGCTTACTTATACTAATCTTAAGTCAACGTATAAGTCATACAAACAACAAGCTCATCTGAACATAGTAATATAGTATCATGACAAGTATGATAACATCATTACAGATTATTATATACTAAGAAGATATCTAAAACTTACAACATATCAGACGTTTCAAGAAATATAGACACTCCTTTAAAACAAAGCGATATAGAAACCTCAAAAGGTCTCATTTGCATAGTTGTGATTTATGGTATAAAGAATAGATTGAGAACACAAGAAAAGTTGCATCCTAAGTACTATTTGATCATACTAGGCATGTTAATCCAACTGCAAGTTGCAAGGAAGTCAACTAAAATTATCATTGTTTATATTAACTTTCAATCCACATTCAAGCTACTACTTCTCAACAAACTTGGTAACGTAAGTTAAAACGAATGGATAAACCAACTCAGTAAACTTGAATATTTTTTTTCTTTGTGATATGCCTTATCTAAGAACATGTAAGGTGCCAATATATTCTACTCCGTAATTATAAAATAAAGAAACTAGTCAATTGCGTATGTAAAAATAATCATAAGAAAAACATACCGAGATCGAGTACAACTGTAAATCTGTTGTAGTTGCTTCAGCAAGTATGCCAATTGGTTTACTTTTATTTGTGATTTTTTCTCTGCAAATTCAAGACCTTGGTCAATAACGTAGCTTATTGTACAAACTACCTAAAGGATATATGCCTAACAACAAAAAGCATGTTAATAATCTTCTTAGAATTTTAAGAAAAGGAAATATATATTACATGTAAATGAAGAACATATATTCCATTTTATGTGTGTGAAACTTTTAGAAGTCAAACCATAAAACTATGAACCATGCCCTGCTCATCCGAATACATGTTATCATCGATTCACAATTTCCACCGTATGTGTATCGGCTGTTTATTGAACTTTAATAATCAACAAAACTATTACAAAAGAAAATAACATCAGCTTCAGTTAAACCAAGCATGGTATTGGTAACAAATAGCCTTGAAATATATTAACGACATCAACTAGATGTTATAGCGCTACATGAATCCTCAAATTCAGTAACCATCTTCCATTAGAAAACTAACAGAAACAATTAGATGGGAACATTTTATAACATTTTTACTTTACGTTACCACTTAGAGTTTCTATTCAAGTTCTTAAAGAGTAATCGATGCACTCTACGAGTTCCGAAATAAACAATTGATGTTCCATGTTAACAGTTACGGAGTAGTATTCAACAGTCTAAAGTTGTAAAAATCTTACCAAGGATATACTAATTCTACCACAAAATAAGGCCCATCTGGATAACATTAACCTTTTTTAACAAATGTGTATACATAGATCAAAGCCTATAATATAAACCTAAAATTAACAAATACATGAAACCTTAAGTTAACAGTTAACACACAGATATGTACACATTAGCACATACAAACATTAAGCCTAATTTAAGCCTATGTTTCAATAAAAATATATGAGAGAGAGGGCGATGACTCACCATTAGCGGTGGCAACGGTTGATGAAGGGACGAAGGGTGGTGCCCGGTGACAGCGTGTTTAATACTAGTGTGTGTTTCTGTGCGTGCTAACAGTTGAGAGCGAGAATGAAAATAAAATTATGAGCGGGTGGTTGTGGATTTTTGATTTGGGGGTTTCACAAGAAGTCCTTTTTTAAGATCAAGAAGCGGGGGTTTGAATTTGGGAGAAACAATGGGCGGGAATGAAATGATTTTTTTGGGGAAAATGGGAGGCAGCAGGTTTAAGGAATGGTCGGTTTGTGGGAGCAGTTTTTTTTTTTTTTGAACTATGACTTTCATTAAAACACCACAGGCATCCCCAAAAAGAGGGCCACCACCACAAAAACACGACTATTTACATGATACAAAATTTACACCAATTGTACCAAGAGATCGACTTAAGTCTACCTCTATTCGAGAACCAAAGAAAACCCGTCGCCTTGACCTCGCTAAGGATGTTACTCACATTCACCGGCTTATTGGAAAATCTAAGCTCATTCCTTGCCTTCCATAAAGCCCAACATCCAATAATAATCAAACCTTGGAACACCTCTTTAGCCTTACCCTTTAAACCCGCAAAATTATGAAGCTCGAGCAAGTCACCAAAAGAGAAAGCAAAGATATCAGGGACTTTGCACCACTTACTGATTCCTTGCCACATGACCGCAGCCACCAAGCAAGAAGTAAATAAATGGTCGACCGACTCATCCGCATAACCACAAATCTGACAATTGTGGGAGCAGTTGTGATGAAGATATCTTTCAAGTTTGAAGTTTCAACCACATTCGAGATTTAGAAATTTGGACGGGCGCCCAATTTTAGGCACCACAAATCTTTGTGAAAATTCAAGTTTATAGACATTTTTTTTAATTCTTGTGAAAGCACAAATTATGTAGTAATTTTTTCAAGCCATATTAATATGATTAATTATTTGAATGATTAAGAGCTTAATTAGATTTAATACAATTAACAATGTAACAAACGATGCGTGATATTTCGTCTGACCGATAAAGGCGGGTATTCTTGTAGCATTTTTATTATTAATATAAATACAAATTAATACTCCGTAGTTGCTAATGACGTCGGGTAACTTTATGGCGGTTTGAGAGCAACAGAAAAAACAGTGAGCCGATTGTTTTTTAAGTGGTCGGCTTGTTACATAGCATGACATCGCATCATCATGGCTACGTCGACGATTCCGATAAGTCGTTTCTTGGTTATTTACTACAAAGCTAATGAATATGACGACGTTAGATAACTCCTACTAGTTTAGGAGTTACGGTCAATACAATGAGGTGCCTTTTTTTAAATAAGGGATAAACGACCGTAGCTAGGGTTTGACGGGGTGGAAAAAAGGCAACAGCTCAAGATGGCAAACCAAGTGTGGGAACCATACCCACTATGATACTATGTTGAATGGTGAATTTCGCGTAGGTTAAATGCTATTGATAATTAACTGTTATTTTAGATTACAAATGTACCACTAACTTAACCTTAATGGACATCGACTTAAAAAAATTGTTCCAAGGCTTATAAGTTATAACTATTGCCTCATATAAAGTAGCATTATAGATTCACTGTAGCAGCTGTAAGCGTCAGCTGTAGTGCCATAGCAATTTA
This sequence comes from Chrysanthemum lavandulifolium, assembly GCA_022545495.1. Lineage (NCBI taxonomy): Eukaryota > Viridiplantae > Streptophyta > Magnoliopsida > Asterales > Asteraceae > Chrysanthemum > Chrysanthemum lavandulifolium. Next base: position 98,280,979 of record CM040239.1, read on the forward strand.
CCTTTTAGCTCAGGTATACCTAACGCCATATTTTATACTTTTCTAACACTTTTGGTTTTATTTTAAAGTTTATGACTCAACTTATTTTATAAACCAAATTTTTACCTTTTTTTAGCTTTTGAGCTTAGCTCGCATCTTTAAATCATAATAAGTTCACCACTCCAAAAATGTGCTGGAAAATAGGCTTATACAAAACAAACTAAACTGAATAAGCTTACAAGTCCAAAAGAAAGCTTAGACAAACACCGTATTAGTAATGGGTCACGATCTAATGAATACGAGCAATAGAGCCCAATTGTAAACCACTTCAACACGTCCTATGTCTTTCCCTCACTTTCATGCTCCTTCTTCCTCTTCCTTTTCACCAATTATGAACATCTCTACCCTAGTTTAGTTTTAAATCAATAAAAAAATCACAAAAATTAGGTTTTAATATATGTTCAAATTCATCATATATTCGTTCAATCGCTACAAATTACAATCTTTTTTATGAATTCGGATTCATCGATATATAAAAAAAGGATTTCGTTCATTTGGAGTTAAAACAAAATTACTATGACAATTTTGATTAACAAACCCCAAATTAACGTAATTTTTAAATCTACTTTGTTTTTCTAACTTGTTTCTTCTAAGTTTTAAAACAAATCAAGTCTTCATAGGTACACCCATAAGGTGTTCGGTAAAATGTCTCAATCAAATAAAAAATTTTGATGTTACAAACATTCACCCACAAAAGTTGCAGGTAGAACCATGGATATATATATATCTATACACAAATTACCCACATAGTCTTACCCATATAAAAATACAAGAAATAAAAATAAGTAAGCAGATGATTATATATTTACTCATAAATTACACAAAAAAATACCCATAACAAAATTCCAATGAAAACAACATTGTGGGTATATTCATGGGTATATGTGTAACCATGAGTTGACCATAAGCGATTATTCACAACAAAATACCCATACAAGTAATAAGATGGGTAAACTCATGGGTATATATTTTACCCTCAAAACACCCACGTAGACTCACCCACCAATGAAAAGGTTTTTGCATTTCGTGGGTAAATAACGTTTACCACGTATGTACACATGATAACTTACGATGTGGGTAATTCATGGGTAATATTTTGGCGCCAATTATTTACCCACATATTTCACACCAAATATATTTTTGTGGCTATTTATGTGGGTAAATTCATGGGAAATTTGAGGGAAATAAGATCGACTTATTAAGTCAGTGATCATGGGTAATGGGTGGGTATTAGGTGGGTAAATGCCCTCAAAAGGTTTGGTGTGGGTAATTATTGTGGGTATTCCATCAGATTCTTGTAGTGAATGAATACGCGAATTAATTGGAACAAAGAAATTTTCAAATAAAACGCGCACCTTTAATGAATTGACAAAAAGTTTTCTTTCTTGTTGTGAAAGAGCACGAGGATGAGGCTTAGAGCACTTCCTGCTTCCTTTGTTGACGACCCACAAGTCGCACGAATATTCAAATTTTGTAAGTCTTGTCTTGCCTTGTTGGTGTCTTTTGATTTGTCATTCATTAACAAAGTACCCAACACACTCTAGCACACATCTTTTCGATATGCATGACATCTAAATTGTGTTTTAGTGTACTAAAAGACCAATACTCTAGCTCGTAGAAAACAAATTTTTGTCCAATTCAATTGCGATCAAGATCACGCTTTTTGTTCGCACTCCATATCTTGGATGTTTCCCGGAGACGTTTAGGCAATCTTCTTAGTTGATCCAAGATGTCCTCATCGTAAATTTTCTAGAGGGTCAGACATTCACCTCGTATAGAATGCCCTTATGTTCTTCCGCCATTTATTGGTCGTGCTTAAGAATCTTCATGACCAACATAAGCGGTTTTGTTTAACACGCATAGTGGAGTGTCTACATTACGTGTCGGACATGCCTTGTAACCTGCCCACTCCACCCGGACAAACTACTTGAGCGGGAAAGTCATTGATAGTCCATAAAGCGTTGCTTTCATACTGCAATCGGTTCAGAATAACATCCTTAGTCATGACTCATCTTTCCATAAAGTCTTTAGGTCATCAATCAAAGGCCTCGTGTAAATATCAATATCCTTCCACGTGATTTGGGGTCCGAAATTAACAATGTCAAGATAAGAGAAGTCTCTCATACATATCCAGGAGGCGTATTGTATGTGGTTAATATGACCGCCACATCTTGTAGATGATCGACTAAGGTTGCCGACGGATTGAAACCATCGCCACCAACCCTAACCGAACGTTTTTTTTCTTTAGCAAATTCCTTCAATACTTGATGTCAAATTTCTTCCATGCTTGACCATCAACCAGGTGTTGCATCTTACCGTTCTCTCCAGACGCATGCCAAGTCATACGTTTTGCAGTGTGTTTAGACTTGTACAAACGTTGTAATCTAGGAATGATATGAAAGTAACACAACACCTTGTTAGGAACTTTCTTCCCAAGTGTGTTCTTTTCTTTCCATCTACTAGCGCCGCAGATCGGACAAGTTCGCAAATCTTAGATTACCGCCCCGATATAAAAACAATCATTTACACAAGCATGTATCGATTCATATCCTAACCCGATAGTTTTAAATGTCTTCTTTATTTCATAGTATGACGATGGCATGTTGTATCCTAGAACCAAGCGGAAAACTTCCTTGAATAAAGTTAGGAACTCATTAAATGTGGTGTCACCACTTTACCTTGACCTTGATGTGCGTAATCTTTGCCATAAAGTCTAATGAAGACATCCACTCACACCGGTATAGTTTTTCGTTGGCGGTGGCAAGTAACTTCTCATACTCATTACGTTGAGGAAGTGCGTCGTTACTTGTCTCGCCAATATTTCCTTGAGTTGGATCATCTGGTTCGTTATTCGGACCAATATCATGAAGGAACTTAGTCATGTCACTCAACCCAGGGTGTCTTGTGTTGTGTACGACCTGCTCGGGCATCCGCTCACCATGATTATACCATTTCGTATAACTATGGTCCCATCATTTCGTGTATGCGGTCAAACAAATATTCGTGCTTTATCCGGTAGGTTTAAACAACGAGCACGTGGACATTTTATATTCCCATCAATATTCACTAAGGGCTTGCAATACTCGCAGAAAGCTTTAAGACCAACTAAAAATTCTCTACCGTTACATGCTAGTAAGACCCAACTTTTATCAATTGGCATAACTGCGTTTTAATGAAGCGACAAATAATTATATAGACTTAAAATGTTCACAAAAATCTACACGTAAACACATAAAGGTGGAATTACCGGCCAGCGCTTTGTTCACCTAATCCAACTATGGAAGGCAATCTAACTCACTTTTTGAATGTTTCGTCTCATATATGAATGCGATAATTGAATTTATTATTTGAGAAAATTTAAAAGATTTCCTCAACTCCCCAAATATGTGCATTAAAGACATATTCGTAGGAGTAAAAGGAAACACTGTCGAAATTTTTACAAATAGTAAATCAATTATACGATTCATATCCTAAATGAGACAAAACATTCAAAAAGCAACCCAAGGGATTTTCCGAAATTAATTTCTAATAAATTAATTTCGGGCGGGTTTTCTATGGGATGATTAACTTCGGACGGGGACTTTCCAAAATTAATCACTAAAGTCCTAAAATCATTTACAATAGTTCAACACAATCAAATACCATACAATACTATGAGCTTATTTGTTTAATCTTATTTGTAGCTTATGAGCTTATTTGTTTTTGGGCTTATATATCATAAGATTCAATTTTCCGGCTTATATAAGTTTATTATATCCTTTTCATATTTACCCTCTAATGACACAATATACTCAAGGTTACCACAAAATATACTTAAATTCGACCCGAACACCAAAATACAAAGCTCGTAAAGCCGCAAACTATACCCTATATATTCTTATCTTACATTTTTACCCTCTAGTAACACAATCTAATCACCTAATTCAAAACCATCAGTTTAAGCATCATTTTATACCACATTACTAAACAAAAACATTTAACCAACCTAAATAAGCTACAACACAGGATTTTCATACTACTAACTACTTGCACTACATAATTCATTTCCTAAATCTAAAGTTAACCAACCTAATTTTAAGCTCAAAAGTAGCGGTTGGGGCTGCAGGAACAGTTACACAGGGAGCTATAAACTTTTGCCGGCGACATGTCCAGTCTAAAAAAAATAAACAAAAAAAAATAAACATACCTTTTGGTCTCGGCTCACGGTTGTGGTCTCGGCTCGGTCTCGGGTTGGTCTCTGCTATGATACCGTACCAAAAAAAATAAACAAAAAAAATTAAAAGTTAAAAATTAAACAATTAACAATTAACGAAAAATAACAATTAACAAATTAAACAATTAACAAAAACAAAAATAAAAATAACGAAAATAAAAAAATTAACAAAAACAAAAACACAGTTAGATGAGGTTCATTTGTACCTGGGTTTTTTTAAATGAGATGGAGAAAGGAAGAAACGAGATGAGGAGAAGAAAGAATTAAATGATAGAGGGGGAGGAAGAATTAAATGATGAGGGAGAAAGGAGACGACACAAAGGCGCGAGTGGGGAAGACAACGCAGTGGTGGTGGTGGTGGTGGTGTGAGATTAGCAGTGGTGTTGTGGTGGTGAGTTGAGAGGAGGAAGACGACGAGGGTTTTTTTCCTTTTTTTTCCAACTATGACGACCAGATCTGTTAAACGACCAAGTATAGGTGCTATGGTGTACGTATCATGTTAAACGACCAATTGTAGGTGCTATGGTGTATGTATCATGTTAAACGACCGGGTATAGGTGCTATGGTATAAGTATCATGTTAAACGACAAAGTATAGGTGATATGGTGTACGTATCATGTTAAACGACCAACTATAGGTGCTATGGTGTACGTATAATGTTAAACGACCAAGTATAGGTGCTATGGTGTACATATCATGTTAAACGACCAATTATAGGTGCTATGGTATACGTATCATGTTAAACGACCAATTATAGGTGCTATGGTATACGTATCATGTTAAACGACCAAGTATAGGTGCTATGATGTACGTATCATGTTAAACGACAAATTCTAGGTGCTATGGTGTATGTATCATGTTAAACGACCGGGTATACGTGCTATGGTATACGTATCAAGTTAAACGACCAAGTATAGGTACTATGGTGTACGTATCATGTTAAACGACCAATTATAGGTGCTATGGTGTACGTATCATGTTAAACGACCAAGTATAGGTGCTATGGTGTACGTATCATGTTAAACGACCAATTATAGGTACTATGGTATACGTATCATGTTAAACGACCAATTATAGGTGCTATGTTATATGTATCATGTTAAACGACCAATTATAGGTACTATGGTATACGTATCATGTTAAACGACCAAGTATAGGTGCTATGGTGTACGTATCATGTTAAACGGCAGAGTATAGGTGCTATGGTATACGTATCATATTAAACGACCAATTATAGGTTCTATGGTTACGTATCATGTTAAACGACCAAGTATAGGTGCTATGGTGTACGTATCATGTTAAACGGCCGAGTATAGGTGCTATGGTATACATATCATGTTAAACGACCAAGTATAGGTGCTATGGTATACGTATCATGTTAAACGGCCGGGTATAGGTGCTATGGTATACGTATCATGTTAAACGACCAAGTATATGTGCTATGGTATATGTATCATGTAAAACGGCCGAGTATAGGCGCTATGGTATACGTATCATGTTAAAAGACCAATTATAGGTGATATGGTATACGTATCATGTTAAACGACCAAGTATAGGTGCTATGGTGTACGTATCATGTTAAACGACCGAGTATATGTGCTATGGTATACGTATCATGTTAAACGACCAAGTATAGGTGCTATGGTGTATGTATCATGTTAAACGGCCGAGTATAGGTGCTATTGTGTACGTATCATGTTAAAAGACCAATTATAGGTGCTATGGTATACGTATCATGTTAAACGACCAATTATAGGTGCTATGGTATACGTATCATGCTAAACGGCCAATTATAGGTGCTATGGTATACGTATCATGTTAAACGACCAAGTATGGTGTATGTATCATGTTAAACGACCGGGTATAGGTGCTATGGTATACGCATCATGTTAAACGACCAAGTATAGGTGCTATGGTGTACGTATCATGTTAAACGACCAATTATAGGTGCAATGGTGTACGTATCATGTTAAACGACCAAGTATAGATGCTATGGTTATACGATCATTTTAAACGACCAATTATAGGTGTTATGGTATAACGTATCATGTTAAACCACCAATTATAGGTGCTATGGTATACGATCATGTTAAACCACCAATTATAGGTGTTATGGTATACGATCATGTTAAACGACCAATTATAGGTGCTATGGTATACGATCATGTTAAACGACCAATTATTGGTGTTATGGTATACGTATCATGTTAAACGACCAAGTATAGGTGCTATGGTGTACGTATCATGTTAAACGGCCGAGTATAGGTGCTATGGTATACGTATCATGTTAAATGACCAATTATAGGTGCTATGGTTACGTATCATGTTAAACGACCAAGTATAGGTGCTATGGTGTACGTATCATGTTAAAAGGCCGAGTATAGGTGCTATGGTATACGTATCATGTTGAACGACCAAGTATAGGTGCTATGGTATATGTATCATGTTAAACGGCCTGGTATAGGTGCTATGGTATACGTATCATGTTAAACGACCAAGTATATGTGCTATGGTATACGTATCATGTAAAACGGCCGAGTATAGGCGCTATGGTATACGTATCATGTTAAAAGACCAATTATAGGTGCTATGGTATACGTATCACGTTAAACGACCAAGTATAGGTGTTATGGTGTACGTATCATGTTAAACGACCAAGTATAGGTGCTATGGTGTACGTATCATGTTAAACGGCCGAGTATAGGTGCTATTGTGTACGTATCATGTTAAAAGACCAATTATAGGTGATATGGTATACGTATCATGTTAAACGGCCAATTATAGGTGATATGGTATACGTATCATGTTAAACGACCAATTATAGGTGCTATGGTGTACGTATCATGCTAAACGACCAATTATAGGTGCTATGGTATACGTATCATGTTAAACGATCGGGTATAGGTGCAATGGTATACGTATCAAGTTAAATGACCAAGTATGGTGTATGCATCATGTTAAACGACCGGGTATAGGTGCTATGGTATACGCATCATGTTAAACAACCAAGTATAGGTGCTATGGTGTACGTATCATGTTAAACGACCAATTATAGGTGCTATGGTGTACGTATCATGTTAAACGGCCAAGTATAGGTGCTATGGTGTACGTATCATTTTAAACGACCAATTATAGGTGTTATGGTATACGTATCATGTTAAACGACCAATTATAGGTGCTATGGTATACGTATCATGTTAAACGACCAATTATAGGTGTTATGGTATACGTATCATGTTAAACGACCAATTATAGGTGCTATGGTATATGATCATGTGAAACGACCAAGTATAGGTGCTATGGTATACGTATCATGTTAAAATCCCATTAAATGTAGGTGCTATGGTATATAATCATGTTAAGCGGCGACCAAGCATATAGCGCCATGGTATAGGTGCTATCATGTTAAACGCACCAAGATATAAAAGCTATGGTATCATGTTAAACCGGCCAAGTATAGGTGCATACAGTGTACGATCATGTTAAAAGACCAATTATAGGTGATGGTATACGATCATGTTAAACCAACCAATTATAGGTGATATGGTATACGATCATGTTAAACGACCAATTATAGGTGCTATGGTATACGATATGCTAAAGCGACCAAGTATATGTGCTATGGTATGCGATCATGTTAAACGACCAAGTATAGGTGCTATGGTATACGATCATGTTAAATGACCAAGTATAGGTGTATGGTGCATCATGTTAAACGACCGTATAGGTGCTATGGTATACGATCATGTTAAACAACCAAGTATAGGTGCTATGGTGTACGTATCATGTTAAACGACCAATTATAGGTGCTATGGTGTACGTATCATGTTAAACGACCAAGTATAGGTGCTATGGTGTACGTATCATTTTAAACGACCAATTATAGGTGTTATGGTATACGTATCATGTTAAACGACCAATTATAGGTGCTATGGTATACGTATCATGTTAAACGACCAATTATAGGTGTTATGGTATACGTATCATGTTAAACGACCAATTATAGGTGCTATGGTGTAATGATCATGTTAAACGGCCGAGTATAGGTGCTATGGTATACGATCATGTTAAACGACCAATTATAGGTGCTATGGTATATATTATGTGAAACGACCAAGTATATGTGCTATGGTGTACGATCATGTTAAACGGTCGAGTATAGGTGCTATGGTTTACGATCATGTTAAACCACCAAGTATAGGTGCTATGGTATATGATCATGTTAAACGGCCGGTATAGGTGCTATGGTATACGATCATGTTAAACGACCAATTATAGGTGTTTGGTATACGATCATGTTAAACGACCAATTATAGGTGCTATGGTATACGTATCATGTTAAACGCCGAGTATAGGTGCTATGGTGCACGTATCATGTTAAACCACCAATTATAGGTGCTATGGTATACGATCATGTTAAACCACCAAGTATAGGTGCTATGGTGTACGATCATTTTAAACGACCAATTATAGGTGTTATGGTATACGTATCATGTTAAACGACCAATTATAGGTGCTATGGTATACGATCATGTTAAACGACCAATTATAGGTGCTATGGTATACGATCATGTTAAACGACCAATTATTGGTGTTATGGTATACGATCATGTTAAACGACCAAGTATAGGTGCTATGGTGTACGATCATGTTAAACGGCCGAGTATAGGTGCTATGGTATACGTATCATGTTAAATGACCAATTATAGGTGCTATGGTTACGTATCATGTTAAACGACCAAGTATAGGTGCTATGGTGTACGTATCATGTTAAAAGGCCGAGTATAGGTGCTATGGTATACGTATCATGTTGAACGACCAAGTATAGGTGCTATGGTATACGTATCATGTTAAAAGACCAATTATAGGTGCTATGGTATACGTATCACGTTAAACGACCAAGTATAGGTGCTATGGTGTACGTATCATGTTAAACGACCAAGTATAGGTGCTATGGTGTACGTATCATGTTAAACGGCCGAATATAGGTGCTATTGTGTACGTATCATGTTAAAAGACCAATTATAGGTGCTATGGTATACGTATCATGTTAAACGGCCAATTATAGGTGATATGGTATACGTATCATGTTAAACGACCAATTATAGGTGCTATGGTGTACGTATCATGCTAAACGACCAATTATAGGTGCTATGGTATACGTATCATGTTAAACGATCGGGTATAGGTGCTATGGTATACGTATCAAGTTAAATGACCAAGTATGGTGTATGTATCATGTTAAACGACCGGGTATAGGTGCTATGGTATACGCATCATGTTAAACAACCAAGTATAGGTGCTATGGTGTACGTATCATGTTAAACGACCAATTATAGGTGCTATGGTGTACGTATCATGTTAAACGGCCAAGTATAGGTGCTATGGTGTATGTATCATTTTAAACGACCAATTATAGGTGTTATGGTATACGTATCATGTTAAACGACCAATTATAGGTGCTATGGTATACGTATCATGTTAAACGACCAATTATAGGTGTTATGGTATACGTATCATGTTAAACGACCAATTATAGGTGCTATGGTGTACGTATCATGTTAAACGGCCGAGTATAGGTGCTATGGTATATGTATCATGTTAAACGACCAATTATAGGTGCTATGGTATACATATCATGTGAAACGACCAAGTATAGGTGCTATGGTGTACGTATCATGTTAAACGGCCGAGTATAGGTGCTATGGTATACGTATCATGTTAAACGACCAAGTATAGGTGCTATGGTATACGTATCATGTTAAACGGCCGGGTATAGGTGCTATGGTATACGTATCATGTTAAACGACCAATTATAGGTGTTATGGTATACGTATCATGTTAAACGACCAATTATAGGTGCTATGGTATACGCATCATGTTAAACGACCAAGTATAGGTGCTATGGTGTACGTATCATGTTAAACGACCAATTATAGGTGCTATGGTGTACGTATCATGTTAAACGACCAAGTATAGGTGTTATGGTGTACGTATCATTTTAAACGACCAATTATAGGTGTTATGGTATACGTATCATGTTAAACGACCAATTATAGGTGCTATGGTATACGTATCATGTTAAACGACCAATTATAGGTGTTATGGTATACGTATCATGTTAAACGACCAATTATAGGTGCTATGGTATACGTATCATGTTAAACGACCAATTATTGGTGTTATGGTATACGTATCATGTTAAACGACCAAGTATAGGTGCTATGGTGTACGTATCATGTTAAACGGCCGAGTATAGGTGCTATGGTATACGTATCATGTTAAATGACCAATTATAGGTGCTATGGTTACGTATCATGTTAAACGAACAAGTATAGGTGCTATGGTGTACGTATCATGTTAAAAGGCCGAGTATAGGTGCTATGGTATACGTATCATGTTGAACGACCAAGTATAGGTGCTATGGTATATGTATCATGTTAAACGGCCTGGTATAGGTGCTATGGTATACGTATCATGTTAAACGACCAAGTATATGTGCTATGGTATACGTATCATGTAAAACGGCCGAGTATAGGCGCTATGGTATACGTATCATGTTAAAAGACCAATTATAGGTGCTATGGTATCGATCACGTTAAACGACCAAGTATAGGTGCTATGGTATACGATCATGTTAAACGACCAAGTATAGGTGCTATGGTGTACGATCATGTTAAACGGCCGAGTATAGGTGCTATTGTGTACGTGATCATGTTAAAAGACCAATTATAGGTGTTATGGTATACGATCATGTTAAACGACCAATTATAGGTGATATGGTATACGATCATGTTAAACGACCAATTATAGGTGCTATGGTATACGATCATGCTAAACGACCAATTATAGGTGCTATGGTATAATGATCATGTTAAACGATCGGTATAGGTGCTATGGTATACGATCAAGTTAAATGACCAAGTATGGTGTATGTATCATGTTAAACGACCGGGTATAGGTGCTATGGTATACGCATCATGTTAAACAACCAAGTATAGGTGCTATGGTGTACGATCATGTTAAACGACCAATTATAGGTGCTATGGTGTACGATCATGTTAAACGGCCAAGTATAGGTGCTATGGTATACGATCATTTTAAACGACCAATTATAGTTGTTATGGTATACGATCATGTTAAACGACCAATTATAGGTGCTATGGTATACGTATCATGTTAAACGACCAATTATAGGTGTTATGGTATACGATCATGTTAAATGACCAATTATAGGTGCTATGGTATACGATCATGTTAAACGGCCGAGTATAGGTGCTATGGTATACGATCATGTTAAACGACCAATTATAGGTGCTATGGTATACATATCATGTGAAACCACCAAGTATAGGTGCTATGGTGTACGATCATGTTAAACGGCCGAGTATAGGTGCTATGGTATACGTGATCATGTTAAACGACCAAGTATAGGTGCTATGGTATACGTATCATGTTAAACGGCCGGGTATAGGTGCTATGGTATACGTATCATGTTAAACGACCAAGTATATGTGCTATGGTATACGTATCATGTTAAACGGCCGAGTATAGGTGCTATGGTATACGTATCATGTTAAACGACCCATTATAGGTGCAATTGTATACGTATCATGTTAAACGACCAAGTATAGGTGCTATGGTGTACATATCATGTTAAACGGCCCAGTATATGTGCTATGGTATACGTATCATGTTAAACGACCAAGTATAGGTGCTATGGTGTACGTATCATGTTAAACGGCCGAGTATAGGTGCTATGGTATACGTATCATGTTAAACGACCAAGTATAGGTGTTATGGTGTACATCATTTATATACATGAATACATGAGTATACATTAATACATCAATACATTATTATTATTATTATTATTATTATTATTATTATTATTATTATTATTATTACATAGGTCCAAATTCTTGCATTTGTCTCTGGTCTCAACTTCCCACCAAAAAATGACGCCAAAATTCCCACAAAAAAAATGGCGCCAAAACTTCCCACCAACATGACAAACACATTATATAGTTCTTTTATCTTTACAAGAATTTCACAACCTCTTATCCTCAAAACCACTCAACTTCACAACCTCTTATTTATGTAAATATACAAATAATTGGGTTGTAATCTATTATAATTTTCTTATTATGTAACAGCCCAGAAAAGAAGATAGTGGGTGTGGATATTTTATGTGGAAGAATAAATTTGACGAGTACTTAAGAACAATCTCTTTTCGTTCAACATCTCAAGGTTCGGATCCGCACCAACAGAGTGCTCCAAGTGCTACGCCAAAGATCTTAGGATAAACTTGCGGAATCACAAAAACAGTGCTAGAGACAAGAGTAAGGATGTCGGAGGCAAGACTTGAAATGGCAGGATTCCCGACGACCACGCATGTTAGTCGGATGCATTACTTCGTGAGCTCTTAGGTGACATGGAAAATCTTCGTATGTAGTAGTAGTAGTAGTTGTTGTTCTTTGTAGTTGTTGTTGTTGCTGTTGTTCTTGTAGTTGTTGTAGTCGTTGTTGGAATAAAAAGTATGTTTAACTAAAAGGAGAATGAAATGTTGTTGTAGTTGTTGGAATAATATGTCTTGATTTTAACTAGTGAAGAAACTTTTCCACCACAAACATCTTTGAACATACTTGATCCGACCTATCTCTAGCAGGTCATTTTAACATCTGAATGAACCACAATATAATTAAGTTCATATTTTTAACATTTAATCGGGGTTTTAGTTGTGCATTAAAAGTTGTGTATTTGTAACATATAATTTTAGCATATTTTTGCAAATACCATTTTTGCCGGGGACATGTCCCCGGGGAAAGTTTTGGCGGGAATAAAGGCGAGAACAATTAACATGCTATTGACTCTGGTCAAATTTTCGTCAAAGTGTAAACCATTTTTGCCGGGGACAAGTCCCCGGCGAAAAGTACCTTTGAATTTTGACTGGACGGTCAAAGAATACTAAATAGTCAACAGACTTTCCCAGGGGACTTGATCTGGTTGAATTTTCTTCAACAGGTCAGCGTATTCATGTGCCACGTCAGCTTTGATTTTGTCGTTTAGCGACTTTCGCCGGGGACATAGCGTCCCCGGTGAAAGTCTCCTCGCCCGTCCACACGATTGTTGTAGTGTGTATTTTTCCTTTGATTCTTGGGTCATTTCTTCCTTTTAATTTGCTTGATTAATTGGGGTGAGATGTCTTTTCTTTGTATTTGTTTTCTTTGCGGGTTCTATAAATTTGTTGCCTTTCTAAAAAAAAAAAGTTACCGGTTGCTAATTTTACTACTTTCTTCGTCCCAAAATTAATTTTCATGTTTACACTTTATGATGTATCAATATAAATGTTCACTTCACATTATAAAAAATCAAAAAAGAATTTAGTATGTAAATATGATATTTGATTGCCGAAGAGTTTAGTTACCGGACATTTTCTAAAACTTTGTACATTTACAAAGTGAACATTTATTTTTAATTTTTAAATGGAGGAAATAGTTAGCGGGAAGTATTACCAAGTCTAAAAAGAACCGGCAACACTGAAAATGCAATTACATTATGCATCAAATAAAAAGTCAAAATCAAAGCATGAGCAACACATTATTCAAGAGTTTTTATCTCACCAGTCAAAATCAAACCTTCAAAATGAAAACAAAACCTTGATGGAATTAAAGAACTTACTAAGGATTGGCGAGTGGTGTTTGTTCTTGTTCATCTTTACGAAAATCTCAACTTGTAAGAAAACACTCAACGCATTGCAACAATCTATTTTTTTCAACATTGCATGTTATTAGTAATCAAATAAATGAACGTCTCGAAGTATTTTGACTTATTTTACTAGATAAACGGAAAATAAAAATATGCAACACGACTCCAAGAACACCCATGATCAATCTATTATGAAGCTAAAAGACTTGAACTATATAAAAACTATACTTCTTTTATAAATGCTATAGAATTACCCCCCGAGTATTTTAACTTTCCTCGTAAAAGCCGTTCGTACATTATACTAGTAGCTAAATTGTAGGCCGCTAAAGTATCTATCTGTTTTCATTTACCCCAATTCCAGCAAGCATTTTGCATGAAATTCATAGTGGCAAGAATAAGGCTAACATTAGCGTATCAAAACAAGACGGATAAGAATATGAATGTTAAATAGCACTTATAGAGCCCTCTAATTGCATTTGATTAACTACAGATGCACTTAATTGCAGAGTAAATATGATAGTTAACAATTCAACTATTATTTGTATTGTGATAATTTGTTAACTTTAACTCTATTCTTGTTAATTTATAGATTTTCAGCAACAAGTTGGCCATACTTCGTATAAACGAAAATAAATGCATACTTTGGGTGGTCTTTATTTTATTTATATTTTTAATTTTAATAGATAAACGACATTAATGAAAAAAGTTGAATATAATCGCCTATGGATGTATTACCCTAAAAAGAAGTTTGAATAAGTAATTCTAGAAGCTTCTATTAATTAACATGGGTTAATATTAAGACAAATACATGTAAACTTAGAAATAATCTGGCTGTTTTGAATATAATCACAAAGGAAAAAATTGCTTTGAATTAATTTTTTACTATAGGGCTATAGGCTATGAAAAATCACTAACCCTCACAACTTTGCTAAATGTATTAAGATTATTTAAAGGGCTTATTGTATGAAGATGTATCTTATTTGTCAAAATTTTAGTTATATGTACGATTGTTAAGAACAAACTATTTAGTAACTAACTTTTTGAATTTTGATTATTATGTGTATCGATTATCACAAATATTTGATTCGATACGAAAAAATACGTTAATCGATACACAAAATAATCAAAATTTAAAAAGTTAGTGATTAAATGGTCCGTTCCTAGTGATTGTACATAAAATTTAAAAGATGAAAACTAAAATACATTTTCAAACAATCAATAGTTAACGACTCAGTGGCCAATATGACGTTGAACGAGTTTTATAGGGCTCTAGTTCATCCTTTAGATACAACGGCTCCTCAATAGTTAACTATTGTATTTTCGTGATGATGATGTTTAAGCAATTGTAATGAATAACACTTTTTTCTAACTCGGATGTTGCGTTGGTTGATGTTTATATAAGATGTTAAATTTGTTGAATATTGTTTGTGTATGTTGGAGTACTGTTCGGGTTTTGTGGTAGTGTTTGGTTGCGATTACGAAAAATAATTTTTTTTTTTTTTTTTTTATTAAAGAAATAGATTTTGGTACGGTTTAATAAAAAACCATAGCAAACAAGAAAAGTATGGTTGGTTAGTAGTGGAAGAAATTTGCTACGGTTTGATAAAAAACCGTACCAAATAATCATTATTTGTCACGGTTTAAAACTGTACAAAAAAATGATTTTATTTTTTGGTACGCTCGTATCTGTCACAAATTTAAAACTGTACTAAATGGCCTTAAAAACCGTACCTAATGAGAGTTTTGTGTAGTAGTGTCAACTTTATATTTAAAATATTCAAATGCTATGTAGAAAACTGACAAATTGGTTTGGTACATGCTTGATGAAATACCTTATTTCTATTACCAATTGGTTTTCTTCACTTTTCTTTTATTCAACTTTGTTTCAAGTCATCATGATATAATCCTCCTTTAGATATTTTTGATTTTTCAATACCGATTCAATTAATAGTGCTGCACAACGCGGCCCTGGCTAATTACCCTCGCTCATTGCAAGCCATCTTAAAATGCATTATAATAAGAGCTAGAGTAAATAGGAGATAAAGACTTTTCTTAACGATGACTTGAACATTTTTATTTTTTTTACTCGCGCGGGAAACAGCCATGTTATCGACAAGAGAGGATCTCCTATATAATATATATCTGGTCAAAGATAACCCAAACGACAAAAGTAAATTGAATCGTTTGCATCATTCCTAGGAATAAAATCTGGAACCACGCACACACGATTCTCAATAATGCACTTCTATAAAATCTCATAGACACATATCATCAACATTCAGTAAACACTACATGTACACCATCAATATGGATTTCCCAAAAATGAGTCTTAAGCTTCTTGTCGACACGAAAGATGAAAGAGTGATGTTTGCTGAAGCTAACAAAGATTTTGTGGATTTTCTTTTCAACATCTTTTCGATCCCTCTTGGAACCCTTATCGGGTTACTAGGCTCGAAACAAATGGTAGGCTGTTTAGGTCAACTCAAAGATAGCATTGACAGCTTTGATGAAACCTACCTTCAACCCGGCATCATTAAAGATGACATCATTAATCCTAAAACACCGTTCAATGGGAAAATGCTCCTGTTATCTTACGATGATACACCTGCTACATCAAAAACAGTCGGCAGGACTTGTAGTACACGTACGTTTTCAAGTGATTCTGATCTAGAAGATTCTTGTGATTCTGAAGAAGAAGATTCTAGTGATTCTGCTATTAGTTGGCGTCTACATAATAAGAACGTTAAGGTCGCAAGGAAGAGGGGGTATGTGAAGGAGGTTGTGAGCTATATGGTGACTGATGATTTGGTGGTGAAGCCTATGTCCACAATTTCAAGCATTACTCTTATCAATAGCTTTGGTATCAAGGATCTGAGTCAACTGGAGGAAAAATTGGTAGAGTTTGACAAAGATAAGGTATTGTTACTATTTACGCTAGCTCGGCGATATTATTTAACTTGTTTTACTTATCTCCTTTCGGTATTTTTTTTTTTATTATTATTATCATTTTTTTTATATTGCTCTAAATTTGTGTAGTTAGACCCTTGGTGGTAGCTATTAATTTTGAATTGATGCTTTGATGTTATAGGTCATGAAGCTATTGGAGAATGCCTTGAAGTCTAACAAAGTGCTGACAAACGTCTTTCTTAGTAAAGTTGACGAAGGTAAAAAGTGCAACAAGAGGTCTAGAATGGAGTGTAAGTGATGTATGGTTATGGCGTTATATATGGGTGTCTCATTATTTAACGGTGTATGCTGTTTCTTTAGGGTAACTATACTCGAATCTGTAAGTCTGTAACAACAACCTTTTGTTTGATGTTTCACATCATGTTAGCTGAACGTCAACTTTTAATGAATGAGCTTTTTTGTTTAACTCAACGGTCTGTGATGTTTGTTAAGGCCAATTGGTCAAATGTAAACATTTCAAACTAATTTTGTCTTGTGTATTGATGGCAAAGTTTATTTTTGGCTAAACATGTAGTCTCTATATATGTACTTAATTAAGTATGATCATCGATCGATTGATATTGGACTCCGATATATATTGTATCAATAGAAATCTCAACTTGGCAGAATCTAGTAATTGTGGGAGATTGCCATAGCCAACTATAGGGATCGATAACCTGAGACCTTCTAATTTCTCACTGATAAGAATGAGATGTTATTTGCCTACCTTGTTGTGGTTGCTTAATGAATGAATTGTATATCAATGAATCTTAAACGATCGATCAGCTTTTCATCGTAAAGTACTAAAGTGTATATCTCATTAACAAAACTTTCAGCCTTTCAGGTATGAAACCAAACAAAAAAAATTTTAACCATACGAGCCAAAGTTCTCTGTTTTGTTGCATGTTGAAAGACTTTTTCCTCAATAGGTAGACCCTTACGTCTTTTGACACTATCAATTAGCTTTCGTGCTGTATTTTGTAAAACACTTGAACCATCACCTAACTCTTCTTTCTCCTCTTCTATTTTCGGAACAAAAACGGATCTTCAGAAATTACTTCCCAGTGACTAAGAACAAGCAGAGCACTACAGGCCGCTGCACTTGATGTTCTCAAGTCATCAGCAAAACCGAAAATAAACATGTACACGAACAATGCCGAACCTTCTTGTATTTCTTCATTCAAAACTTTAGCATGTCTACGACCAAGAACAGCATAACTTGCCGTGAAAACACCCAGTATTGGTGACGTATTCAATTCATAGAAATATTTATTTCCTCCAACGATTCTAGGGTTCCTTTAAATTACGGCTGCTCTACATGCCTCTTTAACAGCAGTCATAACTTGCCCTGAAAACACCCGGTATTGGTCAGTTTGTAATTGTTGATGTATGGCTTCAGTCTCGCTAACAAAAGGTGAAACAGAAGCTTCAACTACAAAAGCTAAACTCCACATGGATTCATCAAATAATGGTTTCAAATTCATCACTGCTAGACACAAAACCTAATATTTCGGATACATATGGAGTTTTTTTTTATTTTTTATCAGAATAGATGAACCCATGTCTTTTGTACTCGAATCAGGGAGAATAAGCATGTTTGGCCCAACTTGTCTCCATCCTAAAGCCCAGATACTTTTTAGAAAATCTTCCCATAAGGCTATATAAATGTTTATACTTTTCTGTATCTATATAAATGTTTATACTTTTCTGTATCTTTATTATCCCCATTCCAGTCTGCAACCACTACAACAATAAGGAGGACGGGTGATGAGGCTTTTGGCGGGACGCCTGTCTCCGCCGAAAGTCACTAAACGACAAAATCCATGTTGAGCTGGCACACAAACTCGCTAACCGTTTACTAAATTTTCAACGCACACTTTTGGCGGGGACATGTCGCCGCTAAATATAGCGGCGGAAAAACCGAACAATTAATAGTTGCAACTTTGGTCAAATTTTGCCAAATAAGAGTTGCCACGCTGGACAATCTTTGACCAGACCAAAGGCCGTGTGTCCCACAAGTCCCCGCCAAAAGATGCACATAGTCCCCGCCGAAAGTATCAGCGATAAGCTGTTAGCGGGGATGTTTCGGTGGGGACTTATCCCCGCTGAAAGTTATTGACGGGGACATGTCCCCGCCAAAAGAGGAGAAATGTCCCCTCCAAAAGCAGTCAATGTTGTAGTGAACTTCACTTACTATCGCATCCTATATCCTATCTGGAAGTCCTACTATTACACAATATTGTCCGCTTTGCCCTGATGGCTCACGACTTTATTTTTGTAGCCCTCGTGTGAGACTTCCCAGTAGGTCACCCATACAAGTGCTATTTTCACACAAGCACGCTTAACTTCATAGTTCCTGAGAACTCTACTCGCAGTAGACCACAAAACGCGTTGTGTCTGATAAGGCGAATGTTATTCTTATATACCCATCATCTCTCCAGGCCTATGTCGATGTGAGATTTTCCTAGAGTGTTACATACACCTTCCATTTGGCGTACCTCTTTCAATAAAATTTGAACTCCCAGTTGAAGTTCTAAACCTATCAAACGGATTTAAAGCGTCCCCTTCAATGGATTCCCTAAATGACACAGTAGGTGGTGATATTGCCAAATCTACCTTTGCAAACCTATCTTTTAAATCCTTAATACATCTTTCTAAATGAACTTCACCTGTAGCTGCAGCAAGCACATGCACGGTTTAGGAGTTAGAAGGCATAACCCTTTCATAAGTGCAGCCAAGTTAGCAGGATCAGACGGCTCAATAGCAAATTTGAGAGTGGGTGGAACCTGAAATGTCATACACACTCCTCACGTCCAGCCCATCTTCCAGGCCCACATACACTTCCACATTCTTGTAATTCAGTGCAGGGACGGAGCTTGAATCATTTTTTTGGAGGGGCCAAAGTATCACTAACTTATTTTAGAGGGGCCAAATGATTAGATAATTATTTTTTGCACTAGTTTTATAAACAAATTACACTAGATACAAAATATTTTGGAGGGGCCAAGGCCCACCCTTGCACTATACATCCTCCGTCCATGATTCAGTGTCTATGGGCCCACCCCCAACACTGTTATTATTCCAATCCAATCCCGTGCTTTCCCTATACGACTTTTCCAGACTCAGCCGTATATTACCTCTCCTAGTTTTTCATCTGCCTAGGGTTTGATAGAATCGATAATGGCTTCTTCAGCAAAAATGAGTTTAAAACTTATAATAGACAAAAAGGAAGAACGAGTGTTGTTTGCAGAAGCTGGTAAAGAGTTCATCGATTTCTTGTTTAGTCTCCTCAATGTACCAATCGGTTCCCTTTTAGAAATCTTAGACGACAACATCTTATTGGAAGGTGGCTTGCCTAAGCTCTACCAAAGCGTAAAGATCTCGACAAAAAATACAAAAAACCACCATGCGACTCTCGACTCAGCTTGTCACCGCTCAAAGGACAGCAGTCCACCTTTACTTACAGGTGCGTGAGGCTTTTGCCAAAATAAAACTAGTTCTGTTGTTCCTCAAGCTTGTCCCACTTGTTATTTAGACATGGAGATTGTTGATGGAGGATTTGTAAAGGAAATGGTAACTTACATGGTGACGGATGATCTTGTTTTTCTCCTATGTCTACAATCTCTACTAGCATCGCTTGTCTCCACAAACACAACATCAAGGATCTTGGTGCATTAGAGGAAAAGGTTGTTTATGTCAGCACAGATGAGGTAACTCTGCTCTACCATGTGTTAATATAATTACTTTTAATATGTACAAATAACTATTATTGAGTCTCACTTATTTGATTTTCATGAAGAATTTCCCGTGTTCTAAACTTAACTGTGGTCACAAACACGTTCTATGTATATGCGTTTAATTTTGGTCACATATACATGATGGTAATACCCGTGTTCTAGAAAAAAACCCTAAACCATAAGAACTCCGTATACATAATGTTAAACTTAAACTTTTTGGTCACATATACAAAATGTTAAACCTAAATGTGTTAAATATTCAAAACTTTTTATAACACATTTAAAGTTTAAAAAGTTTAACATTAAACTTTTCAGAACACGGGTACACCAAAAAATTTAATTTTGCAAGACAAATAAACATAACTGTGGTCACATAATATATCATAAGGCATCAATTTTAGTTTCTTCCTCTTACACATTGATGTTTTTCTTATGTATATGTGTTGGTCTTACACAAATTGCTTAATGTAAACAATAACCAAAGAAAGAAGAATAGTAGTTGTAAAGAAAAGAGAAAGAACAATAGGCTACGGAATTAGTCACTGACAAGCAAAATTTACGCCTCGTGTTGTGCCTTTTAAAACCTAAAATTTGCTGCCACGGCACAACAAAAGAAATATCCTCATCCGTTTTTTTGTTACAACATAATACTTTCAAAATGTTAGATATTACTTTCACATACACATCAAACCATAACACAAAGTAGCATATAGATGGAATTCTAGAGAGAAAGTTAGAGGTTTAGGGAACTTAGTGAGAGAAAGTGAAAGATATTATTATGAGCTCCAACTCTCTACCTGGGAGGTAGAGAGTATTTATAGTCTTACATAAATCGCCACACATCGGTGTGGATCGTGCATACAGTGGGTAAAGACCGTCCAGTCCTCCACGGTGTTACTTAACTAAATACTACTTAACTTAAAATAACTACGACTACGAGCTTTCTAACGATTACATATACTTGAGGTGACCGACTCTTTAATACCGGGAATTTCTAATTCCTAACAATCTCCCCCTAAGGGAGGTCACCTCAATCATGTACCAAAAATACATTGAATACAAATAGATATTACATTAAAAATTGTTCTTGCATTCTTGATGTAGTCCTTTGTTCCAAAGCTCGTAGTCATTGATTCTTCACATTGCATGTTTGGTTATTCCAAGTGGAGGTCTTTTACTGATCCACGTGATTATAAGTTTGAGCCATCTTTGGAGATCATCACTATCAACAATCTCGACACATCCTGCGGTGTTGGTATTTTGTGATGTTGTGACTTTGGGACCGACATGCTCACATTCCGGATCATGATATCTTCTCATCGAGTAGCGGAAGCTTTAGTTGATTCATGATATTGGCGCAGAAAGCGAAGCATGGAGTGAAAATATCGAGTCATTGATGCACTAATCATGATTTCTTTCGAGATGAATGTATTAAGTGAGCATGCGGCTATGGATTGACCGCTTCATTTCGATCACCGCAACGCGCAAGCGACACCGCATACAACTGTGCTTAATATAATCGCACGAAGTGTCTTTGATCACTTCGTTGAATTGAGGTACACGCCCACGGTGCCCCGCTGATCAAGACATGTCGCCTGTGATCGGTAGGATTCTAAGAATCTCCTTGACGGTGGTTTCGCAATTTGTTCTAGCCGTTCTCAAACCGAACATCTCAAAGAAGACAACACGGAGTGAGTGAACCAATAATTTTAAGTCCACCGATTGATGAAAGAGATTTGAAAACAATCGTATTGCTCAATAGAAATTGTTTTGCAATACAACGAAGGTTTTATTGAAAATCAATTATCAATCATAAAAACACCTTTTGGTTTGAAAAATGAGTACACGGTCGATGTGCTAACGAAAAGAGTTTTTAAGCACAAAGACCGGTTTTCAAAGGTATCCGTCAATCCATAACTCGAACTGTGATTGATTCAAGAGATTGAATCGCCTTTGTTTCGCTCGGTTGTCACATGGTTGATCTATATAATAGATCTCACATGCCACCTACCAGAGCTTGTTTGATGTTGGCTCGAAGGCTTTCCATCTTCATTGTGAATATGTAAACACATCACTCGGATGTTCCGGCAATACCACAAGGATAATGCGAGGACTCAAGATATAATCTCTTTCCACATTGTGTGAAACAGAGTCTTCACCGAAAGTGTCCTAATGAGATTTATTGATGATCTCGTGGCTCTAGACTCAATTTGTGCATATTTGGATCCCGTGCGGAGACTAGGAGAGGTCTCTTCTTCAATATCAACAATCTCTAAGAGAAAGTTGATAGATAATGTCGGTTCCCGTGAGAATGAAACAAGTCCTTTTAAGAGGAGCTTG
The DNA here is from genome assembly GCA_022545495.1 of Chrysanthemum lavandulifolium. Taxonomy (NCBI): domain Eukaryota; kingdom Viridiplantae; phylum Streptophyta; class Magnoliopsida; order Asterales; family Asteraceae; genus Chrysanthemum; species Chrysanthemum lavandulifolium. Next base: position 98,303,962 of record CM040239.1, read on the forward strand.
AGTGGTTTGGAAAGTTGAAGCAAGGCACTTTGGGTCCATGACGCCTTGTCTTCAATACCGATGTTACCATCGGTAGCATATGAAGTGAACCCGGTTTACGCCTAAGGTTGAATTAATGGAGGCTATTTGTTTTCACCCTATTTTCATTCAATTCTTTTAATTCTTCAACCCTTCAAGCTTACCGAGACTTCATAGCTAGAACCTTGTTGGGTTTATTCCAAGACTAGCTCGTCTTAGTCCGCACTCTTCCTTATCTCATTTTTCTCCTTTTATCATCATACCTAAGGACTTCTACACTAACTAGTGGATTGTCCTTGGTAGATCCCTCCGTTCGGCGGATCATGGGAACCAATACCTAACCTTATCATCCTTATATCACCGTGACATTAAAGTAAAGTTGGTCGGTCTATTTGGTATTGTTCATCCGCCATTGGATCCAATAGAAACTATTTGAAAATCAATTCGATACTTGTGATATATTATCAAAGCATTTTGTACCGAATTGTTTTGATATTCTTAGAACGAGAACTCCCTCAACATGTGCATCAAGTATTTGAAAATGTTTTGCACACGGAGGCAAGAGAAAGAATTAACTTTGATTACCATTTTCTAAAGATATCAACATCACTTCCTCAACAAATCAAGTAGATATAGCATTTCCGGAAGGATGAGGTTTCCATAAATTCGCTCCCCTCAATGTGTGCCTCGAGGTTTGAAAAGAGTTTTGCACATACTAGAGGGAACCCGCACATTGGGATAAATGATCACGTTTCAAATCATAGGTTTAAGATAGGTGCTCCCCTCAACATGTGCATTGAAAAATTGAAATCGCTTTGTCACATGTGAGACGGACAAGACATGTACATCCTTATAAAACCATTTACCGAATTATCGCTTAAACCAACATTCTCCCCGATCACAATTATCAAATAATTTGAGATTTGTGATCTCTTATAGATTTAAAATGATTTTGAAAGCTTTAAGGAGAAATGTGACTTGATTATGAAAGCTTAATCGATAATGATCGGATTTTAAGACTTTAAACTCCATTGATAAAACATGCATGTATATCTTTTGAAAACAATTTTAATGCCAAATAACTTTTTAATTTAATTGAAATCATTCTCCCCTCAATCAATGACATAGGTTGTTGATTGAGAGATAAAGATTTGACATGTAAGTCCCGATGATTATCAAAAATAGAGACCGAGTTATTTTTCAAAGCATTTGGTTTTCAAAGATAAATGTTTATAGAATCGAGCATAGAATTTGAAAACATGGTAAAACATGGCTCGTTCTTTCTTTAAAACCGGTTATTGCACGAAATGACAATAAACCATTTTCTTTCTCCAAAAATATATATATATATATATATATATTTTTTTTAAAGAATTCAACAACATCTAAAGTCCCGTGTCATTCTTTGAATGACAAAGACAAAGACCGTAGATATTATCGAACCGGAAGAAACATGACAAAATGACAATATTTTTTAAGAATTTTCGAATTTTTCAAATTTTATGGATTTTGAAAGTTTTATATTTTTCTATTTGATTTTGAAGGTTTTATAATTTTGTATTTTGATTTTCAAATATATATGTACAAGAGATAGATGAAGAAAGACCTTTACTCCTCGCCTTCCTCCGAAGACGTTTGAGAGTTTCGTTGAAGGCTTTTCAAACCAAGTCGTGGAAGAATAAACTCAAACGTTCTCTTGGAAGAGCTTTGGTGAAGATGTCGCTAAGCGATATTCAGACCTCACAAAATATAGTTCCACCACACCTTTTTCCACATGTTCCCCGATGAAATGATGTCGAATGTCGATATGCTTTGCTCTTGAGTGTTGAACGTTGTTGCATGAGAGAGCAATAGCACTTTTATTATCACAATCTGAGGGATTTTGTTGAATTCAAAGCCATAGTCGATAATTGAGATCTCATCCATAAGATTTGAGCACAACACGATGACATGGCTATGTATTCACCTCAGAGGAAATAGAAGTACTCATTTGCTTTTTGAAGACCACTCACAAGCTTATCACCCAAAACCGAGCACCTCAGACGTGATTTCGACGTGTATCTTGACAACTGCATGATCGGCATCTCGTGATAGGCCGTTAGTGACATACCGGTGTCCTTCGGTACCATAGTCCCATATTGATGGTTCCTTGGAGATACCGAAGACCCGCTTAATCGCTTCAAGGTGCCTTTTAGTAGGCTTAGCTCGGTATCTAGCACACATGCACACGAGAACAAAATGTCGGGTCTACTAGCAAGTGAGATACATCGTGGATCCAATCATACTCCGATATTTAGTTTGGTCAATCATGATCCCGAGAGGTCCTCATCTAGTTTGGTTCGTCAATCATGGGGTGTCAACAGGTCACTTGAATCAAATCCAAATTTCTTTAAAATCTCTTGCATATTTAGATTGATTTATGAAAATGCCTCCGGACTTTGAGAAATTTGTAATCCCAAGAAAATGACATTTGTCCCATCATTGACATTTGAAACTTTGAACTCATTTCATTTGAAAACGATCACATTCCATTGGGTCACCGAGGCAAAAATAATATCATCAACATAAATTTGAACATGAATCAAATGTTTGCTCGACTTCGGTGAACAATGTAGGATCAATCGCTCCTTTGATGAATCCGGTTGATAGAAGAAACTTTGATAGTGTATCATACCATGCCCTGGAGCTTGCTTTAAACCGTAAAGAGCCTTCTTCAAACGATAAACGTGAGTAGGATGCTCTTGATTCACAAATCCTTCAGTTATCGACGAGACGACTTCTTTAAGATCTCCGCTTAGAAATGCCGCCTTTACATCCATCCGATAAACTACCATGTTCTTACTAAAGATTAGCAAGAAAGATTCTCGATTGCCTCGATTCGAGCAATTGGAGCAAAAGATTCTTCAAAGTCTATACCTCCTCTTGACGATATCCTTTAGCAACTAATCGAGCCTTGTTCTTCAACACATCACCATGCTCATCAAGTTTTACTTTGAAGATCCATTTTAGAGCTATAATCATAGCACGTCTCGGAGCAGTACTAACTCCCATACATCAAGACGATCAAACTCATGAATTTCATCTTGCATAGCATTGAACCAACTATCTTCATTCATAGCAGCTTTAACATCTTTTGGTTCGATCTTAGATAGTACGGAGTTGAAGAAGCACCATAAGGCATCGGTTGCGAGTTGCTTCCGGGTTGATACAGACGAGAGGGATTTCAATGATGTTGTCTAATGGATGATCGTGAGTCCATTTTCCGAGGTGTTCATGTGGCATTTGTTGAGGAACCGAGGTAGGCGAGTCGATGTCTCCCAAGAAGATGGTTCGATAATGATTCAGGAGTAGCAAATATGTTTTCAAAAGGAGCATCTTCGAGGAGTAGCAAAGGGATTAACTTCATCATTGATGCCGAAACATTTCCATGATGTACATTTGAAGAATGATGATTTGTTGATGAGATCAAGGATCGAAGCAGTGCTTCGTGACTAATGAGATATTGAGACCGATGGATTGACTTCATTCACCGGAATATGAGCATCCTCTGTTGTAGGGATCAAGACCTCATTAGTAGTAGACTCATACAGTTCATCAAACATGGATCAAACAATTTCTTTACATCATCTTCGGATGGAGGTACATATGGAGTTTCTTGAGAGGAGTTTGGAACAAGGGATGAACCAATAGGACTGCTTTTGAAGTGCGGGTCCTGAGTGGAGTGTCCAGAGCCATTTGACCGGTCACTCATCAAACGTAATATGAATTGTTTCCATGATATTTCGGGTTCTTTTGTTGTAGATTCGGTATCCCTTTTGTTTGATGCATATCCTACAAATACTCCAATGTCGCTTTGGCCCTAAGTTTGCCTAAGTCTTGACCTCATTAGTTGGATAGCACAATGCACCGAATACACGAAGGGAAGATAGATTAGGTTTCGTTGTGGACAAGTTCATATGGAGTTTTTCCATGAATAGTGTGAATCAGGAACGATTTTGTGTGTAGCATGCAGTGGCAATAGCTTCACCCGGAGAAACATTGGAACCTTTCGAGTAGATCAAGATTGTTCTAGCTTCAACAAGAGTACGATTTCGCCTTTCAACTACACCGCTCATTGAGGGGTTCGTGGAACACTTCTTTGATGGTCGATTCCAACACTTTCATAGAATTCACTAAGTTGTTTGTTGACAAACCCGCCCATTGTCTGCTCGACACTCGACGCTTTGTTGAGTCGAACTGCAATGTTTGATGAGTTTGATGATGATATCGGAGTTTCATCCTTTGTCCTTAAGAACTTGACCCTGTGAATCTAGAGTAATCATCAACTACAACTAACACATATTTCTTCCCAAAGATATTCTCGCACCCTCATTGGTCCACATAGATCCACATGAATCATATGAAGAACTTCGTGATGAGTTAGTAGGTTTGGATTTATGGGCAAACATCTTGCTTTTTCCCAATTGACATGTCGAACAAAGATGATCCTTTTCATACTTTAGTCTAGGTAGACCTACAACTAAGTCCTTTCTCGGAAAGATCGTTGATGGTGCCAAGTTCAAGTGATTGAGACGACGATGCCATAACCATGACTTTGTTTTGAAGCCTTAGATAACAAGCAGATTGGAGATGCCTCATCATGTCATCGATAGAGATGGTGTAAAGGTTTGAGCCACGAGTTCCTTTCAACAGTTCCTCACCGTTAAGATCTCTAACAAAGGTGTATGTTTTTCAAGGCTACTTCTAGATCGTAATCACGTAATTGACCAACAGAGAACAGACATGACCTAAACCTTCCACATAATACACTCTCGAGATGACACTATTACCAACAACATAATCTCCATAACCCATTATAGCACCGAAATGATCATTACCAAATCTAACATCCGATGAATTTGCTCACGGTTCATGAGCGCGACCGGTCTCGGTCATATGCTTGGAACGACTGAGTCCGTGTACCACGTAACGATTTGAACGATCCGCAGTTGAACACAGACAAGAATGGATAATCGATAATTGGGATCCCATGCAAGAATGGGTTCCATTTGGTTAGTAGCAGCAGTTGGAACACCCACATCGTAAATAGAAGCATTCATATCGAGACGGTGAGGTAATGGAATCATTGTGAGTAGATGCAATACTAGTGTCTCAGATAGCCTGCTTATGTGTGACCACTTCTTGTGGAATAGTTCTACCAAGAGGCATCCATTTTCTAGTGGGCATTATCCGATTGGTCTTATGACCACAGTATCCAATATAAACCTATTCTCACGAATGTTCTTCCCGTGGGTTTCCATTGTTTTCTAACTTTCTTTCGCTTTTGCCTTTTAGCCTTTTTAGCATGAATTTTAGCATTAACAATATTAATCGGACAATTAACATCATTAGGCAAAACATTGACATCACATCCATGATTAGAAATGTAATTCAAGCAATCATCGCACAAGTTTTGCAAATAGTATCGAATTGAATTAATTACAAGACGCCTATGGCTAATACTAGAATCAACACGATTCGCTTTATTCGATTCAAACTTAAGGTTCCTAGATTGTTCTTCTACTTTCTTCCAAAGGCACATTCTTAGCTTGAGAGGTCCTATCATTCCTTGTATTGTCTTGAGACTTTGACCGCTCTCTTTAATGTCACCGATTACTTTTTGTAGAGGAATGGGAACATTAGTTTGTTTTACTACTCTCGCACCACTGCTTAGATGTTGGGATCTCGAACTACATGCAGTGCACTACGGTTCACTTTCTTAAAGCTAGATGTACCGAGATTAGTACTCCTAGAAGGCACATTTGAGTTCTCTTTCCTAGCATTGATGGATCTAGAATCGAACTACTCAAGGGTACACTACGGCTCATTCAAAACATTGGGAGTAGAGCATATCATATTTGGCCTTAGGCATTGAGCATGGAATCAAAGGGTTAACTCTCACCTAATGTCTTTGGGCATATAGTGATCAAGCATTCTAAGATTTCTTGAGATCGTTTGGCATATGAGCATGCATGTCCAATTGCATTATCATGAGGTTTCTAGCTTATCCTCTTCAACAATCTCACGCAGCATTCTAAGCAATCCTTAAGGGATGAGAAATATGTTTGAATGGCAAGTTTGTTGTTCCTTAGGTGAGGGGGACATATGTCACGTATAAAGGTGTTTATTACCGAGTGAACCTTAGATACAACATTCTCCTATTGATCATTGGCATTTTCCTTTTACCCGACTCCTCGATTCTCAATTTCCTTTTGCAATGAAGTTATTTGTTCGTTGTTTTTGTTACGAGTGACTTTAATTGATTCAAACAACTCATTGAAGTGACGTTTAACCTTTTCATTTTCTTCTAGAAAACTTTCGCTTTCCTTTTGTAAAGCATTTACTAGATTTTGAAGATGAAACGTTTGAGAATTTCGAGAATCTAAAGGAGGAGGCATTTGGGAGCCCGTCATATTGTTCGTTTGACCCTTTAATTGAGAGATTTGGGCTTTCAACTTTCGATCGTGTTACACCGAGCTAGAATCTGCTCATCTCGCTTGTTAATTTGAAAAGCGCATCAAACTCGGAGCATCGAAGATGTCTTGATATTTGAAGTTTTGACATTTTCTTTGAGATGTTGATATTTTAGTTGTAGATTAAAATACTCAACTTCTAGTTTAGAAAATGTTTAACCAAATTGTCATGATCATCCAGTTCAATTTTCTCATTTAGTTTAGAATTAGTTTTTCAAGCTCAATGACACGATCATGGGAGACTTTGGGCCACAGATAGTTCATGAAATTTGGAAGCATTAATAGAGCAATTTGAAGCGTTGAAAAGACATCTTGAGCAACACATTCAAGAATAAGATTCTCATTTAATGTATGCGTGTTCTTTTCTCAATCTCATTATATTTCAAAGGCACGCTCATAGTCACTAACTTCAACAACCATTGCATCAAATTCCTTTTCCATACCCTTAATATCGCTTTCTACCCCTTTTAAGACTCTCAAAGTGCTCTTTTAGAAGTTTAAAGAAGGCATGACCTCGATTAAATAACATTCTTTCATTTGTTCAAAACCTCTTTCTCCTTGATTATACCAATGGGTGTGATCCTTTTCTTGCAAGTTTTCTCAAAATCAACAAATAGTTGAAATATAACGATTGGCTAATTAATGTCTTGCTTTTAGTGGCAATTGTTCTAGGAACAAGATGCATTGGTGTGTTAGGAGGATACACAATCGCTTCTAGGCATTTTCAAAAGGGAGGGTTTTTCAATAATGTTTTCCGCTTTCATTATCTAAATCCTTTTCCGTAAGACTTGTTCGAGTCAACAGTCTCGAGGCTTAAACTTGTTCAAGGAAATCCAGTTTTCCTTCTTGTAATCATGAGGAGAGATGATTATGTTTTCTCTTTGCATTTGGGATCATTTTGTTTCTTATTCATCTTTTCCCTAGTGATTTCATTTAATATCTTATCTTCCTCGGTGCATTCAACGCAACTAGGTTTCTAGGTTTCGCCTAGGCTTAAGGACTTCATTACCATCATAAAGCACCTTATGAGCATTTCTAGCCTTTTAATTACCTCGGATTTGGTTCCTCAACAAGGGGAATGCTATGCTTATCGCTTAAGACACGATGTTTGTTGACCATGTGAAGCGATCGAATGGTGTTTCCTTGTAGTACTGACTTGTTTTCAAGTTTGTTTTTCAAAGTTTTCGATTAGAAAATCTCTCAAGAGTTTTGATTCCTTTGCATTAAATTCTTGCTTAAGCATTTTCACATTTTCTTGAAGTTCTTGTTTTTGTTTAATGCTTTAGAAAGTTTTTCTTGCAAGGAATTTAATTCTTGTTTCAATACTTCTTCTCTAAACTTACTTTTCTAATTCATCGTACTCACTTGGACATCCATTTCCCGCTCACGAGTGGTCAACTCAAATTTTGCACGTTGTTCATAAATAGCAACACGTTCCTTATAGGCATTTAGTTCGAAATTATGGAATCATCGGAGCACATGCGGTGTATTCATCAAAGACATAGTCGTTGTTGATCGCAAGAAGCATCACTTGGTACAACTTCACTTTCACTTTGTTTCACGTATTGATCGTATGGGACAATATTGATATTACCCATATTTTCAACATTTGATTCAATAGTTTCATTGGTTGTACTTTGTCATGCATCATTGCACATCGGCATCATCGTATAGCTTTAATACCTCGAGATGAGTTTGTCCTTGGATGGGCCACTTGTGGTGAAGAAGAGATCTTGGGAGAAACCATTGGAGAGATGCTAGCCATAAAGATTGTGTGTGCAATAGGTCCATCATCTACATCGAGTCGTATGCATCACATCACGACTTGAAAGGCGTTCGATGATTGTGACCTATCTCCGAATAGGTCGCTCATCCACATCTCGCATCATAGGTCTTGGCATTGCCCTCAAGAAACAAGAATTCCTCTTCATCCAACGCAGACACCATTGTCCCGAGCTTGTGCAGAACATCTTATCTCTCAAGTAATCGGCATTCGAGGACGCTTTGGAGATGTGCAGCCTTGCAATGTGTCCTTCACCACCACGCTTATAGCATTTGATAGGCTTAGCTTGACCTTGGTTACCATTTCTTCCTCGATTCGGTTGCCAACATAACCTCTCCGACTCCACCTCTTCCCCGATCATACTGTCTTTCCGAATCGGTTGCACCACGATCCTTCCATCTTTAACGGTGGCTTGATTATGTGGGTTAGATGCGTTCTAAGGTTGTTGTTGGTTTGTGGGAGAGAATTCATGTTTTGACTAATGAGAAGAGCAAGTTGATTAATGATGTTACTCACGTGTGCATCAAGATCGCCTTGTTTGAATTTAGGATCGTGGATGAGTTTGTGATTACCATTACCCAAGGGTATGACTTGTGATGCTTTGGTTGTGATTCCAATGTTTGAGAAAGTTGTTGAGTCATTAGACGAACTTGTCTCCCTCGATTGGTCTTGAATTGATTGAGAATCAATTTTTCAAACATAGCATGTCTCTCATTCAAGGAGGAAGGCATAGAGTTGCTCATAGTTTGTATTCTTGATCCTTTAGTGAGCTTCACGGTGTGACAAACTTGTGCCATTCGGATTCATGTTGTTCACAAATTTTGAGTTCATTGAATGTTAGGCATAGTCATTCGATGTTTCTCATGTCATTCACTAACTTATGAAATCTCACATAGTACTCATAGACACTCTCATCCGGTTTCATCTTGAAGTGCTCAAATTCGTCATAGAGTTAGGATTCTCTGTCTTCCATGGTCGCTTCGAACACGAGAGAAGCATCTTAACATTATCCCAAACCGCCTTAGCATCCGTGTTATGATTGATCGACTTGTAGATGTCTTTAGGAAGACCTTGAAGAACAATGTTTGAAGCCACGATATCACGCATCGAATCTCTTTTCTC